>VWZW01000741.1:783386-882745 GCA_013397115.1 Edolisoma coerulescens | reverse complement strand
CCGAGCTCGCGGTCAGCGGGGGATGCTGCGGGGCCCGCCCGCCCCCGCTGCTCCGGGAGAGCGTCCCGGGGGAGCCCCGCACCCCGAGGAGCCCCCACATCCCCGGGAGCCGCTCCCCGAGGAGCTCCCGCTTCCCAGAGGAGCCCCGTTCTCCCGGGAGCCGCTCCCCGACCAGCCCCCGCACCCCCCGGGAGCCGCTCCCCAAATTCTCCCCCGGGACCTGCACCCCGAATTAACCACAGCTCTGCCGGGAGCCGCATCCCAAAGGAGCGCCCGCTCCCCAAACCATCCCCAGGTCTCCCGGGAGCCGCACCCCAAATCGCTCCCCGGGACTCGCTCTCCGAATTACCCCCGGTTCCCCGGGACCTGCACCCCAAATGACCCGCGGGAGCCGCCTCCCAGAGGAGCCGCGGTCCCCAGACCATCCCCCGGCTCCCCGCTGTAGGCGTGTTCCCTCGGTCACCTGGCCGGGCTGCAGCTGGAACCTCGCTCTGCCGCTGCTCAAAGGACGATTTGCAATGTCAGGGTGTCAGGGCAGCTTGGCTTCCCATCACAAATTTGGGCTGCGAGCTGTAATTTTCTAAATATCTATTTATTATTGTTATTTTTTGTGTTTGCAGGCAAGCAAACCAAAGCAAACGGGCTGCTTCTCCTCTGCTGCTGCTCTCGTTTGGGATTTGATTTGCATCATCTCTGAGCCCATTAAAAGAAATAAATAAAAAAAAGAGGAGGAGAAGAAGGAAAAAAAAAAAAAAGGGCAAACCAAACCCACACAAAACATGTGCGGAAGGACTTCCACTCCCTGGCTGTGCTATTAAGGATCAGGAAGAGCCTTTGGGGGCTGCAGGATCTCGCAAGGCTGATGCTGCTGCTCAAGGATTTGGTGCAGGGAGACAAAACTGCTGCCTCTTCTATCCGCTGATCTCAACATCTGCATTTTCCTGCTGCTGTGCTCCCTCTCACACCCTCTCTCCATGGACTGATTTTTTTATTTTTTTCCCTTTTTGCGGGGGGGGAGGGAAGGACGAGCAGAAAGCCAAGGCACCGTGCTGAGAGGAGCGAAAATTGCCTTTATATCTCGTGTTCTGGTGGATCTCTGTCGAGGTTATTAAGCTTTTTGGGAAAGAAAACATGACGTCGCCAGCAAAATTCAAAAAGGATAAGGAGATCATAGCTGAATATGACACTCAAGTTAAAGGTAAGGAATGGTTTTATTTCCATCCCTTCGGCTGTTGCAAGGCTGCCTGGCAATTGTAGGAGTTTGCAGTGGATGTTTGGGTGGGGAAGAGGGAAATCATTTGCAGATTGCCTGGAATTTGCAGGGCTTTTTTTCGTAATACAAAGCTGGGTCGGGTTTGCAGCGCTGTGCCTCGTCCCCATGGGGTTGTTCCTGCTTTGGTGTTGCCGTTTTTAAGGTACCACAGCGGGGGCTTTTTTATGGAATACACACATTTTTTGAGTTCGGTGAGATCCATATTTTCCTGCCTGCCCCTTCTGAAAGGCGGCTTTGCATGTGAAATACGAGAGGCAGGGAATTGCTTTTTAATCCTCTGCCTGTCATGGGAATCTTTGAACAATCTGTGCAGTGTCACAGGAGCATATTTCCACTGCTGGTGCTGGGGGACTGTGCTCGGGGGGTCCCTGGGAAGCTGCTTGTGCTAGAAACTTCCATTATTCAGGATTTTGCTCGGGGTGAGTCCGTAATATTCCCTGCCTGCTTTTCCTTGCCGTGCTGGAGTGTAACACCTCGAGGCTGCAGAGTGGGTGTGGGTGTACGCACACAGCGATGCACACACACTCAGAAATGGGTAAAACTCGTGCGGCAGCGTTATTGCCATCATCGCTGGGAATAATAAAGAGATTTAGACAGCGGGGTTTGCAATGACCATGCAAGTCTCCTGCAGAATTCAGCTGGCTGGGTTTCAGGCCATCATGTGCCCTAGGTTAAAAAAAAATAAAAAATAAAAGATGGTGAAATGCCCCCCCTGAGCTGCTTATTTTTGTGAAGTTTTCGGGATAATACGTATTTAAAAGCGTAATTAGGGCTTGTGCATGGCTTGATACGTCGCTGCTAGGAAGTTATGAGATTCAGTGATTTATCTAATTGGTTAAAACTTGCTTGGTATGCTCAGAGCAGGCAGGAAAGATGGCCTTCGGGCAGGGTTGATTGAGTTAAATCAATGCAATTTGAGAAAAAAAAAAAGCCAGATTTAAATCAGAGTAGGAAACCTAGATGAAAATTGACAATCAAGATATTGTTTTGCAATTAGGTGCTCGGTTATTTTTCCTGCTGGGGAGGGAGGGCTGCTTGTTGGTTGCAGATCATTAAAACATGTTGTCCTACAAGACATGTCCTACACTGACCCCAGTGCCCTGGACCTAGAAGCAGTTTGGGTATTTAAGTTGAAAAATACTTATTGGAGCAAATATGAAGCTGTGTAAGAGTTTATTTTGATTTTTTTTTTTTTTTTTTAATTTGGAGGTTCTTAAAGTTAGAAATGGAGAAGGGCGTGTTTCTCTTCTACTGGTTTAGTTTCTATTCCTGTTTTCAAGCTGTCTTTGGAACTGGGAATTGCAGTCAGTGTAAAATTAGAGGCTTGGAGGTTCTTTCATTATTTACCCCATCAAAATGCGCGTGATAGATCTGAGCTTGCAGTCACAATATTTGGGAACAATACGGAAACGAGGCTTTAGAATTAGCAAAGCGCATCCTCTCACCTCTCAGCTCTCACATGAATTAGAAATCTTTCCCTTCCTTTTCACACAAGAGACCAGGAAAACGGGGAAAATGGGAAGGAGCCTTCCCTGTTGCTGCCAGAACTCAGCTCATCCCTGGAGGTGCTTGTGCCAAGGGCGGTCAATTAATCTGGAAATGTCCTCCCAAAAGTGGATTGCAGTAGTGGCACGTGGATTTTTTTTTTTTTTTTTTTTTTTGCTTTTTGGCCTTATAAAATGTTGCTCTCTTAGATACGGGAGGTTAAGGAGGCCGGAAGCATGTGAAGGGATCAGGAGGAGCTGGGAGAAGGGGGTTTCCTTCCTGGATTAGTGGTGAGGGCAGTGATGAGTTCGCCTCGGGATGCTCGTCCCTCTCCCAGTGCAGGAGTGGGGAAGGAGGTGCTGATCCATCTCCTGCCCTTCTTGGGAGGGAGGTGTAGAGGGACCAGACAGCTCAGAAATGCACAGGACAGTCCTGTGACAACTCTGTCCCACATCCCCTCATTTATTTCAGAGGGAGAGCTTCTCTTTTCCACCCGGCATCGACCTTTCGGGAGCTGCTTTGACAATGGGGGTCGTTGTCTCCCTGCCTTTAGGTACCAACTTTGGGGGGAGACTTTGCAGTTACATGTTCCTTTTAAAACACCATAAACCCTGCTTTACATCCCACAGACACCTCGGTCCTGAGCTGGATGGTGCTGTGATTCCTTAGGGAACCTCTCACCTGTAATTCCAGGGATGTGCTGGTGTCTCCATCACAGTAGCAAGGTGAGGTGGTGCTAAATCCACAAGAGTGATGATGCTGCCTCATCACCAAACACACCAAGGTCCTTTCAGGAAGATTTTGGTGTCCTGATCAAATTCTGCCTTAATTGTGGGAACGGCGTGGAAATGCTGTTAACTCTGGTGGAGGTTGTTTGATGACTTTTCCCGGTGTTGGGAAGTGGAGCAGTGGCTGTGGGGGTGAGGTGAATCACGTGTTGGCGTGCTACACGAATTGTGAGGTGGCATCTGCTTCTCCGATGAGAAGACTCGGATATTTTTTGCTGGCATTTAGAAACTTACGGGGGTTTTTTTTTTGCCTCGCTCCACCCCGGCTCTGCGCTGGGAGCCGTGTTTAGAGGCTTCATTTAAAAACCCTTAATCCACAAACACCTCCTTAAGCACGTTAAATGATTGCTAATGGAATGATGGAGCTTTGTTTAAAAATTTAATAGCCTTAAGTGGTTAATCAGAAACCATTTAAAGAATGGCTTGATTAATAGATCATTGCTGCGCAACATTTTTGATTTTCTGTTGCTGAGTGAGCTTGGTGTTTTTTATTGAAAAAGGGGCAGCAGGGCAAAGGATCATGGAATGGTTTGGGTTGGAAGGGATCTTAAAGCTCAGCTCATGGGCAGGGACACCTTCCCCTGTCCCAGGTTGCTCCAAGCCCTGTCCAGCCTGGCCTTGGACACTTCCAGGGATGGGGCGTGGATGAATGAAACTTTCTTCTCCCGTAACCACGAGCTTTAGGTGTTTGTTGTCTCCCAGCAGCCACATCTCTGCCTCTTTTGGGTTGGAGTTGGCTCTTCCCATGGGTTGTGTGTGTGGGGACATCAACACTTGAATGAAATGAATTTGTGAAGTTGAAGACTTTTAGCCAAAGTTGGTGTGCAGCAGTCAGGGGGCGTGGAGGCAATGAGGGGTTCCTTCCTGGTGACCTGTCTGCTGTGGTTGGGGTCAGGCTGTGCATCTGTGGTGATGGCTGGAGCCAGGCTGGACACAGTTCTTGGTCTGACCCTCTAACTGACCCCCAGAGGATGTGCTGGGTGACCTGGATTTGCCCAGGTCTCCGGCATCTGGAGGTTCAGCTACAAATTCCCTCTTCTGCAGAAGGGAAGGAACCCCCAGAGGTGCCCACACGCGTTGGTTTTCCCCAACACTTGCGCTGACCTCGAGTCTTTCTCCGTTGGTCCCATGGTTTGTCCTCTCTTGGAGAGGGTCCCACAATTACTGGGCTCTTCCCGTGGGACTCCTTGGAGTGCCTCTTTTTGAGGAAACTCCAGCAGGGCTGCGTGGGGAGCAGTGGGAATTCTCCTGCCAGGACGACCCGGGTTCGGCAGGGGAGGGAAGCGTGGCTTTGATACCTCCCCGTGCCGTGGGCTCGCGGGGACTGGGAGCCCTGGGAGGCTGCAAAGTGAGATTCCGTGGGCTCCATATGGAGCCTTTGATATCTCAAGCTCATCCCCTTGTCTGGATTGTCTCTCCCAATTCCTTTGTGCGAGTTGTGGTAAGGCAGAGATAATTAATTTATGCTGTGCAGTGTGTGCCATGTGAGATTGGGATGCTGCCTCTCTGTGCCCGAGCAAGGACTGTCAGGCTGTTTTTTGGTTTAATATATTAAATTGGAGTGTACACTTGCTGAGGAAAGAAAAGCCAGTGATTTATCTCTTAATTCTCCTTTTCTTTCTCCTCGTGTCCCACGAGAGCCTTATATTTAATTAGTTTGTATAAAGCTTCAGTAAATAGCTCCATGGTTTGAGCTGCAGAAATTTAATACTGACATTTTTTTACACAGCGAGGGCTCATAAACCACTTCTGTCCTTGAGGAGTCGCTAGCAAAGGTTAAAATGCATCTCTTGCAGATCTTGCAGCTCAGCCCAAAAAGTGCTAAAAATATGACAAATGGATGAGGTAATTTACAGCAGGAGCAAGCAGAGCCCAGAGGTGGCTGCTGAGCTGAGTTTGTCTTTGCTAAGGGAAGATTCCTGATAAGAACAACTTCAGGCAACCTCCCAGCTGCCATCACACACGCTCAGGCTACTGCAATGTCTAAAAATTTCCTTTAAACCTCCCCAAAATGGCTGATAAATTTCGGATAAGTCCCTTTTTCCTCTCTGGCTTGAACATCTGAGAGTGTGTTTGATCTGATTGTGATTTTTTGCCTTAAATGCTGTGTGGAAATCTCATTTGTATGGTCCATCTTCCTGAGGGATGCTCGGCAGTTTTTAATCCTGGTGAACTCTCTGGAGTGGTCCAGCCCTTCTGGGTGTGAAAGATTGCAAAAGTAGCTGTGACGGGGTCAGCAGCTGTAATTTGGGAGGGTGGAAGGGAAGTGTGATGCTTTTGGTGATGATTTGAACCAAAAACTGGCATTTCCCTCAATGGCTGCAGGGTTTTTTTTACAGAACTGTCTTCACATTTTTAGATCAATCAGCTGAAATTGCTGTCATTAATTTTACTGCTGAACCTGTGCACTTTGGGATTTTGCAGTGGTGTTGATGTTACATATAAATGTTGGTTTTTCTTTTGTGTTCATCTCCTGTTCAGGTTGGTCACTGCACACCGTGACTGATCCTTGCACCACCTGGGTGGGGATTCCCAGAGTTTTTAATACACCCTGTAAAGAGACTTTTCAGCCACTCACCCTGGTGTGGTTGAGCGAAATAGTCCTGAATTCTGATATTTTGACTCTGTACACGTTGGATTAACGTTCCCATTTAAAATGTAAAACTACCTTTTAAGGGGTTTTTGCAGTTAATCACGGCCCTGTGCCTGTAAGTGATTCCATTTGTTTGCAACAATGACTTGCTCCAAACTCCGGCTCTGGAATTGCTGTGGAATCATCTGGTTTTCTGCAGTTCCTGATAGTGCTAATCCCTTGAGTTTTGGAGCTGGATTGGGCCAGCCAAGCAGCCTTGGTGCCAGAAAGGGGGAAGGGGGCGTTGGGAGACTGCCTTGATGTTCCAGCAATAGTTTGTGTTTTTTGTGTCCAACTCCTGCTAATGGATTATTAATGAGGATGGAGAGAGGTGAAGGAATGCAGAGTCTGCCTTCCTTCCTCTCCAGCTCCAAAATCCCTCTTCTGCAGTTTCTTCAGGTGTTGGAAGGCTGGAGACCAACGCTGACCAGACCACTCCATCCTCTGAAGTGCTGCAGTTCCCTCCAACAGCAGGAGGAGTTGCCAGTGTAACTCCAGTAGGATTCTATAAAAAGTTCACTGGTAACAGCCAGTTTTCCCTGACTCCCAGCTAAGGGACAGGACATTTTTCCTTAGCTCCAAATGATTTCCTTTGTGGTGAGGTTACAAATTAGTATCTTTCCCTTTTCCTGTCAGTTAAAAGGCTTGACTCCTCTTTTATTCTTTTGCTTTTAAATCCTTACTAATTTTTTTTTGCCATTTTGGGGATTTACTTGGAAGAATCTCTCTGCCTGGTCAACTTTTTCCAGCTGTCGTTATGAAGAGTGAAAAATCTGAACCTTTGTTGAGATGGAAAGTATGTTCAAACACATGTTCCCTTGAATGGCTTTCGCTATGCCACGCACAGTTGATATTCATTACTCACAACTTTATTTAGTTCATTTTTTGGTATGACTTTCACAGATTTCATGGTTTCTCGCTGAGAATTCCTACAACATCACGGGTGTCCTGCTCTTGGAATGCTGTCAGTGTTTTGTAGGCGATGGAAGCAAATGGAGTTATGGGATTTGCTGCGGGATAAAAGTGCGGGAGAAAATGGGAGAAAGGGTCTTGACCTGGCAGTAATTCCATCAGTAGAGACCAGTCTTAAGTTCTACTTTCTCTCTCTCCTTTTCTTCCCAAATTGCAATGCTCCAGGAGACAAAACAGGGCCTTCTTTCTGTGAAATCCCTGGATAATGGTCAGTGAAACTCTTGACGTGTTTAAAGTGAGAAACCGTATGGATGCAAAGGAGGAAGCCCAACTGGTGTTTTTCCAAGCGGATGCTGTAAATGGATTGGAACCATTTAAAACATAATTTTTTGCCATCAAAGTAACTATTTGCTGTTGTTAAACTCAAAATCTTCTGGCCCAGTTGTTTTGCTTTGAGCTGAGAGTTAATCATAGCTTCTCTGAAGGTGTTGCTAAATGTGGTGCAGAAATTTTTAGGTCTTTGACTGTTTCCAGCAATGCTTCATGTTGATTTGTGTGAAATGGGCTCAATTAGGCCAGGGGAGCTGCCTTATCCTGTGGCACATGAGCAACTCCTGCCTTTTTGACTCTTGAGAAGGAGCCAAATAACCAGATTAACTCTAAACCCCGCGTGGATTTTAATCTCCAGCCCTGAAGTGCTGCAGCAGGGCGAGTTGGTTGGTCCTGCTACATCTGACGATGGTTTTGGTTTTTTTTTCTTTAAATCACAGGACTTTCCAGGAAGAGCCTCTTGGCTTCTTTCAAGTAGGGAAGGATTTTTGGTTTGTTTTTGTACTGCTGTCATTGGACGACGGTTTTCCTGCAGGGAGGAAACCGTGGAACGATGCAATTTATAGATGGGGAGTGCTTGCAAATTGAACCTGCTGAAAATAACAAAAGTTGTTGCCTGGGAATGAGTCCCTGAGCGTGTCTTGGGCCAGCAGTCCAGGCCCACTGCAGGGCATGCTCTAAATTTGGGGGTTTAGGTGGGAAAATTGGGAAATTCCACAATATCCTTTTCTTCATGCGAGTTCACACTGGAGCAGGGCTGTTGCTGTTCTACGGCTCTGAGTATGTGGTACCAAAACACATTTTATATGATTTTTCTGCTTTTGGGAAGAAAAAAGAAAAAGAGTTATTCACATATTTCATGAGCACTGCTTGTTATTAAAATACAGGGAATGTTTTGGGATAGGATTTTGGGTCCAAGAAACTTCCACTCATCCACCAGATGTAATTCCTCAATCTGGGCAGGGCTGTGGCAACCACGGCCAGCTGGTGGCTGTTGGGGGCTCCCTGCCCTGTGACAATTCTCCTTCTTCCACCCCAGTTCCCCTGGGAAGGGCTGCAGGAGGCTGTCTGGAGTGTTTTCCTGGGAAATCACGACTGCGAGGAGCGAACTCCTCCTGAGGCAATCGGTGGCACTGTGAATAACCATCCATGAGTGGAAATGAAGCTTGCTGGAAAGCTGATGCTCTTCCACCTTCCTGGGAAGGCAGAGCTGTATCAACTGCTTGTAAAGGAGAATCAGGGAATTGTTTGGATTTGCCAAGATGCTGAGATGCCTTCCCTCTGACAGGGCTGCTTTCCTGACCCCGGAGCATTGGGCAAACCCGCTGTCAAAGTTCTATTTATCTATTTATTTATTTATTTATCTGTTTATCAGGCTATTAATTTATCTATCTATTACTTTGGTTATTGCTAGATGTAAATTCAGACCTCTGACCCATAAAGCAAATTATCATGGGTGTGTTCTGACGAGTCTGATGAACCTGAAACGCGTCGAAAGCTCAGGACAGACAAACACGTAAATAAGAAGCAGCCCTTGTTGCTGTGAGGGGAAAAAAGTCTCAATTTTCGTTAATCTGTGCTGAGAATGAATGAATGGGTGACAATGACAAACCAAAATGTGGAGGTGCAGATCCCCATGGAGGTTTTTCCCCAGTGTTCGATAAGCAGTCACTCCGAAATTTAATAAATGAGCATCCCTGTGAAGTGGTTTTGGAAAGGAGCCTGGCTGTGCTTTGGTCTCTTTAATGAACGTAACCCTTCCTAACTTCTCTGTGCTCTCTCCATCTGGTGAAGGGGGAAGAGGCTTCATCCCAGTTACCCTTTAAAAAGACACCAGTAAACCAGCAGTACTGGTGCTGCAGGGTGGGCTGCTCGTGCCCCTGTCCCAGCTCCGCGGGGAGGGACCCGGCGCTGCAGGAAGATGCTGAAATAGGGACAAAAGGCTCTGCCAGTAAAGGACTCTAAAGTGTGCAGCTGGAAAAGGGAGGGAGAAATGCAGCACTACAAAGGTCACAGGATACGCTGATGATGTTGGGATGGAAACTCAACTTGCTATGAATGAAATTGTGCTCTCGTGTTTTCCCCCTGGAGCTGGAATGTCTAAAAACTCTGGATACTCCTTGTTCTGTTTCTTTTTCTTTTTCTTTTTTTTTTTTTTTGCCTTTTTTTTTTTTTCTGCNTTTCGCTGCTGTTGTGCTGTAGAAATGAAAAACAAAATGGGAAAAAGGGAGGATGGACAGTACCTACAGACATGCTGGGAGAGGCTTAAATAGTCTGAGCTCTGCCAGGTTCATCAGAGCTGTGACATTATTGGTTTCTGGTTATTTGCAAGTCAAAATTTTGTCTGTACTAAGTTGTGTGAAGTTCCTTAGCAGGGAACTTATGTTGGCAAAGATGTCGGTTCTGCTGATATAAACTCAGAATTTGGGCTGAGCACCCCTTGGAGCCGACTTTTGGACCCCCTGAGTGTTGATTTTATTTCCTATGTGTGTGAAGGCTCCTTGCTGCTTGCTAAATTGCCTTTTCTCCCTCCTTATGCCATCCAGATTGCCTGGGTTTGCTCTGAGGTTGGTTTGAACTTTCATCAATCCATATGCTGGTGTTACCTTCCATTGAATGATTAATTTCTGACTGTAATGATAAATTAATTTACATAAAAGTGTAAGAGAAATCCTTTTCTTTAGGCCAGTTGTCTAATGCCAAACACATTTATAACCATTGTCTTCATACTTAAGGAATTAATCTTAATTTCAGCTTTATGTCAAATTATCTCTCCCATCACAGTGAGCTTTATAGAATATAGCTGGGAAGGGCTCCTTGCATCCATTAATTTCCACTTTTCACACTTTCTCCCTGGAAATCTTGGCTAAAAATGCTCCCCACCAAACTGTCCGTGGAAATTCGGGTGGTAGTTTGGTTTCAGATGTAAATCAGGAAAAAATTCTGGCACTGGCCCCTCTGGAAAATCCCCATAGGTAAAGCTTTCTTTTATGTCTTGAAAGCAGTGACAGCTTTTGGCAGCAAAAGAAATGTTTTGGTTTGGTTTTGTTGGGGGTTTTTGTTTTATTTTGTTCTGAAACTCCGAGCTGTTTTTTGGTAAACACCCTGGAACAGTTGGGCATTCTTGCTGTGATTTATCCATTTTTTTGCCTGGCTGCTCCTTGGTTTGCTTGTCCTTCCTGAAGCGAGAGGCTCAGAACTGGACCCAGATTTGAGGCTCCATCAGTATTTTGGGAAGGAACAAGACGAACCCCCATGGAGGGACGAGAGTTGGTGTTGTTTTTCTGCTGCTGGAGGTTCCTCCAGAGCGCAGCATCTGTAACTTGTGAGTTCCACAATAAACACTGCCTGGGAGCTGGAGGAGCAGCTATAATTTTCTCTGGGCTCTGTTGCCTTTTCCAGCTCCCTCTCATCGTTTGCAGTGGTTTTAGGATTAGGCTTCATGCAAATCCTTCCCATGGCACCCCACCCTCTCCCAAACCCAGAGCAGCTCCACCAGCTGCTATGGTTGGGATGAAAGTGCTGCTAATTTGCTGTTACCTTTAATTTAAGGGTTCTGCATCTTGGGGAAGGCTTGCTGTGGTCCTTGCTGTAAGGAGTTATTTATATGTTGACTGTTTAAACACATTTATCAGTCCCAAAAGATCGATGCCTCTCCTTGCAAGGAGGAGGTTCCTTTGGGATCCTGCACGGAAAGGTGTGTGCAGGGCATGGGAAGAGTAAGTAGATTTTTATTATTTTTTTTTTAAATGAAAACCATCAGCATCCAGCCAGCCCTGCCTGGGCTGTCTTGTGGGGAGGTTGTGCTGTGTTTGCAGAATGACTTTGAACCTTTGACAGCGATAGGAAGAATAAATCCAGCTCTGAGAAGCACAAGGAAAACAGGTTCTTTTTCCTTCCCAGCCTCCTTTTTTTTTATTGCTTCTTGTCGTGTGCCTCTCTCAAAGCTGATTTTGTTAACAAAGCAAGGATCCCCCTGAAGTCTCGCTGCTCCTGCTTATGGCAATAACACCAAAATCGGTTGACCATTAATTTTTTTAGAGCACAAGTCCTCATTTCTCTTCCAGAGGCTGGGTTTTATCAGGTGGTGGGAAAGCACTTTTGGTTTTGTTTTTATCAGTCAGTGTATGAAGCATTTATTTATCTGGCTTTGTTTTGAAGAAGCCCAAACACGATGTTCTTTTCAATGCACCAAAGAGCTCTTCAGCTGGATCACAGATTTCTTGAAGTTTCTATTTTGTTACTGTATCACTGTTAATTTCACTTCCCATCTTAGCTCTGCTTAGGTTTTGGTCTCCCTTGCCTCTAAGTGAGAGAGTTTATATGTCCTATATAATAATTACAATTGAGAACTCTTGCATCTTTGGTGCTTGAAAAACCCAAGAAACCCAAAAGCCAGAGTTGTCTTTTGGAGAATTCTGATTCTGAAACTTCCTGTAGCACATTTTAAGTATTATAAAAGTTATTTCTCAGCTACCTTAAAGCTAAATAATCAAATTATTGGTGAGTATAACTGCATGTGTATTTATAGCATCCATGCAATAACAATTTGCATTTTTTCCTTTAAAATTAAATCCCTTTTCCTTTTGGAAAGATTACTTATGATCATTGAAAGAGCATCCAGTTGAAACCAGCCTTTGTTCTGGTGTGACGCTGTCAGAGCTTCACGGGAGCTGTTTTTTTCCCTTGGCTGAGGACAGGGATCCTCCTGCCCTTGATCCAGATCTTTTTTTGGGAGTCTGTGTTCTCTGGGTCCCTGAATTGGGGCTTTCAGCACATCTTGCTCAGCCATTGTGTTCCAAGCGGCCCGAAAGTAGGTGAGGAGATTAAATGGTAGTGAATTACTCGAAATGACCTAAATCAAGGTCTCTGGTGAGATTTATGGGATTCAGTTACACATCTCGAAACCTTTTTTAAATCTTGTTTTTTGTCTGGCAGTGCAGCCTGCGTGGCTGGACAGGATGTGCCTCTTCTTTTCAAGAAAAATCACTTGGACGCAGGAGATAACTGCACAGTGCTTTTACTTTGGGATTTTTTTGTTCCTCTTTGGCTTTTTGGAGGGGACAGAAGGACAAATCCCAGGGTGATGTTGGATGAGGCGTCTGTCCAGCCAAGGGCGCTCCCGGGATCAGCTGGAAACAGGGAGAGGGCTTAATATTCTTCTACACCTACTATTAATTTGCTGCTGTGGAGTTTTTATTTTTGGGTTAATTTTAGTTCTCTTTGCTCAGCCAGATGCAGCGCATCCCTCAAATAAAACTGACTGCAAAGAACAATCAAAACCAACTCCCTGAGTGAGTCAGAACTTTGTACAGTCGGGAATCAGATTGTCAGGAAGCTGAAATGTGTCTGCAGTTATCCCTTCCTTTGATTCCTCTCTCCCTTCACTTCCCCCCCCCCGCTTCCTGCTGTTTTGGGGATTAAGAAGGAAATAAACACTCCCCTGAAATCTCCCAGCACAAATAAACAGGTTTGCTATTTTTAAGCACCAGTTTTTTGCGATTCTCCCAAAGTTCTTTTTGCTCCGCTGGGATTGAGTTTGAGTGGCTGTTTTCTTTAAGTTTTATTTTTAGGAGTGGAAGGCTTGTGTGAACTTCGGTGCTGGCAGAGATACTGGTTTGCCAGTCCTGGATGTCGAATTTATATTTTTAAATCTTTGAAATCTTTCAAGCTGCCAAGAAGAGGGGCCAGGTGAGAAAGTGAAAAATGCTCAATTTGCCACCTCCTGTACTGGGATTGTGTTGCCACTTCCCTACATCTGTGAGGAACCCTTGGTGTTGAAGCCACCCTTCACTTTTCCCACTGAGGCTGAGCCTTGGGAAGATTTTTAATTTAAACGGGAGGAAGTTTGTGAATGCTAAATGTATTTTTGGGGGGGATAAAGCAAGCACAGCAAACTATTTGTGATTCCCTGTCCTTTCCTGGTGTGGAGCAAGCTCTGTTTCCTTGGAGTGGGCTCCCTCATTCCTGGGGATGGATTTTTGGGGTGTTTGTGGGGAAGAGGGGTTGTGCCAGGGGAAACAGAAGATTCCCTGTGCTGCAGAGAGCTTCTCCTTGTTTTCAGTGCCTGCTGCTGGGCATTCCCTCCTGCTTTCTGACCTGTTCTGCCCAGCAGGAGGAGGGCAGGAGGCTGCTCTGGTCCTTCCTCAGTGCCCCACAGGCTGCTAATCCTAAAGCTGAAGGTGTTGATGCCTGGCTTTTGTTGGCATCCGGGAGTGGAGCACGCAAGGAAAATGCTGCAGAGCGATCGGATGTGTTGGAGGAAGGGGAAAAGTGTGGCAGGAGCAAAGAGAAATCTGCTTTGCCCTGGCAGCAATTAGGCTGGACTTGAAATTTCAGCGAGTGCCTGGTTCCTTGGTGATTTCATTTTCTGTGTGCCAGGGCTTGGTTTGAGGTCAGAGTGTTCATCCCAGCATTTTCTGCAGCCTGGGAGTTCTCTGCTGGTGGTGACACTGGGGATGGCTTCTATTACTGATGGCAAATTGGTTAATAACGTGGTTACTCTAAATAATGCTGCAGACTGGGTGTCTTAATATTCTTCTACACCTACTATTAATTTGCTGCTGTGGAGTTTTTATTTTTGGGTTAATTTTAGTTCTCTTGCTCAGCAAGCTTTTTTGAGCATCAGTTCTTTAACCATCCTCTCAAGCCTTCAGAGAGTTGTGACAGCAAGCAGTGGTTCTTCCCTAGACAGGCTTAAAATGCCATTTAATACTCCAGGCTCATGGCCTGAACTCACTGAGCCGCTTGTTAATGCCTTAATTGCTGTCATTTTGATTTGGGTAGAGGTTATTTTCAGTTTTCTCCTGTTGGCAGGGTTGTTCTAGATGAAGTCAGAAGTCCAGTGAGCGCAGCAAATGGAAGAGAACTCATCAGTGAGTTCATTTTTGAGGGCTGCTTTTTTTTTCTTTGCTTGCTAAAGAGGTTCCTTGATTACATTTCCTTTAACACACCGTTCACATGCAGTAAATGGGGTAGAAGCAAAACCCAGTTTCACGCACGAGAAGTCAGCGTGGATGACTCAACCTTCATCTTTTATAGGTCCCGATTCAAATTCATTCCCTGTTTTGTAGCAGTGGAAATGTCACCAAATGTTCCCACTGCTGGGAGGGCTGGGAGCGACTCCTGCCTCGGTGCTGGAGTGCTCCAGGCTGCCAAAGGTGGTGGGCTCCGGCTCCTCCTGGCAGCTCTGGGAGAGAAATGGGAGCCTGGATGCAGAGTGGGAGGATGAATCACTTTTCTGCTCCTTTTGGACCCAAACTAAAGCCGGGAGGAGCTTTTGGCTCCGCACAGCTGCGGAGAGAAGGAGAAATCCTGCCTTGGATTTGCAGATGTCTTATGAGCACCGAGGTGCTGATGGGGCTCCTGGGGCTTGAGGAACATGGGTTGGTTTTTTTTAAATATTTCTGTGGCAATTACAAATCAAAACAATTAATGTTTATAGACATTGCCTGAGTCCATGGCTTTATTTTTGTGAATGGGGTGTCATTCACAAAGAATTAAGAAGTCGTGCTGAGATGACCAGCATCCCTGGGTGTTGGCATTTATTCCCAGCGTGTGCCTACTGGTTTTGATATATTTGGATTTCCTTGCGGGTGGTAGAGGTTAGCTGGTGTTGTTTTGTTCTTGGAAAGCAGAGTGGCTGCTGATTTCAGCTTCTGTGCTGTGTGGTTTTGTGACTGACCCAGTACCTGTTGCCTTTATCAGTGTAGGAATGATGCTGGATCAGTGGGATTTTAGTAATTCAAGGTGATTCAGGAAATTCAATTCAAATTGACCCTCACTGTTTGAAACCCCAGCGATGTGCCAGAGGAGCACCTGAATGAGCTCTGTACAGCCCCTGGCCAGGTAATTCAATGGAAAATTCAGGTAATTCAGTGGAAAATCACGGGACTGCGGCTCAGTGCAGGTGCACTTGGAGCAGTGTAACTGGGATATATTTACTGTGTGAGCTCAGGTCACTGTGCATCTCTGTGCTGCAGATCTTGATACCTTTGTCTGTCAGGGATAGTCTTTAAAACCTTACCCAGGCTGGAAATGGAGGTGGGCTGGAGGTAGCAGCAGGCAGCTCCTGTTGGGAAGGTGGCACTTCGTGGTCTGGGTGACACGGTGGGGATTGGTCACAGCCTGGACTCGATGGTCCTGGAGGTCTTTTCCAACCTGAATGTTGTGTGATCCTGTGAAGGAGCTGGCTCATGGATGTGCTTCTTGTCCTGAACAGCTCTCCACACCTGCACTGGTGTTTTCTCTCAGCAAGTTTTCCCCTCCTGGCATTTTTAATCACAAACTCCACTCCACACTGAGCGGGCAGAGCTTGAAAATGCACAATCTCAAGCCTGCCTTGGCTCTGACTTCCCAGCCAGAGCTGACATCCAAGGAGAAGCTGTTTCAGGCTTTAAATAGCTCTGGCAGGGAGGTGGACAGGAGCACACAATGTGGCCGTGGGGCTCTGGGCTATTCTTAGCGGACAATGGCCGGAATGAAAAGCCGCGGCCGCTGCAGCACGTTCGGGCCATTGTGTGCCGTGATGTTTTTAATTCTGAGAGCCACAGGTCCTTCAGGATCTTCTCCTCTTATTGGAGACCTCTCGCTGTTTTTCTTTGCTGGGGAGAGTGGAGGTTCTGAAGGGAAGTGGCTCCTGAGAGGAGACCCCAGCGTGCCACACGAGGAGCAGCTTTGTCATCTGTCGTTGACGCAATTTTGAGAAAAGGGAACTGAAACCTCTTGAGGAAAGAATTTTCTGTCCGTTCTATTTTGAGTGTGTTGTGAAATCAAGGGAAGTACAAGCTGATACGAAATTTAAATTGAGATGGTTGTGGATGCTGCAGCAGGAATCGATGCTTGAAGTGTGTGGTGGCGTGGAGAGTGTGTCCATCGGGCAGTTTGGGCTGGAACTCTCCTCTTGGAGGATGGTATCTGAAATCCTCTCTGCAAAGGACAGGTGGGAGAAGTAGTTTCTCTTACAGCTTTATTTTTAAGGGCAGAGCTTTCTGCAAGGAAGCTGCCACATGCTTCTGCTTCCAGTGGCTGCCACAGGGGAAGCAGCTGCTGTCACCAGGCACCTCGACTCCTTCCTCTGCAGCCTCTCGAGTTTGAGGAAGATAATTTGCATTGCTGAGTGGTGTGGCTGATGCAAGCTGCAAGTGTGGAGCCGTCTGTGTGAGCCCAGTCCTTCTCTGTCCATCATCTGCAAGGCTGCTCAGTGTCACTGTGCCTAAAAATGAAGTTTTTCAAGTCGGGCTGAGGTGGGGAACTGGAGAGGATCGGGCTGTCTTCAGATTGATTGGCCTGACTTCCTTCCCATGCAGTGGTTTCTTAGCTACACTTCAGGAGATGAAAAGCTGGACATCCTGTTCCAGGGGAGGCTTTACCCCGCTGGCTTGCTGTCTGGGTTACTTGGATGCGGGAACGCTGCAAGGATGGATGCCTTATGCTTATCTCGTTAATTCCCAGTCCAGCACAGAGCACACTTCCAGCCACGCTGTGGGACAGCCAAGTGTAACGTCAGCAGTGGTGCTGTGAAACGCAGGGGGTTTTCTTAAAATTCCTTTTAGTCCGCCCTGGCTGCAGCAGCGTGGGTAATTCAGGACTTTAAAGCTTGCAGACTGACTCTGTCTTGCTGCAGAGCATCTGTGCTTGCTGTGTAATCCATGTTCTTCAAGCAAATGACTGTGTCCAGGGTTTGTTGGTGTGCTTTTCTTTTTAACCATAATTTTATTCCCTTTTAATTACAGCATCCTCTGCAGATGTTGGAGTGTCATAAAAATGAGATGTGGAAACGAATGCAAAGTTGTCATGGCTTGCTCCAGATTCTGGGTAGTAATTAAGCTGTCGGGGAGTAGTGGAAAGTTCGTCTGCTTTATCTGTGTGTCCTTTGGCAAATGACCTCTGGGCTCGTTAATGGGAAAGGCAAATGTGCAACGAGCTGGATCCAGTGCCTTGGCTGTATCAGCGTGTCTGCTTTGGCAGATAAAGGATAAAAACTCCCCTGGATAATCGAGTCCAAGATCTGGGGGGTTATTTAATAGCTGGAGCCATTGCTGATTGCTGTCAGGGGAGATTGAGGTAGAAATGAGCAAGAATACCCAGATCTGAGTATTTTTTCTGTCTGGTTGGTAGGAGGGAGCAGTGGCACGATGTCAGTGCTGGGGGATTGCTGGTGTAACTGGGAAAAGCAGCTGGTGAATTGGACAAACGGGTCCAGAACTGACTTAAGGGGGACAGGACCAGCTCTCAGAGCTAACAGTGACCTGATCCTTTGATATCTCTGGAGACACTGTAGGACTTCAGGCTGCCTGGAACCCCCAGTGCATGATCTGCTCTTGGGTTTTATAGCTGGAAAAGCTGGAAGGTGAAAAGATAAGCCATAAGTGGATCCCAGAAGGATCCACGTTTCCTCCCCTCTGTCTGCCTTTAAAGGTTTTTCTGGCTGTCTCTAACACGTTCGACAGATCATTTTGTGTAATCCTGTCTGGCAATTTGTTTCAAGATGTTGGGGGTTTTTTTTGAAGCTCTTGTCTGAATGTTTTGTCCAGATGGTCTCAGTGTGAGTCAGACTGGAAGGTGCAGTGGCTTGCTTTGATAAGGTTACTCGCTCTGTTCGGAGAGTTGATGGCTTTATAGGAGTGAAAAAACAGACCTCTCATGTTAATGGGAAATTACCATTCAGACTTCTAAAAAACAAAAATAGGACCAGAGCATCTGAAGCTTTCACTGCTCATTTCCCTCTGTAAGTTATTCTGATGTTCCTGTGAAAGTGTTGGATTTTAAATGGTGATAACAAATCCATCTGTCCTGGCTCTTCGCAGGAATGTCTCTCCATAGTAAAGGTCCACCACCATGAGAATTTACAAATGTCAGTCACAGCTTAATGGCATCAATGATTTATACACCTAATGAGCAATAAGAGCTAATGAAATGTCATGTATTGATAATTCATAATTCAGCCATGCCAATAACTGGATTTCTTATGTTATCTGAGATGTTGTCAGCATATAAATCAAATCTAAGTAAGTTTTATTGAAAGTTACACGTGTAACTTTATCAATGGAGGTTTTACTACCCCATTTATTTGTGTGTTCAGTATTGTTAAGATAATATTGGTAGACCTTCCTAACACAGGCTTCTGCTAACAATAGATATTTCCAACAAAACCCCTAAACCCAAACAAAATGCTCATTGTTTTGGGCATATGAACAGATTGAGAAACATGAATATCCCAGGGTTGGTTGGATCTCTGGATAAACTGGCTCTGGAGGAAGTTTCCTTTCTCTGTTTTTTTTTCTCAGGGAGGATGGAGAAACTCCCCTCACTAACCTGACCCTGACTTTGCCCTGAAACTGCGCAGGTGGATCCAGGAGCCCCTGGGCTCTCCGAAGCCTCCTGGCGATCCCTGGCCTGTGTGTGCTGGGCTGTTGGGCTGGTTGCTTGGTCTGGGTGTGTTGTTTTCAGTCCCTGCTCAGTGAACCAACACAAACATTCCCGGTGCCGGGGCTGGCGGAGGAGCCGCGGCCGAGCTTCGCTCCCGTCCCGTGTTGACTTTGGCCGGGGTTGTCCCCAGCTCGTTCTGGGGCTCCTCTGGCTTCAAACACTCGGGGTAAACAAGTCACACCCATTGCAGCAGTCAATGGGTTACCTGTGCTTGCGTTTCCTCCTGTCCACTATCAGGTGGCTTTGATAAATCTGAGTTTAACCCTGAGCACCCTGGTCCAGTGGAAGGTGTCCCTGCCCATGGAACCAGATGGGCTTTAAGGTCCTTTCCAACCCAAACCAGTCTGGGATTCCATGACTATGAAATTTGAATTTTTTTTTTTTTATAGCAGTGTTTTCTAGGGACTGAACTGTGCTGGCGTAGTGGTGTTAAGGCAGTGAAAAATGAAGGGAGTTAATCAGGGCTCAGGTCAGGCTTGAACTGTGCAGAGGAGACCCAAACCAGTGCTTTTCCTGCCGGGACCAGCCTGCATGGAAATGCAGTATGTGATGCTTCATTTCAGGGAATTCTGTGTTGACTCTGTTATCCAGCTGGTGCTGGGAATCCAGATTAGTGCCTGGATCCGTGTCTCATGCTCTGAATTCAAATTATTCTAAGTTTTATTTATACAAATATGTGTAAAATATTGGGATGTTTTTCCCTTTGACACCTAGTCTTGCATGGCTGCAATTTGTGTGCTGGGTTGCACCTGTGTTTCTTTGGAAAAAGCTTTTTTTTCGGAACTAAGTGATTTTTTCCCCAGGGAGACTGGTATGGGATCAAAGAGGAAAAGAAAAAAAATTCAGATGAAGACTTTAATTTCATTGTAGAAGTTACTACGGTACAAAGACTGGGCAGAACCCTGTGTATCTTCCAACCAGTGTGTGTAGTAAGGTCTTTTATTGAACCTTGAGTCATTTATAGTAAATGCTGGAGCAATATAAATGGTTTCTAAATGATAAAGCTCATGTGTGTGTGTGTAAAAAGGAGGACCTGAATTTTAATGCCAGTTCTCTGACAAAGGCTTATGAAAAATAAGCTTCTCCTTGTTCCTGCTCTGGTCTAAGCTGTGCTGATTAATGGGTGTTGCTGGAGCTGACAATGAACTGATAGAAAAATGATGATTCACATAATTCGAGCTTTGCAGGCTCTGTCAAATATTCATTTCTTCCTTTACAAGAGGTGCTGTGGAGTAAAATGTGAGTTCCTTTCGAGACAGCAGTGCTGCACTTACACAGCTGAATATTTACACCTGAAGGAATCAGTCCTGTGGATTAGATAGGAAAGCCCTGCCTGGGATGGCTTTACTTTCATTGAGTATTCCTGGTGTAAACTCCATTAGAATGTGAACAGACTGAGCCAGAGAGCAAGAGGGAGACTGGAGCGTTTTTTTTTTTTAACATAAATGTGTTTTGTGGTTTTCAGTTAGGCTCCTGTCTGGCTTTTAGGCGTGTTATATCTGAATTAAAACAATGCTCCAATTTGATTTCTTATGCAAACAGTTAAGACTGATTTATCGTGAACTCTCCTGCCAGCTGAAAGAGGCTGGAGTTACTTTGATTTTATGGGGTGTTTTAATGGCAGGTGTTGGTGGGGAAAATGAGAGGCTGCTCTGGAGGAAACGAGCTCTGTCATCATTGTCCACTGGTACCGTGGGCAAATAACCTGGGCCTTTTTGATGTTGTTCAAGTCAGCTGTGAAGTGTCTGTAATGATGCTCATTATTCACCTCCCCTGGAATGCTCAGGGTTAATTAATAGCCCTGAAAACCTCCCAGAAACGCACACAGTGGGACTGGCAGGGAGGCACTGCCGGCTCCAGTATATTTGACTCACTTGTTGACTCCTGGGGACAGTCGCTGTCCTCCTCCTCCATGGACTGAGAGCTTTTCCCGGTGTTCCAGAGGGACGGGAAGGAGGAGCCCGAGGAGATCCTTCATGGTTCAGCTGTCCAGGTCCACGGGCTGCTGGCCTGCCCCGGGCTGGGCTGCTCGGGACCGACCAGGTGGGTTTGCCTGAGCGGGACCCAGGCTGGGAGGGGATGTCCTGGTGGCACCAGGGAAGGGTCTTCATTCCCAGGATTTCATTGCAGGATGCCTCTGGAATAATAACCCAAAGTTATCTTTCACTCTTATACGATGACTGGATTTTAAAATGAAACCTCATCCTATTCTCCTTTTCTTTTTTTTTTTGCGTTTTTAAGAAATATTCCAGGTAAATTGGTGTTGGTTCTTTTTAACACAAAGCAAGGATGAAACTTGTCCCTGCAATTACAAAAACGAACCCTACGTGTGTCTGACTTTCCCCTCGCTGCCTAAGACGGCCCAGGAATTTGGCAGCCTGCTGGAAGTGATTTTGAAATCTGAGTTTGCTGTGCTGTGCTTGAGGAGTGTTTACATGTCCCCTTTTGTTCCTCTCTTCATTTCTTTCTCAATCATTTATTCATGTTAACGTGTTAGATACCAAAGAGGAGAGGGAGGCGAAGAAATCCTGAGGTGAAATTCAATTAGACACCGGCATTAATCATTCTGTTTGTATCTCTAAATATCTGACATAATTCACCAAAGGATTTTCCTTTAATTGAAGAGATTAAGGCGTGTAAGTTGTAAATTGCCACTTTTGTTCTAGCAATTTTATTCATTTGACAAATATACTTGATGTTGCTTTGCATGAAATAATCGTGTGCAAGTGAGTAACTCTCAGGTCTTGTGAATGGGGAAGAAATGGTGATTTTTCATATTAATGCTGCTTCTAGGTCCTTGCATCCCAGATTCTTCCAAACTTTGAGCACCCGTGACAGATAAATAAAAAATTATAATATCAAATTAACCAAGTTTTTGCAGAGGCGGCCGGCAATTGGGTCTGGGGAATTTGATCCATCCCTGGACTGTTTTCTTGGAGAAATAATTAGCACTGTGGAGGATTTCATCTGTCTGTGTGTGTGTGGATGCTGCGTTCTCACCTCTGGATGTGTCTGTGTGTGCAGCCCTGGAATGTGGCGCTCTGGGGATGTGTGGAGAGCTGAAATTGGGATTCCTGAAGTGAACCGAGGCACTGAGAGCATATGGGAAATGCCAGAAATAATGATCACATTACACGTTCCTGATGAATAATTCACTTCAGTTTAGGGCTTGTTCCACCGTTAAAATAAACCCCTCACAATATTTGACAGGGCACAGCTGAAACACTTGGAGAAATTTTGGATGGCAAAAGGAGCCCTTGTTTAACTTCTGTTTTAATCAGCAGCAGCAGAGGAAATCTTAACGCTTAGGAGGAAGACGTATGTAAGGTTTTAGGCTGGAATTGTGGCTACTAAACAGCTACTACGGTGTGGAGCAGGAGGAAGGATGGGGAGGTGAAGGGCTGCAAGCAGAAACTCTCTCTAAAATAAGCCAGGAAAGCACAACAGACACTGCTAGAAACAGGAGCGGGGAGAAACGTGCCAGAATTATTTTTAAAATAAGAAAGGATTGGGTTTTTTTCTTCCTCTTAACTCTAAAATCCACCTTTCTGCACCAGAGATTTGGGGCGAAAGAAAAGGACAACCAAATATTTCTGGGTTGTTTTGCAAAGAGTTTTGCCACCCATCACTCCAGGGCTGTGTTTTGGGGAGAGGGAAGTGCCTGACCACCCTCTGGGTGAAGAACCTTGTCCTGATATCCGTCCAGCCCCCCCGACACAGCTCCAGATGGATCCAGGTCCTGCACAGAGCTGGGACGTTCCCGAGCAGAGGAGCAGGAGCAGCTCCAGACCAGCAGCATCTTAACTCAGCTTTTGTCTCCTGGACCTGTTCTGCTGCCTCTCCCTGTTGGATTTATTCTAGAATAAATAGATATTTCTGTCGAGAGCGAGTGCAGCCTCTCCCTGTACAAAGGAACCTGAGGTCCTTTGTGAGCACGGCAGTGCCACATTCTTCATTCAAATCTCCTCCTGTTCGGAGGGAAGAGCCCTGGCTCCCTCCCTCCCCACGCCCAGGCAGCTCATGGCTTGCAAATGAATTATTCCCCAGGTTCCTGCAGGGTGTTTCTGTACATTTCCCACACTTTTGGGGCACTCGGATTCATTCTTGCCCTCTGATGCTCCGTGGGGAGGCCCAGGATTGATCGCTGCTCATGAGCCTTCCCCAAACCGGGTGTTCCATTCCTTCCTAACATTTTGTGGTGGTGTTTAGGGTGTTGAAGAGTGGTGTGGGTGGGGTTGGAAGTGGAGGGTGGTGGGGTTGGGGTGGGCCAGGGGCCGGTGGAGGAGCAGGAGTTAAACTTCCCTTCCTTGGAGCGTGATCCTTGTGCAACACCCGCTGGAAATCCCCGCTCCTGCCCTCCCTCCCAGAAAGGATCCAGAAACATTTTCCTTTTTTTACATTTTAGTCATAACCAGCCTTGGCTTTGAGAGAAATCAGGAGCAATTTGATTGAAAATGTGTCCAGCACATGCTTAGCTTCACTCCTTGCTGCCTTCAGTCCCTGTTGTTGTTAATATCTGGGAGCACATCTCCAGCTCCTTGCACTGATAACAGCTTTTTTTTTTTTGTGATTAACACAGCAGGGTTTGAGGAAAGAATCTCTTCTTCCTGAGAGAAAGGTTTGGGTGAGCAGTAAGGGAGCGTGATGGAAAATACCTGAGTTTGGTGCTGCAGGGAGACTTGGTTTGCCCAGGGCCAGAACAGAAAGGGAACTAAAGCAGGAAAAAAAACCCCTTTATGTTAAAAATATTCACCAAATTTTTGGCCATCTCGGTGTTAGCTTGTCACCCTGCAGGAGAGGAAACCATTGAAATAACTATTAAAAAGTTGTTTGGAGAACATAATTCCCAAAGCGATTCCTGCCTCCCAGGGCCACGCAACACTCGGGGTGCTCATTGCAGGAGGCTACAAAGAGGTTTTTTAGTTCAAATTATTCTCTGAATCTTGAAAATATGAACTGGGGGATGTGTGTGAGTTGTCTTTGATTGCAATAACAGTCCATGTGTCAAAATGACTTTTAAATTGTTTATTCTGTAATTCCATGCTGCAAAACAGTGATAAAATGTAGTTTTACTACTTGCCCATAGTGTTTTTTCCAGCATCCAGAAAGTGGGAAAGCATAAGCAAAGCTTTGCCTGAGGTTTTTTTTATTTTGGCTTGGTGTCAGTTGGGGGAAAACCTTTAACTGAATACAGACAATCCTAAAATAGCTGTGAAACTTCCTGGAGAGGAGGAGCTGCAATGTTCCTGCTGTTTGCACATGGGTATTTGAAATGTATTGATAAACTTTTATTTCTTTTGAATAAACAGTTGTAGGAGCTAAAAATAGAGTATTATTACCTGATGTACTCAAACATGTTGCCCTTATCAGGGTTGTTTTGAGGGAGTTGCTCACGTTCTGCTGTTGGAATTAGAGCCATGAATCCCTGCCCAGGGGAATTTAATCTGGATTCTGGTTTTAAACATCCTCCCCAAAAGTCAACAGCATGGGCTGTGTTTTGATGATAGCAAAGGGGAGCCTTCATTAGACAGAAAAAAAAAAATTAAATATTTAATTTGAATACTGCATGGATTAAATACCTTGGCAACTCTGTCAGCATGTTTAATTGCAGAATTCTGAGCATTTACTTAGAAGCTTTGCAGGTCTGAAGCCTCACATCAGTTTGCAGTCTGGGAATATCAGATGATTGGGTTTTTTTGGGAGTTTTTTTGTGTGGATGTGGAAAAGCAATGTCCAGGCTGCTGTGGCCAGTGGGATTCTTTAAAGTTACAAATTTTCCGGGTCCCAGCTGTGCTGAGGCATCACCCACGGCAGAGGCAGCGGCTGCCACGCTCCTGCAAGCGGCACTTGTGCGGTGCCTGGAAAAGCTGGGAGCCCCAAGGAATTACTGATGCACGTAAATTAGGGTGTAGGTGAGGAAATAAAAGCTAAATGTCCTCAGTTCTTCCCTGAGACCGAGACCAGCCTTAATTTTTGCTTTTAAGCACGTCTGGCGTCCTCTTCTTTCGCTTCATTAATGCAAATTTCCCAGCTCTCGTCTTGCACCTCAAAACGATTTCATCAATCTCTGTTGGAAAGAATTTCAGCTCCCAACACCTCCAGCTCTGTTTATATATTTATAACTACAAAGGGATTCTTGTCAGTGTGTGTTACCCGTTGCTATTATTTCTCAAATGGAATATCTGGCTGTAGAAAGAATATTTACCTTTTCCAGGGCTTGCAGTGGTTGTGAACCTGAATCTCCCTCCTGGCTCTGGTCTTAAACAAAAGGCTGTATTTCCTCCTCTTATATCATTTTCACTTCAAAGCCGAGCTTTTAGATTACCAGGGAGATTTTTAAGGCTGTGATGATCAACAGCTTTTAGCTGGTGACACAGCTTGTTCCCTGGAATTCTTGCTGTTAATATATAAAGGCTTTTCTAAGTCATTAAACCTCCCAGCCACGTTGGGGTTGCTGGGCTGGGCCTGTCATTAGTCACAGCCCTCTTTGTAATCATGTACCAATAAAAATAGTCAGAAATATCCAGTCCTTCACTCTTGGAGTACGGCCTCTCATGTGTGATGGCAGGAGAAATGTGAATAATTTAGTGATGTGGTGAGAACATCTCAAAATATGTGATTCAGTGCATTCTCTGAAAGTTACTTGTGTATTTAAACAGTTATTGCTTTTACTCACAAGTTGTGGTGTTGGATGGTTTTGACTTTTTGAAGCTGAATGGAGGGTTGGCTTCCAACCCAGCTGTAATCTTTACTTTGACTTCCATGGGGTCTCCAGAGGTGGATGCTGGGACATCTCATTCTGATGTTCAGCACCCGAGCGCGTGGCAGCTTCCAGGAGACGGGGACTGAAAAAAGGTTGAGGCACAAGATCTAAAATCGCTGCTCCAGCTTTGTCTGAAGTGGAGATTTAATTCACTTTGGCCTTTCTTGCCTTTCCTACGCTGCGAGGAGCCTGAAGGATAAGCTGGTGTTAGGCTGGGCGTGCAGTTCAGCGCTCCTTGGGCGTGATTCCTTCTTGGTCAGGGGTAACTGAGCCACGCACCGGTGCTGGCTGCCACCTTCCCATTCCAGCCTGGATCCCGCTGTCCCTGGGCTGTGCCCCGGCTCCTGCCCGTGCTGGGGTCCCGTGGCACTGCCATGGGAAGGGGCCGGGCGCGGGACCACTGGGCACGGCTGGTTTGGAGCCGGGCTCTGCCCGGAGCAGCGGATCCGTGTGGGTGAGAGCGTCGCTGTTTCATCTGGGCGGGAGCTGGGGCTTGGTGGTTCTGTTTTGCTGCCATCCCACTCCTTTCCCAAGCTTGTCATCTTTTTATGCAGCGTGGCACTCGGGAGAGGGGTGGGGACTCCTTGGGAAAGCCACGGCGGGGATGCAGGGAGATGGGTGAGATACTGAGCAGCAGCCGGGGCTGCTCGTGCCTCCTCCTGGTGCCCTGTGCTGGCAGCCTGTGATTCACCCTGCTGCCATCCAGTTAGAGCAGTTCCAGCTTATCCCTGGGAAGAGCCGAAACCCTTCCTAGGGAGGGATCTGATCCTGCTTGGAGCAGGAACGTTGCTTAGAGTGCGTGAGGTGACCGGGCAAGGAGGGCTCTTGGGTCTGAGGTCGCCCTTTTTTAGGTCACTGCATGACCTGTGGAAGAATGAACAAGTTGGTACAGAAGATTTGGTTCCGTATTCCAGCTTTATAGGATGCTTAAGCCTTAAAATGTCATTTTGGGAGATTTCTTTTCCAGAAGGTGGATGTTGCACGCTGTACACAAGCAAGGTGCAGTCCCAGTCACTGTGTGTATCCCCCTGCTCCGGGTGGAATTGTTTGATGAAAACACAAATTCTTGTCAGGAGCTCCGCAGAAACCTGCTGTGTTTGGTGTAGTTTGAGGATGTTGAGGATCATGGAATGATTTGGGCCAGAAGGGACCTTAAAGCTCATCTCATTGCACCCCCCTGCCATGGGCAAGGACACCTTCCAGGTTGTTCCCAGCTCCATCCAGCCTGGCATTGAACACTTCCAGGGATGGGGCAGCCACAGCTTCTCTGGGCAGGGAATGACAAATGTGAGTAAAACACAGAAGGCAGGAGATCCTTCCTTACCTTCTGAATTCATTACAAACTGGACCTGCCTCCTGCGTGCTCCAGGGAATGTTGCAAAGGTGGTTTCAGGATGGATAAAAGTCAAGTTACACAACTGTCGAGGATAATACAATGGTCTGTCCCTCGGTGACCCAGGTGACTTTATGATCTGGTGATGGAAACGTATAAATGGTTTGTTTTAAGAGGATGGAAAACTTTCTGTGGCCACTGAGGATGTTTGCATTATGCAGTTGTCAGCCACGTGAGCTTGAAATACAATAGACAGAATTCAGCAATACAGGGCAAGGCTTACAATAAGAATACCTGGTGTTTAATCCTAATTTTGCCACAGGCATCTTGACCTTTAATTCAACATGAGTTTATTCACCTTCAGGCACTTGAAGCACTGGCAGCAGGAGCAGAGTCTTCAGGAGGTTGTTCCTTGTCCTCAGTGATCACAGTGGGTGGGATTGCCAAGGTTTAAAGGAGGGGGAAAGGCTTTTTTTGGTGTTTAAAGCGGCTGTTAACCTAATCACCTGTGGAAATTAAAAGAAGCAGAAGCGGTGGATTCAGGACTGGAGTGGTTGTTGTGACTGGAGACATGAAAAGGTCCCGTGTAATTCGGTGACCCTCGGGGTAGAGCCCGCACGGCCCCGACTCTGCCGGGGGATGTGCTCGGAGCAGGCCCGAAAAAAATATCTTCTGCTTGTGTAAGCAGTGGGAAAACAAGCAGACACTTTATACTCTGGAAAGCCCAGTAAGCCTCAGGAAATTCCTGCATTCTTGATTTTATTTTGGTGGCAGAGGACTGCGGGGTGTGTGTTTGAAAGATGAGCAAGGTTGCGGCGCTCGGGCCCAGCGCCGCGGACTCGATAAGCCGGGGCTGAATGGCTCATTGTTCCCTGCGGGAGCCCGATCAGCTGTCCCTGCTCCCCTCCCAAACACTGCCTGTTATTTATGAAGGAAAAGTGCTGATATCGCGTTTCACACTGAAGGAGAAGTTGCTGGTTCTTGCTGCTGTTCGGCGAGGGAGCTGGGTGTGAAGTGTCCCGCCTCGAGAGCGCGAGCTGCGCTGTGATTTTCTAATTAAAACCCTCGTGCTCTGCTCGTCTTCTTGTCTTTGAGAGATGCTGGGTTTTTTTGGAAGCGGTCCTTTGTATTTCTGCTTTTGCTCCAGAAGGTGGTTTTCCAATTGAGAACACCGTGGAGAATGTCCAGTTTTGCTGGGTTGTTGCCCTCATAAAAAATCCCTCAGTTGTGGCACCGAGGAGGGTGGGGGGTCATACCATGACCTGCCTGAATCTGGTATTTGCCATCCCTACCCCAATCCTTTTCAAATGTGGTGTCTGCTGCTCCTCCGTGCTAAGAGGGTTGCTGACTTCTGAAAGTCAGGAGCAATCCCTAAATGCACAAATTAAAACATCACAGGCAAACAGGATATTTGCTGCGTTGGTATCCTGACCCTCCTTCTTAATGTGTAGCAGAAAACACCAGATCTGCTCAGGTATTCTCTTTGTGGGATCCCTTTCAATGAGTCCACAACTTACTAAAATTAGTGTCTTTTGTCCAGTAGCTTCTGAAAAGGTCACAGAGTTGTTTCTGTGTTGGGAACATCCCTTGTGGTGAGGAAAGGGTGGAGGAGAAAACACAAAGGGAGGAAGAGCTTTCTAATACTTCTTGTGTTGAAGGATGTTCCTTTTTGGATGTCAGACCTGCAGGTGAGCGTCAGGCTAAGGATCAGGAGAACTGAGTGATGGCAGCAAGGAAACATCACCTTCCTGACAATTCTGGTGCTGTTATCACCTCCTTTGCTTTAAAAAGTCTTAGTGGCAAAGCCTCGGGTGGGATGGGGGTGTCTGGTTTGCATTTTCCCTGGTTAAACCTGTCGCTCGTGCAGAGCCTTGCAAATCCTGGAGTGGGTTTGTGGCTGGGGCTCGAGCTGAATGTGTGCAGCACATGTTGAGCATCAGCAGCAAATTTTTACATAAGTGCTGGCAGGTCTGATGTGTGTGAGCATCCCAGCTTTCCCCGTGGCCCTCCCAAGCCCTGCCAGTCCTGAAACACCAGCTGGGACGGAGCAGACGACAAAGGCAGCTCAAAAGCAAAGGGATCTCCGAAGCTGCGGTGAATGCAGCGTGCAGATTTTACCTGGCGTGGCTCGTGCTTCCCTGCGCATCCAGGGTCGGGTTCCTCGTGGATTTGTCTCCTCAGCACCCTTAGAGCCAGCCCTGGAGGGTGCTGAGCCCTGCCTGGGTGACCCCACACTCTTCCCACTGAGCTGGGGCATCCCTGAGCCTGGGGAAATGGTGGTGCTGGAGTGGTTTTGGTTAAAGAAGTGCAGGGACAGCTCAGGTTGATGTATTTGCCTGTAGCTGTGTTTCCTGATGAAGAAACACAGGTTCTCTGGTTTTTAAGATTCTCTCCTAGGGAAAAGAATTAAACCTGACCAGCTTTGCCCCCACATTACAGTGTTGACTCCTCCTTTCAACAACCTTGCTGCCTGTATTTCCTCCTTGCAGCAAAAGCCCCTGGGTACCACAGCCTGAGGAGTTTGGAACCACCAAATTCAGTGCTAATCAAGGTCATCTTCAAGCTTGAAAACCCCACATTTGTGCAGATTTAAAATTTTTTTTTTCTTTTTGGCAAGCCTGACTGGGAGCTGTGTTTTCATACATGTGGTTTGGGTTTTGGAGTCCCTAAAATAAAGATGCGGGGTTTTGTTCGCGGCAAATCCCAGATTCCCTAAAACTGTTCCCGCAGATGTGAGCACGATCCGAGGCAACTGATCCTGGGAGTGCATGGCAGGAATGAAACCACGGAGGTCCAGATGGTTGTTTTTTTTTTTTTTTTTCCTGGGCAAAGGGACAAACTCACAGAGGAGCCAAGCTGCTCTCCGTGATTTTCCGTATTTCAGGAATCAGCGGTGCAGTCGTTGATTTTTTAAAAAAATGGCATTTGGGAACTGATCCCTGCCTGCTTTCCCTCGTGCTGATGGAGCTGTGGGCGCCTGCAGTCGCAGTGTGGAGGTGTGAGGAAAGCTGTGACTGCTGGAAACCTGGAATTTTATTGCTGGTTCTGGATTCAGCCTGGAACAGCACATCCTGGAAAACCTTTGGAGGGAGCAGCACTCACACTCAGGCCGTGGCAGATCTCTACAGTTTGGCTGCTCAAAGACCTTTAGATGAAAGGGCACATTTTATTGATTTCATGTTGAGTTTATTGCCTGTGTAAAAGCCAAATAGCCTTTGCTGGCTGCATCACTGAATATTTCTGCGTTTTCAGACTGGGACTGACACACTTCTGCTGTATTTTCTTGCCCTGTTTGACCGTGAGTGAGTCATTTTACTATTCTGTCCCTCAGATTCAGGATCAGTGGGATAAGGAGGGCACGGGGCTAATGGGAGAAGCTTTCATGTTTGTAAAATGCTTGAAAACTTGTAAAATACTGTGTTAACATAGAGACATTCATAAGAATTCTGCTGTGATTATTATGAATCTGTATTAATAATTAGTTGTAATATTAACACCTATATGTGGGCTTTATGGGAGATATGTTACTTGCAGATATTTCAAAAAGAAAAGGAGTCTTCCTGGAGATGATTCCCTGATGGGAAGTGCTCTGGTGTTGGCTCTCCAGAGGGGCTTCTTCATCTCTTTCAAGGCTTGGTTTATAATGAGCTGCACAGCTGGAGACTGAGGAACAAACTGAATAATCTGAATTTGGTGCCTTTGGGGAGAGCCCCAGAATGTGCAACGTCTTGTTTCTGCATCAGGAGTAGTTTGCAGAGGAATTTGATAGAAATTCCCTGAAGTGATTTGCTGAGCTGACGTGGGGGATTGCAGCATTCAGTCCTTTTTCCAGACAGAGATTCAGTACATTTTTAGGCAGTGACCACTCGTTCCCCGTGCCAAAAGTGCACTTGACACTTGTAACTGATGCACTTTTCAGCAACAAAGCTTCGCTGTGCACCAGACTGCAGGGTTTGGGATGGATTTCCTGCCATTGGTGTGTCCAAGATGCAACCCCAGTCATTTTCTGCCTGCAGATAGAGTTAATCACCACGAGGGAGCCTGGCTGACACTAACGAGGGAACGTATTTTTTAACGATGTTTTACTGGAGAACTGTGATGGTGTTTTCTGTGATGGGATTGTGTTTAATCTGCAGTGCTTTTATTTGTTGCAGAGATCCGTGCCCAATTGGTAGAGCAGCTGAAATGCCTTGACCAGCAGTGTGAGCTTCGGGTCCAGTTACTGCAGGACTTGCAGGATTTCTTCCGCAAGAAGGCAGAGATTGAGATGGATTACTCCAGGAATTTGGAGAAGTTGGCTGAGAGATTCCTGGCTAAAACTAGGAGCACCAAAGACCAGCAATTCAAGTAGAGTATTTGCCTTTTGTTTCTGCCCTTTTTTTCCCTGCTGTAGATTTGATTGTAAGGACAGGGATGGATAAGAGAGTTGTTACAGGGAATGTAGGCACCAGCACCGCTCTGAATTCCAGAGCCAAACGTTCCCCAAGTTTGTGTTGGACACAGGAGCCATTCCCTGATTCTGGGCAGCCTGGCTGCTCACTTCATGTCAGTAATTCCTGGTAGGTCGTGTGTTGTTAGGAGGGAATGGGACGTAAGAACTGGAATGTTCAAAAGGGAATGTTTTTTGGGAAAGGTGGGAAAAGCTGCACGCCAGATTTGATGGACAAAGTCAGGATTTCCTTCAGTGTCAGTGGCTTTGGTTTTCTGAAGGGAAACTGTTTCCAATCTGTTCCATGCTGTCAGTTCTGGTTTTCAGGATCCCACACGCGCTCTGTGTGGGAGTTGTGTTGCAGCTCTGCTACTATCACTTCAAACAGCAGAGAAATAAGGCCAGTAGCACTTCCAGAGAGAGCTGAGCCACTGTGGGTGGGGGAATCCCTGGATACCGAGCTGGTGGGACTCCGTTGAAATCTAAACATGCCCTCAGTGACAATCTCTTTGACTCTGGGGCTCGAAACATCATTTACAAGTGGGTCTGGCCACGCTGCTGGCCTGGTGGATGTTGGTTCTTCCCCACTTAGCTCAGTTGGGGTGACTGACACAGATGGAACGTGGTTTCCTGGGTTCACATCCTTCTGATTCTTCTGGGGTGCTTTTCCCAGGAGAGGGGGCTGCAGGAGGGGGCGTGTGGGTGAGGAAGGGGCTGTGTGGCACGGCCGTGGTTCACATCTGGGCAGTGCTCAGCCTTGGCGGGTTGTGTTGTCAGGGCAGCAGCTGGGGAAAACAGCAGCAGCAGCCTTGGGATCTGAATCATTTCTGCTTTGGACGTTTCGGGCTGAGAGGATCCATCTGGGCCTGCCCCCGCCCGAAGTGCAGCGTCACTTTTCGCGTTGTTTGGGTCGGGACGTTCTCCCTGTGTTTGTGTGGTGTTGTTGCTGTGCTTGGAGGGACGTGGGGACACGGCAGTTTCCCGTTTCCAGCAGCAGCTCTTTCTGTGGAAGCCATTAAGGAGGCACCATTTTAGTTTCCTGTCTGCCCAGCTTTGATGTCATTCACTTCAGTCCTCATTTAGAGCACGCGTTGTGCTGCATTCTCAGGAAAGCCTGGCTCCAGAGCAGAGCTCTTTGACAGACTGGGGAAGAGTTGTTCTGCACATCCATAGACCTGTCAGAGTCTGAAGGATTTCTCCTTTTCCTTTCGAGTGAAAGTGTTGTTACAACTATAAACTGTGCACATCCTGCTCGTGCCTTTAAGATGGCATAAAGAAATGATGTCTTGAATTATGATTTTCCTCTGCAGTGTGATCGGTGTTTTCAGTTGATTTTGTTGTATTTCTGGTGAAAATTGAGGTGATTTTCTTCATATTACGTGGTATGAAACATCTAATGAGAAACACTTTTCTATTCAACTTGAGAAAGTTGCACAGAACTTATCTTCTGTTTGGGGATTTAGAATGAATTTATAATGTGGAATTTTTGACCAGGGAGAGGGGCTGGTGCTGCTCAGGCTCCTGATTTCACCTACTTTAGCAGCAGATTGCTCCTGCCAGAAAAATGCCTTGCTCTTGGAATATGTTATCCCTGCAAGGTCTGAGTCCTAAATACACAAATTAATTTGGTCAAGAGTTGGGTTAAGAGAAAAATAACACCAAGTCTGAGGCTGCTGGGTGTGTGGGCAGCGTTGGTCACAGCAGTGGCACAGGTCAGGCTGTCCGTGCAGCACTTGTTTGGTCATTTGTGTGCTGGCTGTGCCAGTCAGGAGTGTCAGAGTGCCACAGGGGTCCCTCAGGAAGCAATTCCCGTGACAATCACCTGTCCCCAAAGCTGCTCTGTCTGAATCACGGGGAGTATCTCGGCTGGCATCTCTTGTGGAGATGCTGGAGCTGGAATCCCATTGGGAGCCCCCTGTTTGATCAAAGCCGGCCATCAGCTCCCTGCTCCTCGGGAGCTGGGATTGCACGTCTGGGAGAGGAGCCCAGGCGGGTGCTGCTCTGTAATTGCCTGGCTCTGACCCTATAAATACCCCATAATAGCCTGCTCTCCCCAGAACCTGGTCATTATGTCGGGAGGTACCGTATCATTCCCTGCCTGCTGCCCATGGCACGTCCCGTTTTTAGATCTCCTGACACACGGGCCGGGAGGAAATCCGTCCGGCAGCCACCCTGTCATTTGCATGTGCTTTCCTGCTCAGCAGCTATTATGTAATTGCCCACTTGCTCCGGCTGTGTGCGTTTAAGGGAACGCTCCCCAGGGCAGGAGGCTTCAGGCTGACCCCTGAAATTGGATTTTGTGGCTTCCTCCTCCATGCTGGGAAGAGCACAGGCTTCAAGGAAGGAGCACTGTGGGAGGTGCAGGCTGGAGTGGGGCTTCTCAAAACCTGATGAGGTTTGTTTTTCTTAGATGTGGCTGTCTCAGAGTTGATCAGGCGGCCACGTTTACATAGAATCACAGACTGGCTTGGGTTGGAAGGGGCCTTAAATCTCATCCTGGACACCTTCTGCTATCCCAGGTAGCTCCAAACCTGGCCTTGGACGCTTGCAGGGATCCAGGGGCAGCCACAGCCTTCTCTGGGCAACCTGTTCCTGTTTCTCACAGGAAAGAATTTCTTCCCAGTATCCCTTCTAAACCTGCCCTCTGTCAATTTGAAGCCATTCCCCTTGTCCTGTCACTCCAGCCCCTTGTAAATCATCTCTCTCCATCGTTCTCATCAGCTCCTTCAGGCACCAGGAGGGCACAGTTAGGTCACCCCGAAACTTCTCTTCTCCAGGCTCAACAAACCCAGTTCTCTGAGCCTTTCCTTGCAGGAGAGTTTTCCATATGGGTTTTGAGATGGAGTGGCTGGGTCTGGGCAGCAAACTGAGCCTGGCTGGGGCTGGGCTGAGAGGGTGCCCCACAGAGTGCTCAGTTGGAAGCTTCACCGGAGCATCTTTGGATGATGTACAGGGGTAGGTGTGTGTTATCCTCATCTGATGTCTCTGGAGAAGTGGAACAGATTGATTTAGCCAGGGTGACACAGGAGCTGATGGCAGTTGGATACAGCCCAGGTTTTACTTGCTTTTAGCTGCTCTGCCATGGCTGTTAGACCTCGCTCTGCCTCTTCTCTTTTAAAAAGGGTTTTTTTTCAATTAGAAGTGGCTATTAAAGGGCACAGTCATACACAGTATTTGGTGTATCGGTTGGTAAATACCCTTTCAAAGTCCAAGTCTTATAACTGGTTGTTACAGGAGCCTGTTGGCCGCAGCTTTGGTACCAAAACTGTAAATCAGAGCCTCCATCTCACAGGTGGCTCTTGGGTCTGGGGGTCCGTGCAGGCAGCAGAGCTGGCTGTGACTTCCAGCCCCAAAAAAAGGCTCTGTCCCACTGCACTGAGACCCTGAGACCTTCAACCCCGGGCTTCAATTCTCCTTTTTCATGTGATTTTTGTCCTGGAGGCATTTGCCTATTCAAATCATCAGTCAGCAATATGAAAACCGTGGCAAATCTTGAGTGATTGCTTTTGAGGGAGAAAATGGAAAAAGAAAAAAGGAGGAAAAAAAAAAAAGAAAAGACAATGCTATTTTAAGGTCATATTTTAAATCAAGATAATCTTTGGAAGCAGGATCCTGAGTAGCAATTGTCAGCTGGAGAGCTGAATGTCCAGGATATCCCAGCATGAAATTCAGATGGCTTTCTGGCAGCCTTTGCCTTGAAGCAGAAGATGCAGAATAAGTCTGGCAACCTTCAGGCTGAGCACTTGTAAACAACAGATGTTCATAACTGGAATCTTTTGGAAGAGAAGGGCAGGGAGCAGCATGGATGTCCATGCTTGTAATTCTCAAAATTTGCAGTGAACACCGAGCTGTGTCAGGGAAAGTCAAACGTGGATTTGAATGAGCGGCTTGCAGAGAAGTTCAACTTCAGTTTTCCTAAAAGTAAAATGATTTCTTTGAAGCAGAGATGATACAGGTTGTGTTGATTTATTATTTATTTTGTTATTGGTTATTTTTTAAAATTTGAATCTCTTTTGTAAGATAACTTTTCTGCTATTTCCTTGCAATGCCCAACTCAGCGTCGCTGGCGTCTGTCACTCTCCCCTGCTTGCCTTAAAGCAGATAAATCTTGGGTTGTCTGCAAGTCCCTCGTATGAATGAGTAATTTAATTAAGACTTTTCAGATACTTGAGACTCAATCTTCCCTTCTGATCTTTTTGAGACCCAGCTGAAACCTTTGAAGTGGAAGTTGCACAGGACCCGATCAAGATAACACCCGACAAACCACAGGGCTTCATCGTTTGTGGTTCCCTAAAAATCTGTGTTCAGCTTCCTCTTCCTGCTCCCAGCCAGCCCCAGTTGCTGTGATCTGCTGTAATTTAGGCTAACCTAAATAAACTCTCCACATTCTCTATCATCACACAATCTTCACATGAGGAGAAATAGTGCTTGAAATAAACCTGGATCTTGGCATCTTCCTCCTCTTCCTCCTCACGGGGGAAGTTTGAGTCAAAAAGTTGTTGTCAGTGTGAAGGCAACAGCACTCTGGGAAAGTTCATATTCACATCCTAAAGTTTTTGGCTTGATCTCATCAGTTTTACCTCTTCAGGGTGAAGAGGGACTCCGTCATTCTGTGGGAATGGAGCTTGGAATGGTTACGCCCAGCAGTCCCTATTGATATTTCCCTTCCCTTTGCCATCCCTCCTCTGTGGTGACATGGAACTGGGAGCAGAGTGCCTTTGCCGGCTCCTTTGGGAGTTGAAAGGGTTAATGGGAGTCACAGTTTGCTCCCTGCCATCTGCTGTGGTGAGGATTGAAGGGGTTCTGTTGTGAGCAGTTGTAGAACTCCTGCTCCGAGTTGGGAAAACTGCGCCCGTGTCCCACCCCAGGAGAAGCTGCAGTTCCAGAGGTGCTTTAAAAGTTAATGTGTGTGGAGTTTTAAAGGATGCTTGGGAGGTCTGAAGCAAATCTTTCCTTTTCTGTTTCATTTCTGCCTTGAGCATCTGCTTTTTGCTGGGAAAATTGTCGCCAGCAAATAATTGAGGAGAGGTTTCGCCTCCCTTCCTTGCCGTGAAAACGCTGGATCTGCACCAAAGCAAGAGCCCGTTTCAGCAAGGCACCGAAGGGGTTATTGAAACCAAGAGACAGCAAGAAATTAAAGGAATTTAAAAGGAGAATCCGGCCGTGTGTGGCTGCCCGGGGCTGAGCATCCCGAAGGTGACAATCCCGGCCGCGCTCTGGGAGCGTGTGGGGTTCGGGCTGATTTTTTCCCCGCAGGATGGCCTTTCATGTGTAACCACACGGAGCGTGTCAACAGCCCATCTGGCGCCAGCAGACACCAGCGATTTCCCTCACCAGCCTTTCCACGGGCTCCTGGCATTCCTGCTATTTGCTGCCTTGGAATAGCTGGGGCTGCTGTGGCCGGGACAGCTGGGGTTTGTCCGGTTAACTCCTGCAGCTCTCCTGCTTCCCCCTGGGCTCCAGCTTCCTCAGGGAAGGCATTCCCGCTGCTCCCTGCTCCTTCCCATGGGTTCTTGTAGCCAGAACTCCTGGTGCTGGTGGCTCCCAGCTCCTCCAGGCTGCTCTGGTGGTGCTGGAGCAGTCATGGGCTCCGAGGGGTTTTGAGGCAGGGTTCTGGACAGCAGCAACGAGGTCAGCTGGTGGGAGAGTCTGAGGGTTTTTTTGTTCCTACATTTCATTCCCAAACTCTTCATGGTAGCCGGGTAATTTTCACTTGTAGCTCTGCCAGCTTTAGAGGGCAGAGACTGAGCCAGTGGGTGAAGCAGTCCCAGATCACAAGCTGCAGTCAGTCCTCAGCTTTGCAATTCTTTTATTTAAGAAAAGGAAAAAAATCAAGATCAGCTGTTCTGAAATCCTTTATCTAAAATTATCCATATTTGCAGCACAAGTCCAACCGCTGGTGTCATGAGAAGGATAATGAAACTCTGCCCTGGCTCAGTTTTCCCATTTTCCCAGTGTCAGGCATTCCTTGCAGCAGAGATTGCTGTCCTTTCAAGTGCAGAATATTCCCTTTTCAATGGAAATTAAACTGCATTTCTTTTAGGAGGAAAGAAATCCGATAGAGCCGTGTACGATAATCAGGGAGAGTTCTGGCTTTGCCCCACAGGTTTTACTCTTTTCTAGATAAATATTATTGTGCTGTAAACGGATGGTAAGCAGAGCTGGAGAGAAGTAAATGATGTTTTTAAAGCTCCACCTGGATCTGCTGCTGGAGCACCCTGTGAGATCCCAGCTTTCATCTGGCATGAGATGCTGCCCTGAGAGACAACTTATTCCTTCCAATAAATGAAACGCTGACCCAAATAAACTGAGATTCCTCTCTCTCCTCTCCCCTGCTGCCCTCGGTGCTGCTCGTTTGCTGGGTGCAGCAGCCGAGAGAAGGTGGGGAAGGTTCAGAGATGAGAAAATAAAGCTGATTTTAGGAGTGCTGCTGTCTGTGGCTGGGGACAGATAGAGAGAGATGCCTCCACATGATGGGCTTTGCACATGAGACACAACATTTTGGTTCCTGTGCAGAGGCTGTTTAGCTCACTGGGTGCTTGAAATCTTTTTTATCGTGGTTGAGACCCAAATGCTTGAGACAGGACTGTGGAACCTTTTGTCAGACACTGGAGCCGTCGCCCTGCCTCGGGCTCTGATTTGTGCACAAAATCCTGGATTCAAAGGGAAAAATTAAAGCCTGCATTTGGCACAGCGCTGCTTGCATTTGCAGGATCTGTTTGTTGGGGGACAAAAGCTCATGGGAATGTAGGGAAGTGTAACTGAGGGTGTGTTTTCTGTATTTTCCTCTGCTCCTCAGCATCCCAGCCACCCCATTTACAGATCCGGAATCATGGTAGAGTCTTATCCAATTGTTGCTGTTTTGTGTCCTCGTAGGAAGGATCAGAACGTGCTGTCACCAGTGAATTGCTGGAACCTGCTGCTCAACCAGGTGAAGAGGGAGAGCAGGGACCACACCACCCTCAGTGACATTTATCTCAACAACATCATCCCACGCTTTGTCCAGGTCAGCGAGGACTCAGGACGCCTCTTCAAGAAGGTAACTGAGTGCTACAGCACAGAACTTTTACTCTGGCTCTTCTAAAATACCATTCCAGCTGTTACTTCTGGTGGATCAGTTTATTGGGGGATTTTTTCCTCTTTGGGCTTGACTTACCTTTGATTTTTTCAGTCATTTTCCCCAGTGTGGCCAGTTGAGATTTGTTGGTCTAAATTAAGGCTGTGTTTTTCTCCTCTTAGCCTGCTCCACAGTCTTGAATGGATGTTGAAAATGTAATTAAATAAGCAGAAACGTTCCAGTTCTTCAGCTCTGAACATTAGTCAAGAACAACCCTCTAAAGACAGAATTTTATCTGCCATGGAGAAATTACTGTTAAAAGAAAAATTAGGGAGAATTCCTGCTATGCTAGATAATAAAAGGATGTATTGTCCTTATCTGGGAAAAGGAGAAAACACAGCTGAGGTCTCTTTTATTTGCCTTGTCCTCTTGATTTCCACCTGGGAAGGAAGGTGGGACAGCGTGGGAGGGTTTTCCTATTAGGAATCTGTTCTTGCAGTTAGAGAAACACGATCTGGAGGCTCCGAAAGGGCTGTTCAGAGGTGATGCCTGGTCCCTGCAGAGATTTGCCAACGGCTGCAGCGTCTGCTGCTCCACGTGTTGGAATCATTGCAGGTCTTCACTTTGAAAAGCCATTTCTCTGCCCCCTCTCCCACCCCCTGCAGCGTGTCCTGAGCTTGGGGAGTTATTTCTGCTCTAGCAAGGCCTGGAGAAGGGAGAGATTGTTGAGATATTTGGTGTTTTCTGTCAGTTGCTTTAAGTGCTAAAGGAAGCCCATAAAAAGCAGTTTGTTTGGGCTGTTGCAAAATGAACAGTGCTCCATGTTGTGTGTGAAGTTTCATGTCAAGATGCACTTGAAGGAGCAGCATCTTGTGTGTGTTACCTGGAGAGCAGGGTGTCTGTGCCCTTTCCCAGCAGGTTTTTTGCGTGGGATTTCTCTGGGAGAAGGAAAATCAGTGGTGTTCCCTCTCTCCAGCCTGTTCCTTGAGTTTTTAATGGAGGATGAGAAATATATGCCACTTCTACATTCTGTTTCTCTTACACTTCTTTTTTTTTAAGTCATTGCCCGAGCAGAGGAGGAATCTTCTCCTTTTCAAGTAACGTCACACTGAGGCCTTTTTGACCTTTTAAAACTTTCTGGTAATTACATTATGGTTGATTAGATACTTACACGGGATTATTGAATGGCAGTTACTCTTCAATTCCTCTAATCCCTCCAAAGGAGGAGTAATCTCCCTGTTGAATTTCAACAAGGGCTGTGCTGGAGCAAGGTGGCCTGGAAAATGCCTTGGCAAAGCAGTGCCTGGAAATTGATATTAGCCCAGTTTGGCTGGAAATGGCAACTGCATTTTATAAACCAGGGCAAACCCCTGTTTATGCTTTATTTTGGGCAGCAGGACTTGAATAAAAACAAATAAATAACCAATCAAGAGCAAAGTACATCTCTGGTTTGTTTCTCACAGGCCAAGGGCAAGCTCCGCTTTAATTTGTGCAAACAAAAGGGCATTTGTTGCTTAATCCCAACTACTTGTTTGGCTGTTTGCCAGGAATACCGGCTTGGCTGAAGGCCAAATCAGGTGTTTGATTACTACTCCACTTGTGCTGGGTGGTTAAAACCAAAAATTGCATCCTCTGTTATCTGCTAGCAGCTGATAAATAGAGAAATTTGGCTAACGTGGACCTACTTGTGCGTTTCCACTTGAGTCTCTTCCCTTCCTGAGCTGCAAGAAGCAGCTTGGATTGGTACAAAAGGTACTGCAGGCTAGGAAACAGATGAGGTGTGTGATTAAAATATTGCAAATCAGCTTTGCAGTCTGCGGATTTAAAGAAACGTTGCCCATTTATAAACCCCCTCTGTGGCACATTTGTAAAATATGCCCAGAGCAGCACAGAAGTTGTCAGAGCATCTCTGAACTTCAAGTAAATGGGACCTTTTCCACCTTTTTACCTTTTCCCCTGGGTTAAAACCAGGGACAAGCGGCTGAAGTTGCTGGCAAAGCCAGGCTGCCTTTCTGTAGGTGTTGGTGGGGAATCTGCCAATTTACATTTAGGAAGTACTCACTGGGGTTTAAATAATGCCATGAAATGTGGAGAGGATGGTGACACAGAGATCCTCACCTGCTGAGGGCAGTCCAAAGCAGATCCTGAGGCATAAAATCCTTTCCTTGGGCCCTTTTTGTCAAAGCAGTGCTTTGTGTCGTGCTGGGATGGAGCAGGTGAGCTGGGAGGACAGGCAGGGAGAAAAGGAGGTGCTTGAGGTCCCTTTTGTGGCTGAGCTCTCGAGCTGCTGCCTCTCTCAGTGCGTGGAGAGCTTTTCAAAGGGCAGAGTGCAGCTGAGATCAGGGCTGGAGGCAGCACAGGGGCTGGGTGCGTGCGATAAGGGCTGTGCTGGGAAGGAAACGCGGCGCTGTGGCAGCGAGGAGGGGAAAGCCGAGGGAGCTGGGGCAGCACAGAGCCTGAGCTGGGGACAGCAGGTCCTTCCTTCTGCATCCAGAACAGCAGCAGGAGTGGTGGCAGCGTGGGTTTTGTCTCTTCAGGCTGGGGTGGAGGATGCTCAGGGTGAGGCTCTCGCCTGGTCACTCTCGGACCCTTGGACTCTACAAAGTGATGGTCGAGCGTGGATGGGTTTCTGTCAGTGTGAAATCAGTGAATTCCAGCATCCCAGCAGTGCTGCCTGCACTGACACGGGGTTTGAGAGGTTTGTGTGGGCAGTGTTTGGATTCCCAAAATCCTGGGAGGGCAGCCTGGCCCGTGGCTGTGTCTCAGTGTCCCTGTGCTGGGACGAGGAGATCCAGGTCCTGCCACAGATCCCTGCCCAGGCTGTGACACTGAGGAGGGTCCTGGCTGTGTGAGGGATGGATGGATGGATGGATGGATGGATGGATGGATGGATGGATGGATGGATGGATGGATGGGAGCCTGCCAGCCACTTCAAAGCTATCTGTGCTGATAAGAGCAGCTGTGTGTGCTGCCAGAGCCAGCCCTGGAGTGCTGCTGGATGAACACCCTGTGTCAGCCCCTTTTTCCCCTTCCTCTGGGGTTTGTTTACTTCCCCGGGTCCTTCTCCCTGCAGGGCCTTCCCCTGTCTGAGCTGTCTGCCCCAAACGTGGGTTTGGGTTGGAAGCTCTCGGCTGAGGTGCAGGAATTCTTGGAGCACTGAACTTTTCCATGCCCCTGTTTTGGTTTCCCCTGAGGAAACACTTCAGGTGTCAGTGGGAGATGCTGCTGATGGGGGTCTGGCTGCTCTGACAGTCCTGCAGATGAATCCCAGTGCTGTCAGTGGGAATCTGGGATTTGTCTGCCCCCAGGGACGGTGTCAGTGCAATTCTGTGCTGCAGCAAACGGAAAGGAAGATAAATGGTGAAATAACCACATTTCCAGCAAATAAAACTTGGAGGGGGGGAAATTGTCCCAGTAACAAATGGTTACACCTTGGGGAGGAGGTGATATTTTCAATTTGGGCAGAGTTAATGATTTAGGGCTGGCTTTGGTTCAGGGTTGGAGTTCCCAGCCCCGGTGCCACCAGCGTTGCTATTCCGGTCACCTCTCCCTCTCCTGGAAGATCATCCTGCTTTGATGTCTGCTCCTTTTCATTCCTTCATCTCCTTTGATTTCTCCTGCTTATCCTCCTTCAGCATAGCCCCTTTATTTATTTATTTCTGCATTTCTATATCTGTGTATATTTTTATATTTATATATGTATTTTTTTTTTCTTCAAAATATTCTTCTATTTGAGCTGATTCCTGCTTTGATTTCCCCTTTTCCCTCTCTCCCCCTGTCACCCTCTCTGTTTAATGTGACCCTTCATTTCTCTGCACAGAACAACCTTCCTGTTTCTTGCATGGTTATCAGGTTTTCTTGCCTCCAGACGTATCTTTTGAGTGGGATCCCTTGGGATTATTTATACATGTATAGACCTTTGAGCAGCAGCCTCTTTAATTTGGTCTCTTTAATCACTTTCTGTGTTGTCTCTTTGAGATTTTCCTAGAAGCAGCCTGATAATCTTGTTCAAATTGAAGGGGAAAAAAAATTACCTTTTTTAAAAGAACACATGTGGAAGCCTCACTTTGAGCAGTGTCTGAACAAACTGATTTTTTAAAGTTTGATAGATTTTTATGTAAAGAAATTGTGAAGTGACTGGCAAATGCTGATGGGCAGAAAGGCAGATTTATTCTGTGTGCAGAGGGGCCTGAGGACGGGCAGTGCCTCCGAGCTGAGCCAGGTACCAACTCAGCATCTGCCTGCCCCGCTGCTCCCTGGCCCTGCTGGGTTTAAAACACACATTTTCTGCTCTGCTTTTAGCTGGGAGGCTCCCTGGGCTGCTGGAGCAGGGACCTTTCCCTGTTGTATCCACTTAATTGGGGATGTTTAAGGGGAGAAAACCCTGTTTGGAATCAAGAAAACCAACCTGAGGATTTGAAATTCTCCTCCTGTTTAGCACCTTTGATGGTGGAAAAAACTCCCAGTTTATCTCCTGGTACACTGCAGGGTGTTTGATGTGAAATGGAAAATCCACAATGAGTTGGTTAAAAGCCTTGCAGTAATCAAGGAAGAGGAATTATTAATTCTCTGAAGGGGTCTGTCGTGACCTACTTTACAGCTGCACTGTGTCTCCTGCTGCATCTGGAACCAGAATGTGACAAATCTTAAAGCACCCCACGCATGGAAAAGCCACCACATGAAGGAAATGTAATGGTTAAAATGCTGGGCATTTGTAAAAATGTTTTTCCATCACAGTGTCAATTTGTAAATATGCAAATGCCACGAGTAAAACTCCCCCCGAGGTGCAGAGCTGGTACCTCTGTCCCTGCTCCCCTCCTGGCATCCTTACCCACACTCCACCGGGGATTCAGAAAACATGGGAATATTTAATGTTTGTCCTCCACCTAGGCATATTTAATTATTACCTTTAAAAAGATGCAGAGACCTGATACTGTCCCAGAGCAGTTTCACAATCAGCAGGTTTGGGTTCCAGTTCCAGCTGTCACCCTCTGACATAATTTGAGGCAGCAAATTAGATAAAAATCTCTTATCTTGGTGTGTAACACATTCACCCTCCTCCGATGGCTTGAGCCCTACCTGGCTGTTGTTGAGTTTATGGGGAAAGCACCTCGGGAGCTCCAGGGAATGTTTGTTTTGAAGCCATCCCCTCTTTCTGTCCGGCTTGGGACGACCCTGCTGGGGCTGGAGATCCGGGGCAGAAAATATTGACGGCGTTCCTGAGCTCTCCTCTTTGTTATCCCCCCCCAAATATTTTGGAGCTGAAGTCGTTAATGTTTGGTGGAATGCGGAACAGCCCAGCGAGCCCCGCTGTAGATCCCAAAAACATCTTGATTAAATTAGAGGGGAGGTGGAGGGGAGGAGGGCTTGGAACAAAGAGGCCGTTGAGGAGCTGGCACGGCCCGTGCTGGGAATTTATGTTGCAGCCAGGGGTGGCAGAGCCCCCAGCCCTGCACATGGTGCAGATACACCCTGGAGTAACAAAGGAGTGTGTGTTCCTGCGTGTGCGCTCTCCCCGGCCTCCCTGGGCTGGGGAGAACCTGCATCCCCAGCCCGTCAGTCCTGCCAGCTCCTGGCGTGCCTTCCTTGGGTGCTGCTGGTGCTTTTCCAGGTTTGCAGAGGAAGGGAAGGTTTTTATGACCTCTCAGAACCCGGCACAGGTGAGGAGCTGCCCCGCTCTCCCCACCCTCAGGTGTGCAGGGAGCTCCTGTGCCGTCCCCCAAGGATGCTCTTCTGCCCGGATCATCTCCCAGATCTACTTCTCATCTCCCAGCAGAAGGGTTTAACCTGATCAGATAAGGAGACAGGGTTTGTGGGGACACCCCCACCCCTCGCATACACCCAGCTCATTAGTAGAGCCAATTAATTAAGATTTTGTTGTACAAGCCTTTCCTCATGTTAAGGGAGGTACAGACTTGGTTGCAGGTACAGCCAGGAGTAGATCACAGTAAAGCTGATCAGAATATCTTTTATTTATTGCCTTTTCCTGGAAGATTGTTTACAAAATGAATTGTTCTGCAAAACACACGGAATAAAGAGAAAATACAGAACAATGCAGAATTTGCTGCTGCAGTAGAAATTGATATCTGGAGCCATTCACAACTGCCAGGACTGTCGTTGTCTTTCCTTGGCATGGATTTTATTCGTGATTCCATGGCACTTTTCTGGCATGATGCTGGAATCTCTCACGCCTGCATGGCACTGGGATCAGCAGCCTTTAATCTGCACTTTGAATTCCATGGGAACTCAGGGAAGTTCTCTTTGTGCATCACCTCCACCTCCTTCCACCGCACTCGAGCAACAACTTTTTCCCGACGTCCAATCCATTTCCCTCTGACTTTCCCAAGCAAACCCTTCTGCTTCCTCCAATGTATTTTCATTTATCAGGGCCAGCCAGCTCAGCTTTTTTTTCTCCTAAACCTTTTTTTTTTTTCCAGTGGAATCAGTGCAGGGAACAGTTTTACATTAGCAGTGCTCATTGCACAGCTCTTGTTGTGATGTCCCCTGTGATCTGTCTTACCTTCATCTTAATGGAAGGGTTTTTTCCAGTCCAGCAATCCAGCAGCTCCTTTCTTGAGAGCTCATTTGGAAGCACAAAGAGTTTCGTGTTTTGACAATTTGGCATCTTCTTTCCCCCTTCAACCTGAATCTGCTTTAAAATATTCGTTTTAATCTCTGTCGCATAATTGATGCTTCAGCAGTTTGTGCAGCAAATGAGCAATTTTTCAGTGCAAGAAATGAGCAAAATGGGCTGAAAAGAGCAGGGTGAGAGGCAGATGAGGGCCAGGCCAGGCAGCTCCAGCAGCACCGGGGAGCCTTTGGCTGGAAAGCTCCTTCTGTGTGGAAAGTTCAGTGCTCAGGGCATTTCACACAGACCCGGGCAGTCACTTCCATTAATCATCCCCACGTGGAGGAAAAGGCAGCCAGAAAACCCCGATCACTGCAGGGGTGAGCAGCAGCCTCGGCTCCTTCTGCTTCCAGAGGTGGAACTCCCATGGGTTTGTTCCTGCAAACGCCCTCGGAGGTTGGGAATCACCAGCTCTGTGCTTTTCCCTAAATCAGAGACTCCTCAGAAAAAGCTTTCCTTTGTCAGCATTTGTGTCAGATGCTCTTTTTTTCCTGTAGCACCTGGGGAGCAGGGTGAGGAACATGGGATTGGAGCACGTGGAAAATCCAGAGGATTGGGTGTTGGATGCTTCTGCATCCCGTTGTGCTGCCAGCAGAGCAATTCCAGGCTGGTCTGAACCACAACACCCCAAAAATAATAAAAAAAGGTCTCCAATGAAGAAATTTTCACCTCAGAAACACACTCTCAGCACTGCTGAACTGGACAGTACGGGGAAAAAAAAAATTTAAATCCGATAATCTTTCTCTTCTGGCTTTTTAATTTATCAATGTGTTGTTGGCTTTTTTCTCATGGCTTAGCACTATCTTGAGTTCCTGGGCAGAAATGTTGGTTTAAGCATGGGTTTGGCTGCGTTGCCTCTTTATCTGTTTCTTTTCCTGAACGTTGTAGGCATAGATAATCTTGGACTTATCAAATCTGCTTGCCCCAGTAGAAATTAAACACTTGTAACGTGAGGGTTCGAGCACACAAACGCTGCCGTAGTGGGCAGTGAATGAGTAAAATCTATAAACTGAATTAAGTTATTCTTGTTACATGGTGGTTTCCTTATCCTGCCTCTCTTCAGCTTCCATACCAAGCTGTGCTGGATCCTGTGAAAATGGGAAAATTGTGTATTTTCGGGCTTGAAATTTGAAAATCTCAAGTTCTCTGGAAATTTTCCGTCTCTGTTCCATAAAGCTTTTCTGACTGTGCACTTCCGATATTTCGGTTTATTAATACTCCTGCTGCAGTGTGACCCTGAGTGCCTCTGGGCTGGGCACTGATTGGATTTGCCAGCATAAATAGTGGTGCTTAATTGGGCCTAAATTATTTGTGGATGCTCCGTGCTCACTTCCTCTGCCTTTGCAGTGTCTTCCCCAATTAACTTTCATTTCTCTGTTCTGTTGCAGAGCAAGGAAGTGGGGCTGCAGCTCCAGGAGGACTTGATGAAGGTCTTGAATGAACTCTACACGGTAAATCTGTGATTTCTTGGCATCTTCTCAGGCAGGAGGGAGAAGTGTTTGACTTCTGCAGTCCCTGCAGTCGAGGTCGCCTAAAAAGCTCCATAAATCCCATTTTTTCCCCTCTGTCCTTGTGTTGTTTCAGCTCTCTTAAGTGTTGGCTCCACAAAGTTCTCACCTTCGTGCCCATTTGTTGCTTTGCTGCAGTGATGGTTTAAAAAAGAGCCAGAAAGAGGAGAATTATTTCCAAATATGCCCAAAATCTCGGGGTTTGTGTGGTGTGAGCCTTCAGAGGCACCCACTGAGCTTATTTGTCCCTCAGCTCTCAGCAGAACAGCTCCTTTTGGAGTCAGAGTTTCCCATCTGTGCTTTTTGCTTCTCAGTAAATCCACTGGAGACCCCAAGGGAGAGGTGAGGAGGAGGATGTGATCCCAAGGGTTCATGTGCTGCTTGGGGATTTTCCTTCTCCTCACACAGATGAATGGAAAAGCCTCTTGCTTGATGTAAATTCTGCTTTCTGCAGCTGTTACTGAGCTAGTTCTCTTCCTTAAAAGCAGAACTCACTGTTCAGTTGCTCAAAATGCCTTTTATTTTGTCCTTCCTTAGTGGTTTGCTGGGTCGTGACACTGAGATTCGTGTTCTGGCCTTCCTCCTTCCAACAGCTGACCCAGGGTTGTCTCTCAAGCTGTGGCATATTGACCCTGTGGTGAAATTGGGGGTAAAAATCAGAGTTACAGAATTTCAGGGGATTCCCTGAAGTTTCCTGTATCAGTAAAATGGATGTAAAATTCCATATCCACAGGAGTGGCAGAATCCCTGCTTTTAGGCGAAGTGGATCCGGGTGAAATCTTTACTTTCTCTGCACAAATAAAGCACAGAGGGTTGTCCCAACCTGTAATTTTTTTTGTGCTGTGCCATCTTGCCCTCAGCAGACCCCAGTGAGTCACCAGTGTCCCCACACCAGAGCCCGTGGCTGCCAGCGTGGCCTAAAACCATTAAAACCCCATTAAAACTGGGATTTCTCCCTCTGCTTTCGCTCCCTGCCAGCTCCGCTCTGAGTGAGGGAGGAAAAGCAACTCCTTTGCATCCATTATTATAATTATAAACGCCTGCTTGATAGTCTGAGCATCTGCAGGGGCTGGGAGTGCGTGTGTGTGAATTATTCAGGATGTGTCTTTAGCACTGGCTGCAGTCACATTCCCTTTCATGTTCCAGAGTCTCCCTGGCTCTGGGAACCTCTCTGCTCGCTGCAGAGGGGGAGCCTGCAGCCCACTGATGTAAAATCCTGTTGTGTTGTGGTGCAAAGTAGCTACAAACGGGTTTTCATCTGAGACAAATCAAATTATTCACAAGTGGAGCCTTTATTGCCGCTCGAATGGGTGACTTTATGCAATTGTGCTTTTTTTTTTTTTTGCCCCCTGTGAGTGTTGTGTCGTGTTTGTTTTGGTGTGGGATTCAAATTGCTTTGTGTTTATGGATAAAAAAGTGGTTTATGTCTCATGTCCTGTGGTTCTGTTTGCATAGCACGAAGTCAGACATTAATATCACGTGAAACAAATGGGATTTTTGTGACTGGGGGGGATATTTATCTATATTTGCTTATAAAAAATGTGCTATAATAAAAGTTGCCCATGCAGCACAGGGTCCAGGTCTCCCTAAATGAAAGAGTCCCACTTGTTTATTAATTTTTTTATTACGCAGGGTGCCCAGAAGTACTTTTATGTCACAAATTTGATTTGAACAAAGGGCACCTGAATGGCTCTTGCAGCCACTGTGTTGAGGCTGGATTTACATCCTGTGATGTTGAAAGCCCTGATTCACCCAGATGAAAGGCTGATAGGCCTCCCTTCAGAAACCTTACCTGCTGATGAAAAGCTCTCATTTTCCTGGCATATCATTTTCTTTGAACAGTCAGGGAGGCTGGATTTAGTCTGCATCCTTTTTTTTTTTGGGTTTTCATGCCTCCTTTATTGGCTTGTGCAAGAAGGCACATGCCAAAGTCAAACAAAGCAGCAGCTGCAAAATCATCCACTTTGATTTCAGATTCATTCTGAGAGCCCCCGCTTGCTCAGGCACCTCCTGCCCTGCTTTTCTGACATGGGAAATTTCCCTGAGTGCTTTTTTCTGGTTGGGGTGCTCCAGACTAAGAGCCAGCTCTGCCCTGCTGGGCCCTGAGCGCTGCTGGTCGTTCTCTGCAGGTGATGAAAACCTACCACATGTACAACGCCGACAGCATCAGCGCCCAGAGCAAGCTGAAGGAGGCGGAGAAGCAGGAGGAGAAGCAGATTGGGAAGTCGGTGAAACAAGAGGACAAGCAGACCCCGCGCTCCCCCGACTCCACCTCCAACGTCAAGTTTGAGGAGAAGCACGTCCGGAGAAGCTCCGTCAAAAAAATCGAGAAGATGAAGGAGAAGGTACTGGCAGGAGGGTGCAGAGGGGCCGCTGAGTTCCCCCCCTCAGATCCAGATCTCGTTCTTTGGGCGGGTTTTGTTCGACACTCGGCTGAAGGAGAGGCAAAAGCAGCACCAGGTTTCCTTTAGGGCAGGCAGGTGTGCAGTTTGTGTTATCCCAGAGAACGCAGGCACGGCACGAAAAGCTGAAACCAGGTTGGAGTGGGAAAGCAGCAGTTGCCTGCTTGGAGTTCATGGGTAACGTGATTGTTTTTGTTGTCCAAAGCGCAAGGCCTGTGCTCCAGGGAGCCCAGCAGTCCCAAACTGGCTTTGAGGGCAGACCCAGTCACCTCAGCAATTGGTCACTTAAGCAGTTCAGCTCTAAGGTTCAAGCCAGCAGAGGGGAAGGAGTCATTTTTGAATGGATTTAGGCTCTGGAAGGACCAAATTCAGGCCTTGGAAGAGGTGGGGTGCCTGTAGCAACCCTCAGACAACCCATGGGCTTCTGTGGTGGTGCTGGAGCTGGGCCATAACCTCCTAAACCCCCCCTGTTCCTTCATTCCTCCTTTAATCTTCCCCATCCCACAGTCTCAAGACTTTCAATCCAGCACAGTAATGCTTAAACACATCTAAATAATGAATCTGCATCTCAAGTCTTGGGAGTCCTGGCAAAACTGGAATTCAAATGGGCAAAATCGGTGCGAGCAGAGTAAGATTTGTTCAGTGTTCTCTGGTGTTACTCAGGGTGCTGCTCACCTCTTTTAATGCTATATTCTGGTTTTTGTTGTCTTTCAGCGCCAGGCAAAGTACACAGAAAACAGACTGAAGGCAATTAAGGCAAGGAATGAGTATCTGCTGGCCCTGGAAGCCACCAATGCCTCGGTGTTCAAGTACTACATCCATGACCTGTCTGATCTCATTGATGTAAGTGCTGGGGCCAGGAGCCCCCACGTCCCTCTCCTCCTTCAGCATCCCCTGCACCAGCACAGCTGGAAACCTCTGCACAGCTGGGCTGGGCAGCGTGGGGGGTGGCAGTGGCCTGATAATTGGTCATTAGGCTGTGACAGGAGCTTTTTTCAGGTGGCCCCCTCTGTTACACGGACAAGGAACCCGGCACTGAGAGAGGAAAGCAAGAGCTGCTTAGTTCAAGTGAAGCCCAGCTGCAGTATCACACTGTTTTGACTGTTTTAAGGAAACCCACAAGATTTTAATTCAGAAGCACGTTTGAAAAGAAGATTTTTAACTGTAGAAACAGTACAAGAAATTTGGTAGAAGAGAGGGAGCTCAGAAGTGTTTCCTGAAGCTGCTTTTAACTGGTTTTGGAAAGGTCAGAGAATCATGGAATATCCTGAGTTGGAAGGGGCCCACAGGGGTCATCCAGTCCGACCCCTGGCCCTGCACAGACATCCCAAAATCCCACCCTGTGCCTGAGGGTGCTGTCCAAGCACTCCTGGAGCTCTAGAAGATTTGGAGCAGTGCCCATTTCCCTGGGGAGCCTGGTCAGTGCCCAGCACCCTCTGGGGGAAGAACCTTTCCCTGATCTCCTTCCCAAACCTCCCTGACACAGCTCCAGCCATTCCCTCAGACCCTTTCCCTGCTCACCAGAATAGATTTCAGTCTCTCCCTGTTCATGGGGCAGCAATTCTGCTTTTGGTGAAACGCACCGCAGAAAAACCCCCGAAACTGTGATTTCTGAAAACTCAGAAGGGCCAGTCAGGAATGCTGAGGTTGTTCCCAAGGATGGAACCACCCCTCCAGCCTGAACACACCGTGTGTGGGTCAGTGGCCCTGGTGGCCCCTGTTGTCCTTGCCAAGGCCATCCCTGCTGGCAGCACTTGGCTGCAGAGCCTGGAGGGAGCTGCTGTGGAGGAGCAGGGAGTGATGAGCACGAGAGTCTCTAGACACAGGCAGTAAAGAGCACTCAGATCTCTATTAATTACTCAGCTATTAGAATAACCAGCAGGCTATAGGATACATTTATTCAGCTGATGATGAACTCTCCTGGAGTGCTCTTGTGCCAGGTGTTGATTTAAACCTGTCCTTTGGAGGTCAGGGCTGTCACCGAGAGTGGGCTTGAAAAATGCTGTTATTTCCAGATGCCGTGGTTTGCAGGATTGCTGCTCTGGAGAGGCCTGGTTTGTTTATTCCTGCTGCCTTTTTAGGAACCCTGTTTTGGTTAACATTTGCTCAACCTTAATTGCGTGGCCCTGGGTTTTTAACAAATGAGAACTTTGTGTTTATGTTTATATTGAAGCTACAAAATTTGGATTAATTTCACCAGCATCAGCCCAATTGAATTGTTTTAAGTTTTTTCTTTTATTAATTTTTCCTTCTAAAGCCCTGTCTCTCAAGTCTTCCCCCAAATGCTGCCTGGTTCAGTTGCCTGTTCTTGGTGTATTTTCATGGACCACAGGTAGCAGAGAATCCCTTTGGATGTCACAAGCCCAGAACAATTTCTGAGCACAGGGCTGAGCTGTTTCCAGCAGGACAGGACAAACCTGGGGTATCCAGCTTGGAGGGAAGGGCTGCTCTCCCTGGGCAGTCCCAGCTGTGTCTGGGGCATGGCAGGCAGGATGAGGATCCAAACTTCTGCATGCCAGGGATTTGTCTGTTCCTAGAGAGGAGCCCTCGTGGCTCTGGGTGAGTCCCTGCCCGAGTTAACCCCCTTGGAGCATTCAGTTTAACACCACAAGTTCTCATCATCTTCAGAATAAAAGTGTTATCTGCTCTGTGTTCAGGCCTGGAAAAATGTGGGACTTGTCTGGGAGCACAGGAGATGGAATTCAGTTATCTCGTTGTTAAGACGCAGGGAAAATAGATTTATTAATGCCTTTGATCCTGAAGGATTGAAAATTAACAATTATAACCAGTGATGGTTATCTGAGCCATCTGACTTGAATAAAAATGTGATTTTTAAGCCGGGCTGTAATGCCTTCCCTCGATCTAATCATTTGATGATATTGAATTTTGAAATATAATATAAAAGTAATCTTCAAAGTCACTTACAAGGAGATTGTGTTAGGCCGAACAGCATTAAACTTGTCATGTTTATCCAGCTTGCTGTGTTCTCTGTGCAGTGGGCAGGGAAGGGTAACAGGGAGTTAATTCTTTGTCCAGAGTTAAGAGCAATAAATTGTTTCTGACATAGCCCAGTAGTTTTGAATTTCCTGACTTTGGGGACTGAGGCAGCTCTTTGATGCTGATGAAATATTACAGTAATGGGGAAGTTTGCATTAACTCAGATTTATAAAAGGGTCACTAGGACAGGGTTGGAAAAAAAAAAGATAAAAAGGTGTGTGTGAGTCCCAGAGCTTACTCTGCTCTTCCAGGAATAGGTGTTCCATGGCTGTTTACTCCAGGATCTCATCCTTCCCCTTCCGAATCTGAATTGCATCTTAAAACACAGGGATTTTTCCTCTTAAATCTTCCTGGTTTGAGGCCTGTTTGAAAGCTAACTGGCAAAGGCTTAATCAGCTGTCATGTTGGGAAGTGAATTTGAATGAGTTATCATTAAATTCTTATAAAAAATTGATTTCCTTCGAGAATGATTCCATCAAACATTTATGTAACCCAGAAAAGGGATGGCAGGACTGGTGCCTTTGTAAACACGGAACACTGGACCTGAAAAAACAAAACCCTTTAAAGTGGGGGAGTGGGCTGGGAAATGTTTTTCGGTGGCTTCGATAGCAAGGAGCTAAGATATTAACCCCCTTTGGATTCCCAGTGCACTGGGAGGACAAACTGGTCACACTGGGAGGGTGCTCAGCCGCCTGTCCTGCAGCAGGAGTTGTGTTCAGTTCTGGTCCCTGCAGTTCAGGAATGACAAGGAGCTGCTGGAGAGGGTCCAGCAGAGGCCACAGAGATGATTTGGGGTCTGGAGCATCTCCCTGATGAGGAGAGACCGTGGGGCTGGGGCTGGTCAGTCTGGGGAAGGGAAGGTTTAGGGGAAATCCCATCAGTTCACACAAATATCCCCGAGGGGTGTCAGGATGGTGCCAGGCTCTGTTCAGGAACAGCACAAGGAGTAATAAACTACAACACAAGAAGTTCCACCTCAACCATGAGGGACAACTTCTGCCCATGAGGGTGACAGAGCCTGGAACAGCTGCCCAGGGAGGTCCTGGAGTCTCCCTCTCTGCAGACACCCCAAACCCACCTGGAGAGTCCCTGTGTCACCTCCAGGTGACCCTGCCTTGGCCTGGGTGATCCCCAGAGGTCACTCACAACCCCAAAAATTCTGTGGAAGGGAGTGAGTGCTGCTGTTGAATCCGAGCTGACCCTGATCCTGGTCCTTGGCCCAACTCCATCTTTCCCCCCACGGCTGCAGGACCAGCCCTGCAGAGTGAGCAGTAGCTGTGAGTGCCTCTTGATCCAAGGCTGCCTCCACACGTGCAGATTCTCAATCAAGCCTCCTTTGTTTTGCTTTTTGTTTTGTTCTGTTATTTTTTTCTTGGCTGGTTTTGTTCTTTTCTGATTGAATGTGAAGTCCCTTAATTCTCTGCCTCCAGCCCAACCAGCAACTGCAGCTCTTTTTCCAAGGCTCCACACCTGCCACAGCTTGTTTGGCACAAGAGCCAGGCTTCCAGCAGCACTCGGTGGCAGGAATTCTGTGGGAGCAGGGAATGGTCCAGCAGTTTCTCTTCCCTTTCCCCCCACCCCTCCTTCTTCTTTTTTTCCCCCTTTTTTTTTCCTCTGCGTTTGCAAACAAATGACAGTGATGAGACCCAAATGATGGGCGAGGAGGAGTTTTCATGTGAATTTTGCTTACAGAGCAGCACAGCAATCGAGCAGATGGTCTCTTTCTTTCCTCTCTGGATATTCTCCTAGTGGATGTAATCTTGCTCGTAATTCCAAGAAGGTGGGCTCCTTCTCTCCCACTTTATTAGATGGCTGAAAAATCCAGGCTGGTTCTGATCTAATGCTAATGAAAAGCTCCTTTTTTTTTTCCCCTTCTGAAACATGAAAACTTGGCTCTGCAGCCGTGGTGGAAATGAAGCTGCTTGATTGTCTCCCAGTGACATCATCCCAGTGTCAGCCGTAGCCAGGAAATTCTTGACCATAACCACTTTCTGCTTCAAAGTTTTTTTGCTCCTCTGTTTCACCCCAGCAATGAAATCATCCCAACTGATGGCTGCTGGGTTTTGGATGACTCTGTTTTCGTGTCCAGGTCATGCTCCTCCTTCCTGAAGTGCACTGGATGAAGCAGTTTGCTGGAATTAGGGAATTATTTGGGTGCAGATTTGTCTTTACAAATGATCCAAATCCTGTGTCTTGTCTCTCCAGTAGCACTTCAGTGCCTTGCTTTCCTCTTCCTTTGAATAATGTTATTTAAGGATTTTGGAGTGTTTTCATAGGAATCAGGACCCCTAAAAGTCGGGTTAGAATTTAGGGAAATCCACTGCCCTGCTGTTGAACTTCTCCACTTCATTTTTGAAGGAAACGAGTCTCTAGTACTCCATGAAAAATGAGTCTCTAAAACTCCAAGAAAACTCCACAAACTGTTACAATACTTCAAGCTTGATAATTAATTATAACGTGGTGATAAAATTTGCATGGGGTTACAGGTTGAGGTGCTCTGTGCAGTCAGTGGGAGATGTGGGACCTCCCAGCCACCCAGCAGGTGACAGAACACCCGCAACTTGTTCCCCATTTATACAACTCTGCTTTTGGAAACATTCAGATTCCCGTTCCGGAGTTTTATTCCCTTTATTCATATAGACTTGTGGGTGTTTTTCCAGCAGTGCTGTGACCTGGGGTACCACGCCAGCCTCAACAGAGCCCTGAGGACGTTCCTGTCGGCCGAGCTGAACCTGGAGCAGTCCAAGCACGAGGGGCTGGATGCCATCGAGAACGCCGTGGAGAACCTGGACGCCAACAGCGACAAGCAGAGGCTGATGGAGATGTACAACAACGTCTTCTGCCCCCCCATGAAGTTCGAGTTCCAGCCACACATGGGTGACATGGTCGGTGTGGGGGCCCTCCTGCAGCTCTGCCTGTTTATCTGCCTCGTTTTTGATAAATTGACCCACTCCAGGGCCGCCTGTTTGGCTCTTTTGGGAGCCTCAGAGGTGGGAGATGGTGTAAAGGTTAAGCAAAGGCTCATGGCAGAGATAACTAAAGTTTACTTTTCTGGCTATCAAAGCTACTGGGGGTGAAAGTGCTTAATTAGGTTTAATATTAAATGTGAGTAAGAAACGCCTTCATTCAACCTACAGGTTAATCCCCAAGGCAGCCTCTGAATTTTGAGATGTGAAGGGCCAATAGAAGAAACCCAAATGCTGTTTTTTTGCAGCATCTGAGTGTGCAGTCTGAGAGCACAAATGCTTTGCAGTGGTGCTTTCTGCATCTTCCTTGTGAGACGGGGCTGTCAGAGGACTCTGTTTTTGGCAGGGCAAACCCCTCTCTTTATAGGTTTATCAAGATGTGATTGCTGAGCTGGGAGCTGTTGAAAGTCACGCGAACTGAAATGGGTTCTGGCTGGGAACACATGTGCAGTGTGACAATTTAGGGCAGTTGGTTGGATTTCCATGTTATCCCCCGAGCACAGACTGCAGGATGGTCTCTTGCAGCCTCTTCTTTTGGGCTGGGAATTGCAGCCACTGCTCCAGGCTCTTCTTTGTCTCTCCCATTTTTAGTGAAACCTTCAGACTGCAAATGACCTTTCCTGCATTTTTCTGTGCTTCTGATCCTGTAAGATCGTGGGAAGGAAAGGAATTACCTGCAGAGTCTCATTCAGGAGCGGCTCCCATTCACTGAATCATTTATCTTGCTGCTTCTCAAGGCCAGAGGAGTGTTTATAAATGCAGCTGATGGTCTTGTAGCAGTGGTGCTGCACACAGCAGATGATATCAGAATATGTGATAGTGTGTGTGCATGGGTGGGATCAAACTCCCAGTTTCAGTTTCTGTCTCTGAAAGAAACAGCCTCGGGCAGTGAGGTCAGTGTTTTCTTTTAAAAACCCACACAAAACCCAGAACAAAACTGAAGGGAAAAGCTGCCCCGTGCTGTGGAATGAGGCTCATTCTGAGCAGCTCAGGGAACCTCGGTGTTCTGGTGTCTGTGACAGGTCCCCAACCTGGGCTTTTTTAATTTCAACTCCCCTGGAATCATTCAAGAGTGACCTGTGCCTGTGGCTGTGCTGTGCAGGTGGTTCAGCTGAGCAATCCCAGCCCCTTGTGCCCCTACCCCAGGGTGCCAGGCTGAGCCAAATTCTTAATTCTTGATGTGATTTATCCAAATAGCTGGGATAAAGCACCTCCAGACTTCCAAAACTCACGACAAGCTGACGTCACTGAGAGAGCTGTTGTTTTCCAGCTCTCCTTTGATGTTGCCATCATCTCTTGCTCTCTGTTCAGTCCTCTCAGGATTGAGCTGCAGTTTGGTAGAACCCTGGACCTTCTCCTCTGCTTGAAATCCAGCGCTGCCCAGTTCTAGAGTTCAGCACTTTGGAGAATGTTTGTGTCTGATTAATACATGAGTAATTGCAATGTCCTGCTGTGCTGTTTCTCCTGCAGGAGTCTCAGCTCTGTGCCCAGCAGCCAGTCCAGAGTGAGTTGGTGCAGAGGTGTCAGCAGCTGCAGTCCCGGTTATCGACGCTGAAGATCGAAAATGAGGAGGTCAGTTAATAACCAAAATTCAGCAACCCCTCTTAGCCACTTCCAGTGGTTATTGGGCACTGGTTATGGAAGAATCTGGTTGTTGTGATCCTTTTTTATCAACCCTTGTGGTAAAATTCAAGGCCAAGGCAGCTTGTGCATTAATTAGTGTGTGATCCCACAGGAAAGTTGGGTGTGTGGAGAGAATCCTTTAAAATACCTCCCCGTATCTCTCTTCCCATCCTTAACTTGATAAGACTGGCTGTGGTGCAGGAGTTGTATTTGGATAGCAAAGGGAAAAAGAGGAATTCAATGTTTTGAAGTGAGTTTGCATAACCTGAGTTAAAATTATTTTTGTTTACTTGCCCGTCCAAGATGAGAAGAAGATGACATGAATGGGGATCTGATCTCTGCACCTCTGTGTTCAGGAACTTCTGGGCAAAATTTGCAACTCCTTTTATGTCTAGAAAGTTGATTCTGGCCTTCAGTAAAAATGTACAGTGCAGCAGAGTCCTGTTTGTAATTAACATCTGATGCCCAGTAGTTGCAGAAGACAATTAAGAGCATCTTTGTTCAGCTCTCTTTGCTTTGAGGTTAAATTTCTTTACATCTCCTCCTGATCCCAGCCTGTGAGATCACAACTGCGATCCTGGCACCGAGTCCTGGCAGGTTCAGGGTGCTGCCAGCTCTGTGCTTGCATGGACTGTGCTGTTAATGAGCCAAAATTAATTACAGCACACAGGGTGTGAAACCAGTAATATCTGTTTATTAGTGAAGTGCTCCAGGGGACTTTACCACCTCTGTTGTTTACTTACAGCATTAAACCTTGAGGTTTTGAGCTCTCCCCTTCTTGCTGGGCAGGTTAAGAAGACGATGGAAGCCACCCTGCAGACAATCCAGGACATTGTCACGATAGAGGACTTTGATGTCTCTGACTGCTTCCAGTACAGCAACTCCATGGAGTCTGTGAAATCCACGGTGTCGGAAACGTTCATGAGCAAACCCAGCATTGCCAAGAGACGGGCGAACCAGCAGGAGACCGAGCAGTTCTACTTCACTGTAAGGGCTTCGTTTTTACCCATTTTGGAGGTTTTTTTTCTTGTGGGAAATCCTTCCCTCTGAGGGTGGGCAGGCCCTGGCACAGGGTGCCCAGAGAAGCTGTGGCTGCCCCATCCCTGGAAGCATCCAAGGCCAGGAGGGGCTTGGAGAACCTTGGGATAGTGGGAGGTGTCCCTGCCCATCCCCTGGATGTTCTTTAAGATCCCTTCCAATCCAACCCATTCCATGATTCTGTCATTTTCGGTGTGATCTGTTCAGAATTATCCTCACAAGAGAGTGCAAAGTGATGCTCTTGTCTAACAAAAAACGCTTCTCTCTTTGATTTTGGGCAAGCAGAAGCAGCGTGTTGGGGTTTAAAATGGTGTGCTCTCAATTCTCCGCTAGTATTTTGGGATACCTTTGTTGATGCAAACGTAGTCTGTGGGTAAATTGTGTCAAATTTGATTTCTTCTGCAACTGAAAAGGAATTTTCTGAGAAAAAACCTTATAGCTTGTAAACATCAAATTTGAAAACCAGTGCGAACTAAAAGAACATTTAGCTCTTTCATTTTTTGTTATTATCATCTTACAATTTCAGCCTATGTAAGCTTTTCATTGAGTCAGTGCTTTTTACAAGATGCTAAGAGCTTTTTGATACTGAATTTCATACCAGACTGTCTTTTTCCTACATCAGACTCATGTTAAACTGTTGAATTTGTTTCCGATTTCAAAATATTTCAGAGTAGCAGATGAAAATCATGGATCTTGCCCTGGTTACTTTGTCATTCCTTTGGGCATCCTTCACCTTCTTCTTCCCTGAATGGTGTTGCTTATTAAAAATCTGAATTTCTGTGCACTAACTTGGCAGGATGGGCCATCAGGCCTTGACTTACAAAACTCCAAAATCCTCTGCTGAAGGTGAATCTGGCTATTGAGGGAAGTGGGTGGAGAAGCTGCTTCAATTAAGAAGGGATTGACCACCCTGCCCAGGGCTGTGGAACTAGAAAAGTGATTTTTAATTGAACTCTGAGCATTCCCCCTCTAGAGAGGGCTATTTTGAGTGCAAATAGGAGAAGGAGGAATTTGGGTGGGATATTTCTCCGTTTCATGTTGCTGGTGTGGTGTTAGAGAGAGACCCTCTTTAAGCAGCCTGATCAGATGCTGCATTGATCTGCTATTGACCAGGCTTATAAATAGCCTTGATAAGGATTTCAAGCTCTGAATCTCCCTGGAGCAGCTTTTTCAGTGTCTGAGAAAACCCTCAGATGGGCATTAATGAGGCTTGAGGGCAGAGCTTTGTGTAGGGGATAAAAAACAAAGTGCAGTGCAGAAGTGAGATTTAATTCCCTTTTACCTCGTGATGTGCTGAGTGCTGGGGGATAGGACCTGTAAGGAAAACGCTGATTTAAAAGAATATTCCATATTGAGGTGACTCAGGGAGGAAATTCCATGTGCTGCATTCCCAGGCAGAGCTCTTGGGTCAATACAGTGATGGCAGCATGGGAATTTAGTGGAAGGATCCTCTCTGGAGTGTCTCCAAACTGGAATAATCTGTGTTTCCACATCCGTGCACGCCGGTGCTGGTGGATCTCTTGTTGGGCTTTGAAGGGAGATTTGGATTCAGGGTGGTTTAAACTTCCCAGTGTGAGTGGGAAGCAGAGGGGAGGATGGGCTCAGCACTGAGCTGCTGCAGGTGGCTGAGGCAGGGGAGCAGCAGCGACTTCAGGGAGCCAAAATCCAGGGATGTGCCGCTGCTGCCATGGCTACAGCCCCGCTTCCCGAGGCAGGGATCCGGGCAGAGCTGCCCATCGGGGCACAGCTGGCACCCAGCCCCACCTGGGCAGTGGGAAGGGGGTGAATGATTTCATTCTTCACCTCTAAACCGGCATAATTTTAGTTCTTAGGCAAAATGGGGTTTTCTTTACCTCTGGAAAGAGGAGGAACCAGAGCAGTGCTCGTTGTGTGAAGTGCTTTAGGATTAATGGAGGTTTATTTTTGCCAAGGCCTTAAGACACGGAGAAATGGGGTGTAAAATCCTCCTGCTCCTGAGTCCTGCAGCAGTGGCAGCTGGGGCTGTCCTGGTGGTGCTGATCCCGTGGGAACTGGATCCAGTTCCCCCATCCTTCAGTCAAGTGCCTGGTCTGGAATTGCTCTTACTGGGGGGAGAGAGGAAGGAAAATCCCCGAGTTTTCCTGACTGGACACAGCTCAGGATGTGGAGCAGTGGCAGAAATGTTTTTCCTTTCTATCTTGAAAAGGGAGGAAGGCACGGTCCAGTTTGGGTTCTGCTCCATCCCATGTGCAACTGGTTCTGACTGGGAAACTCCTGCCGGGCCTTTGGGCTCCGAGATGCCCAACTTGCTTGGTTTTGTAGGTGCAAAATGCTCCTGGCTCTGGCTCCAGCTGATCTTCACCTCTGAATTGTCACCGAGCACAAATGATGAGGAGGTTTCTGCTGCTTTGTTCTGGTTGCACTTAGCCCGACCCCAGCTGTGCTCTGCCCCAAGTGAAATCCTCAGGAGTTCTCCTGTAGTTTGATTATTTATTTTTTTCCTTTGACTGTTTATATTACGCCAAAAATCCAGGGCTGATGGTTCTCTGTCATTCACTGAGAAAAGCCTGAAGCTTTATTTTGAAATTAAATTTTTTTTTTTTTGTCAGCATCCTTGCAACAAGCAGGGAACAGAATGTTAGGCATGAGGAAACACTAAAAAAGCCATGAACTTCTGCACTGGATGGGAACATCTTTTTCTCCTTTAAAGCAACCCCTGGTACCTGGTGATGTTTTTAATGACCTCAAAGCCAGAGCCGTGCGAGTGCCTCTGCCCTGCCCTGCCTGCAGCCACCTTAGGCTGGGCTTAAGTGTTTAGATCTGCTTCAAAGGGGAGCTTAACTCTGCCAAGACGAGTTGATCTGCTGATTTTTAAGCTTCTGTTTGCAGCTGAGCCTCCCAACCCTCCTGTCCCTTCGCCTGAGCGTGACTCTGAGACCCCCCAGAACCAGATTTATCCTCAAACCCCCCCATTTCAGACTGGTTCCTTTTTGCAGTTTCTTCTCATCATATTTTCTTCTGCAAAAATTTAACTGATTGAGCAAAATACATAGTTAGGGCTTGGCAAACAGATTCTACAGGGAAATTCCCCAAAAAATTTAATTAAGTTTTCCTAGCGGTGATGGCGCTTCCTGTTTTCTTCTAAAACAACAACAAAAAAATTTGAAATATTAATAAAGGAAGCAGGAAATGCTGAGACTTTCCAAAGGGACTTAATTCTTGTGAAATGTTTCTTTCAACGTTGTCAAGCAAGGGGACATGAAACACAGGCTTTTGGCAGTTAATTAAAGCCATTTTTGTTTGTTGTGTCAGTGCACACCAGGGTTGGGGAGCCCACAGGGGAAGCTTCGTTAGTTCCTGGAAGGTTCTCCCTCACCCTCACTGCTGCCTCAGTGTGTGTATATATATATTCATTTCTTTATTTATGTATATATTTCTTCTTGACTCTTTGCTGCTCCTGCAGAGGCCGAGCAGGGTCCAGGCACTCGCGTTGTTCAAAATATTCATTTTTACCTCAAGGATTTGCAGTCTTATTGTGCAGATCAGACCTGGAAGGAAGCGGATTGAGCTGGGGAAAGCTGGAAGTGTCCAAGGCCAGGCTGGACAGGGCTTGGAGCAACCTGGGAGAGTGAAAAGTGCCCATGGAACTGGATGAGCTTTGAGGTCCCTTCCCACCCAAACCATTTGAGGATTTGATGATAACAAGAGCATTTCATTATTAGCTGAGAACCCTCTCTCTGTGTTCGTTCTGCTGGCTGAATTTTTAAGATCTCCCGTGATTCCAAAGAGTGATCTGTGATATTTGCAGAGTTTGTGCTTCTGAGTGCGAGCGTGTCCCATTTATAGTGTGGACAGCCCCTGTACAGCAGAGTGTTTCACATGCTGCAGCTCAGTGAAGATAAATAAAACTGCTCTGAACTGCAAGATAAGAGATGAAAGAGCTGCAAAAAAAAAAAAACCCAGCATTTGCAGAGCTGTGAAAAATCAGGGAGCAGTGGGAAAAATGCCTGCGTGCCTGTACAATATTCCACCACAAGAGCAAATCTGAACCTAAATAATATCTTGATTTGTTTTGTCCCGTGCCCCCTGTGCAGCCCTGTGGATCATCCAGCGTGGAGGCAGACGCAGGGTTTGACAAGTAAAGTGGGGTGAGAGAGGTTAAGTGAGAGAATAAGCACAGTAGCAGCCTTTTAGTTGGTTAAAACAGATTGCTCATTCAGCTGCCCGTGACTGCATCCCCAGCCCGCCCTGCCTGCAGAGGGCTGGCTGACAGCTCCTCTGATGGCTTCAAAGATGCCAAACATTCAGCTGATCCCACAGTGGAACAATGGAAATTGCCCTGAAGATGGAGAATCACAGAATTACAGAATTGTTAAGGTTGGAAGAGGCCTCCGAGATCATTGATCCAAGCTTGGTTGGGCTCGAAATATGGGTGGGCTGAGCTTGAGACTTGCCCAGATAGATAAACCAGGACTTAGTTCTTCCTTTAACCATGAATTTGTGTTATTCTGTCGCTATAAACTTAGAATCACAGAATTAACTGTTAGATTCGGTGTCACTCTGTAAATTCGGTGTCACTCTGCCCTCACGTTCCCAATCCAGCGACCCAAAGACTCGATCACAGAAAGGAGTTGTCCACTCACCACCCTGTTTTTTGCCACCTCCACAGAAAATGAAGGAGTACCTGGAAGGCAGGAACCTGATCACGAAGCTCCAGGCCAAGCACGACCTTCTCCAGAAGACCCTGGGAGAAAGTGAGTGTGGGTCCCCATCACAGCCCTCAGCCTGCTGCCTTGACTGATAACTCAGCCGGGGGTGGCAGCCCTGGGTTAGGGGTGCAGAGTGGCCGTGCTCATGTTTTATGAACTGATTCCTCTGATCTGCGTGAGGGAGAAGCCAAATGACCCCCGTGGCTGCTTGGTGAACACGAAAATGCCTAATGAGGCACTAATGTGCATCACTGATTTGTGCAGTGAGGCTGTGCTACCCCCTCCCTCATCCTCCCCTCCTTCACACCCATCCTGGTTGTCACCTAATGATCTCTGTCGGGCCAGACCTGGTGATTTACTGATGGATTCAGAATTATTGATGGGCTGGGGTCTTCATTTGTAGCCAGTTTAGCTGCTCCTCACCTCTGTGGGTTCAACCAATGTATGGGAACCCAGGCTTCTATTAGAAGAACAAACAAATTTCAGAGCGTGTAAAATATGTTGCCTGTCTAGAGGGCATCAGTCAGGGGGCAGCAGGCAGAACTGAATATTCATTTGCTGTTAGAGTCAGAACAAAGGCAGATTTCTTTCCCTTCATGGTATGGGCAAATCCTGTTGGCCAAAAACACTTCAACTATGCATCCAAGTTTCCATAGAAACCTGCCTGCTTTGGATTTGCAGAGGAGAAGGTTTTAACAGTCTAAATGTCAGGTCAAAAAATGGCTCCACTCGTTCTGGGTTTGTGTCTGGAGCAGGGCTGGCGTTGGGCTGGCTGAGCTGGACTCCCCACAGCTCGTGGTGTGCAAATCTGCTGGATGAAAACTTAACCAGCATGTGGGCTTTGAAGTGCTTTGCTTTCAGTTCCAAAATGCCCTGTGAAACTAAAGTACTTCTTGCTGCAGTAATTAAAGAGTTTCGTGTTGATCAGACCCCAGCCGCTGGGAGACGAGGGGAGGAGGTGCCTCAGTTCGGGTTGGGTTGGTTAAAGTTGCTCATCTCTTCAGCTGTCCTGTAGGAAAGGGTGGCTGAAGGCAAAGTTTTGTGTCCTCAGGGCATTTTTCTTCTGCCTCTGAATGTCTGCAAGTGACAGCCGTGCTGCCCCTGTGACTGATCACATTCCTGGGTCATAGCTGGCCTCTGCATTCCAAGACCTATTTCCTCTTAACCTGCCTGCCCCCTGAACCCGGCTCAAGCTGTGGTAGGGGGGAAAGGAGAGGAAATTAAATGTGATTTCTGTATTAGATTTAAAGGCTGCTTCTGTTTCCTTCATTTGCTTTTTGAGCTTTCTTAGTGGCCCTGTGAAGGGACCCAGGGAGTGTCAGGGTGAGCTCCAGCAGCTCCTGAAAAAAACTCCTCCTGTCATCTGTGAGATCAAAAGGAGCTGGGAAAGGGAGGAACATCCCATTTCCAAACCCACAGGAGCAGGTTAATGGTACAAACTGGGGACCGTGCCTAGACTTATCCATAAAATGTCACTTAATTGGGAAGTGGGCAAATAAAACTCCCTTCACATGTCCCCGGAGCACGGTTAGGAGCTTTACAGGAGAACGTGCCTCCAGCTGCGTGTCTTCAGTGCCTGGGAAGTTCAGGGGGTTGTTATTTTTTATTCTCCTCCCTGCCCCATCCTCAGGTGGCATTTTTCAGTCGGGGTGCAAATTGCCTTAATCTGAAGATGCCAAGTTCCAGCAATAAAATAAAAGTAGCAGCAAGTCCTCCTCTCTGCGAGTCATTATGTCCCTGCCTCCTGTACCCATTTGTCACCCTAATGCAGGAGCCCCTTGATGCTGCCACAGCCGTGTAATTTCTCTGTATGAATATTCCATGACGAAAACGGGGACAGATGGCTGGAAACTCTGCTTCAGAATAACATTTTCATGTAAATTATGCACTGTTTTGGCTTTACATGGGGAGAGCAAAAGTGGCTATCAAGATGTGCTCGACTAATTGTCAGCCATCAGCAATTAGCTGCTTCCCTCATTCCTTCTTCCATCTCCCCAGGAGCAGGAAGACAACTGGAGGGAAGGTGGGTTTTCAGCTGGTGGGAATCAGTGTGGTTTCACTGATTTTTTTTTTCCCACAAGAAAATGGGCCTGTCCCATTCCCACCAGCACATCCTCCTTTTTCCTGCCTCTTCTGTTGTGATGTTTTAGGTGATGCTGCATTAGCAAGTCCCAAGCTTGGCTGCTGCTTCGCTGAAAACTCAGCGCGAGTTAATGGAGTGTTTTTATAAATATGTTTGTGGAAAACACCACTGAACGTCTGTCTCTCAAAATAGCTTCAGTGCCAGCACGTTCAGGCTGTGGGCTGACAAATCTGGGAGTGTTTTCACTTTTCCTGAGGGGCTTGGTGAAGTAGAATCTCTCGCCCCACCAGTTCCCCTGGGAAGAGGGAGGGAGGGAGGGACTGACAAGCCCAGTTTTTTGGCAGAAGTCAACAGTTAGAATGCTCAGGGAGGTAATTTTTATATAAAAACAATTCTCAGAGGCAGGAGTCCTTGGACAGCCTGAGCTGATTCCTGGTTGGATTTGGGGGAGCTGTGCTGGCAGGGATGAGTTTGGTGCTGTCCTTGGAGCTGCCCCCTCCTCTCTCCAGTCCTCCATCTCCTCCCAGAACTCTGTACAGAGGCACTGAAAGCATTTTCCCTTTCCTCCCTCCTCACGCTGGATTTCTTTGCCTTCTCCACAGGTCAGCGGACTGACTGCGCCCTGGCCAGGTAGGCGTGGCTCAGGGAATTGTGTTTTTAAGGAAAATCTGATGCAAATTGGTCATTCCAGATCAGCTACCAGCCCAGGATGTGTGTCTGTTAGAAAAATATGCTGATTTAGAATCACAGAACGTGATTTAGAATCACAGAATGGAATCGTGGAACGTTGTGGGTGGGAAGGGACATTAAAGCTCGTCCAGTGCCAAGGGCAGGGACACCTTCCACTGTCCCACGCTGCTCCACATCCCATCCAACCTGGCCTGGAACACTTCCAGGGATGGGGCAGGAATTCAGCCAATATGAACAAATTCCTTTTCTTGCCCTGATGTATTTAGAGCAGATCAGGAGCAGGATGGCAGAGTGGGAGAAATTCCTTAATTTGGCGCTGTCACCCAGAGAATATTCTCCAAATTCAGGTTTTTATAACCAAATCCCTGGTCCTGGGAGAGAGCTGGGCCCAGGGGCTGTGCAGGGCTTACCCACGGGGTTGGGGACCGTAAATGGGGAAACTCTTGATCCCGTTGCTGCTCTGCTGTGCCTGGATTCCAGCAGGACGGGGGCCACGGAGAGCAAACCTTTCCTTTGTAATCAGAACTGATCCCAGAACCAGCACTGAGCTCCTGATGGGGCTTTTGCAGAACATTACAAATCTCCATCTCCAAATTGATGGATTTGGGGGGCTCTGCTGGGCATGAGGAGCTGGGGCAGGGGCTGTGCATCATCCTGCCTCGTTAACAAAAGGAAGGTGATTACCACCAGTGTGGAGTCGTTACTGCTGCTCCCATTCCTCACAGCAAAGCAAAACTGACAGGTCCTAATTAGACCCTGACATCTGTAATAATAAAATATTATTCATCATGAAACAATTTTAAATATCAAAGAATCATGCCCGCTAACAGTTTAAAGCCCACCTTATTGTCTGTGACAGCCCGTGGAATCGGATTTTTTTATTATTATTTTATTTTTCATTCAGTGGTTTTGATTTTTTTTTTACAAAAGGAATTTCCCCCAAATTAACACATTGTACAGGCTTTTTAAAAATCACACTTCTAATCCCCTTATTTATAATTCAGCAGCCATCTGCCCTGGCAGGGAATTGGCTGGAATGATACATTAGGGCCTCTCTGCTATTATCTCCCTTGCTTCATTTTTACAAGAAACTAAAGGAATTTTAAACCCCAGTAATAAATTTTGAGGGGAAAATCCTGGCAGAGCAGGGCTTTTTTTCCTGTTTTTCTGCCATTGATGTCTACCAACATCAGCAAATGAGATCAGACAGAAAGGGCTTACCCTGGCTGGTGTGTGCTGGTGTTCGAGGGGGTTTTGTGTTATTTATTTATTTGAAATCTTATCAAAACTCTAATAAGGAGTCAGCAGTGGCAGCTGTTTAACAGCACAGGGGGAACCAGCCTGCTCCCACCTGCCCTTCCCTGTGCAATTTATATCAAACTTCATCTCCAGCAGGCAGCCCTGGCTCACAGAATTCCGTGTGGTCGGAATGAAAACGTCAGGGGTAACCTCCTGTCGGGGCTCCCTTGTGCCTCGTGCAGGTTTTTGAGTGATTTAAAGTCACTTAAAATCTTTCTGGAGTTCCATAAATCGAATGAGGCTTTGGCATTATGATTGACCCAGATATCTGGCCCCTTCCCCCCTCCAAAATGTGGTTGGGAGTGCTGAAGGAATGAGCTGGTGATGGTGGAGGATTGTCCTGACCTGTTCTGTTTTTCCCTCCTGCACCCCTGGACCAGTGGCAGGCGCAGCTCCACCGTGAGGAAGCAGGTAATTAACATTTCCCTCGGTAACGAGGCAGGGATGTGGTGTGGGAACCAAATGTTTGTATCCCTCCCTCCCTGCCTTCCTTGGACCTTTTCAGTCTTGTCTGAGAAATCCCTCAAACCTGCATCCAAAACCTCCCTCATCTCGCTGTACAAAATTTAAAATTACTTTTACTCTGTGTTTTGACAGGCCTGGAACCAAAAATGCCAAACAGCCTTGAGCTGTTTGGACAGCCGTGGTTTGTGGGATCCACACTGTTGTTTCTTTGTCTCCATTCCCTTTATTTTCCCTGGAATCCCACTGCTCAACCTGTAACTGCTCTCTTGTTGTGTAGTAAAAGACTTAAAAAGCCAGGCTTCGTGGCCCTGGCCTTGGGGATAATCTGTTGCTTTTTGGTACCCAGTGAGCTAAAACGTGTTTCCTTGAGATAGGGAGGACCCAGAGCATCTCTTGTTGATACTGTAAGGTTAAAGTTTGGGAATTCCAGGGCACACAGTCTTGTCTTGGGCTGCTGCTTTGGAGCTTTGGAATAAAAGTAAGAGAGCAAGTTGTGATCTTGGTGTGCGGAGTCAAACCTTTCTCATTTTATATTCTTTTTTTTTTTTCTCTTCACTCTGCATCCTGCCTGCTCCTCCTGCAATTCCTCTCTGGGCAGGATTCCTCCCAAGCCATTCCCCTGGTGGTGGAGAGCTGCATCCGATTCATCAGCAGGCACGGTGAGTTCGTGGGCTGAAGGTGTCCTGTGTCATTCCCATAAAATAAACCCTATAAAAGACATCCAGAGTAGCTCAGGACGTGGTGCTCGTGCAGAGGCTGCCACAGAAGGAAAATGGCTCTGATTTTCAGGCCGCATTGCTGGTGTTGTGTGTGTGATCACTGCTCCGAATAACTGACCTTGCAAATGTTGTTTTTCCAACAATATCCCGTTATTCCTTGCAAAATAAGCTTCCCATCCATAGGCACCACTCGTGCCTCCCCTCCACTCACCTTCCTTTGAGCCCTGAAGTGTGGCCTTCGCCAGGAACAATCATCCTCTTCACGAGGAGGAGGAGGAACACTCGGGGTGCTTGAATGTAGGAGGTCAAGCAGTGAATTAATTGTTCACTCAGTGCCACAGAGAGATGATTTATGCCTGTTTGGAAGGCTGACCTCTCCCAGCCTTGAATGCTGCACATTTATTGCAATTTGTTTTCATTTTTAATTGATATCATTTGTTAGTAGCGTGTGAAACAGCTGTTAATTAACACGTGTGGAAAGAGGTGGAATTTATCTTCATTAACCAAGATGCAGGGCCAGGTAGCAGGTCCTGTTTCGTTTTCCTTGTTTCATTACCAGTTTAGAAACCATAACCTGGCGTCCCATTCTCACCATTACTTACAAGAACCGAGTCCTATAATCCTTCTTTAAGGCCACACTTGGATATTTGCTGGAAAAATCCTTGAAACCACATTGAGATGGGAACTGATGGGGGGGTAAATCGTGGCCATGAGATGCTGATTTCACTCAGATTCCAGAATTGGCTTAGATTTTCCAGCAGACTCAACTGAGTCCTTCCCTGAGTGGCAGCCCTGGCTCCAGGGTGATTAAACACTTTGCTCCCGGCCTGCACGGAACCGCTCTTGGAAAAGAAACATTTTCCTCCTGGCAGTGGCCGTATTTTACTCCTGGCTGCTCCACCGCTGCTTTATGACTTCCTCTGGGTTGTAAAATCCTCTGGGGATCCCCCGGGGTGAGAGATAACATGAAGGGCTGTCAGAGCCCTGTTACTCCGGCACTTTAGAAGGGTTAATAATTTTTCTGCCTGTGCTGAGTTCTGGTTTTGCATATTCTGGACATCTCAGGGAAGGGTGGCTTTTAAACCAGCATCCCTCTGCCTGTGTTCTCACCTTTCCTTTATTGCAGGAGCTGTGGCTGCTGAAGGGGCCACCTTCTTTTATCTAATCTATCTTACCTTGTTATCAGCATCTCTTGTTTCCTCCCAGGTTTGCAGCACGAAGGAATATTCAGAGTGTCTGGGTCGCAAGTTGAAGTGAACGACATAAAAAATGCGTTTGAGAGAGGTAAGGAAGAGCTCCTCCAACATCCCAGAAATTACTGCCGAGTGTGTGAGTCTGTGTAAATACTCAGAAACAGCCTGAGTGCAGCTTGCTCTGGTTTGTTCCTTTGATTTTTGTGTTTCCTGAGTGAGTCCCTCCCAAATGCCTCCCTGGTGCTCATTAACCTTGAGTTCTCAGTTGTTTGCTGTTGTGCTTTGTACCCTGTGGAGTGTCTGTGTAATAAATATTCTGAATTCAATCTCCTCTCATGTCTGATAGCTTATTGATTGTTTGCAACACTAAAGGACGTAGAGGATTTCATTATTAGGTGTAACTGCAGTTTCCTCCCCTCTCCCCCAGCTCTTTGTGTGCCAGAGGATGAATTTTCATGTTCTCTCTGTGTTATTGAGGCACAGCTTGGCCACATTTATTCTAAATACCAGCGAGGGAGAGAGGGAAATTTCAAGAGAGTGTTAATTTGACGTAGCTTTTAATAGATTGGATTTTTCTCTGGGAAGAGCCATTCCATACAAAGGCAGGGAGCAGTTGGGAGCCTCCTGACTCATCAGCTCCTTGCTGGGCTGTTCTCCCTGGCAGAGCAGGTTCAGAGGAGCTGCTCCTCAGGCAGTCCCTGGGTCACTGGGAACAACAGGGCTTGTGTTAATCCCTGGAATCCATCGCTCCCAAAGAATAGGATCAGTGTTTTCCTGTGCTGGCTGCTGCGGGAGACGGGCAGTCATTAATTAGGCACAGCGAGTTTATTTTGCTTTTGGGGGAGAGAGAAGTTTAATGAACAGTGTGGGGGGAACGTGGTGGGTGATGTCACCTGTCCTCAGCTCCATCTACCTGAGAGGGAAAACCCTCAGGAGCAGAGGAGGCAGGAATATGTGTCATAGTGAGGAAAAAAGTATCAGAAGCGGATTTTTTATATAAAGAAAACCAGCTTGGGGAAAAACCCACTTGTTCCATGCAGAAATGAAAAAGAGGATTTTTTTCCCCCCTTCAAACTCCCTTGTCTCTGTAAAACCTGTGATATAGAGGACTGCCAAAGTTAACAATAAGGTCCCTGCAGTTTATTACTTCATCCAGAGCCCTTGGTGGCAGTTAATATCAGGGATAATGCTCAGGTTTGGAGTGGCCCATTTATTATCCCGTGTGTTATTAAGATAATAGGCAAGCTTTGGTAATTTCAGTCACATAATGGATATATATAGCTTCAATTTGAGGATTGCCCCATCATTAAATCTAATTATGTTTGATAGGGAGTTTTCCCCAGGGAACAACTCCTTAAGTGAGCATCTTTCCTTTGGCAATGCAGACAAACCGTGGCGGATCTGCAGCAACAAATTGTCCCAGAAATGCTTCCCCCACCCCATTCCCCATGTCTGCACCCTGCTGAGCCAGGGCTCTGTGATGCTGAGTGACTTTTTGTGTGTCCTCTGCATCCCCTGGGCCAGGTGTGGGATGCTCTGTGGCCTCCTGTGTGTCCCCTGCATCCCCTGAGCTGCAGTTGTGGCCCTGCCTGAAGGCTCCTGTCGGGTGGTGGAGCTGTGATGTTCACACCTGCCCAAAATCCCCAGAGTGTTTCTGCTCCAGGGGCACCACCACACCCCCAGCTCTGGTGTCAGAGTGACATTTGGCTGACAGGAGCTGTCCCAGGTCTCCTGGGATTCCTGGCAGAGCTTCCCACCCTGGGATCTCTCTCTGCCTCCCCCTTGCAGTGCAGCTGGAGTAGGTGGGATTAACTCAAATCCTTTTCTCCTGCTGACTTGCATCCTTCAAGTGTTTCAATACTTTCCTCCAGTGTTCTGATTTTTCTTGCCTGCTCTTCTCTCCCTGCTCCAAAGGGGAAGATCCCTTGGCTGGGGACCAGAACGACCACGACATGGATTCCATAGCAGGAGTCCTCAAGCTCTATTTCCGAGGCTTGGAGCACCCACTCTTCCCCAAGGACATCTTCCATGACCTGATTGCCTGCGTCAGTAAGTACATGAAGAACTGGAAAGGAATAGGATTAATTGTTCTCTTTCCCATTTTCTCCTGACTCCAGAGTGAGTTTTTGGGGTTCCTTTGGCTGGGTTTGTGCTGCTGTGCTGGTCTCTGTTAGCCAGTCTGGGCAGTCACCTTTCCACAGCCATCCTTGCTCTGACATGAATGAACAAGGAGATAGAAATTCATCAATTTTTGGGGCTGTGTGATGGGGTTTTGTGAGGCAGTGCTTGGTGACAGGACTCTTTCAAAAGAGAATAAAGCAAAAAACCCTCACTGGTGTAAAATAATCTTGAAGAGCTGTCATCAGAAGGTGTCAGAAGTGCCCTCTCCGAGGCAGGGATCAGCAGCAGGGTTCCCTGCCTTGTGTGCTTTCCCTGGATCTGCTGCCGTGCTCCTGTGTGCTGTCCTCAGCTGACAAGGTGGTTTTTATTCGTACTCCTTTTAGCTTTGTACCCACAAGGGACCATCCGCTGCCTCCTGCTCCAGCATATCAATCATCAGGGCACTCACAGCCGAGCTGTTAACATTTTTCATGCTTTCTAAAGGTGCTTCTGCCAGGCAGAGGGTTGTTTGTGGTTTCTGTATGTGAACAACCTCATTTTTAAGTGGCCTGGCTCTTGCTACGTCCCCCCAGAACTGAAGAATGATTCCATTGTCCACGCAGAGCAGTGGCCTTTGCAGGGGCAGCCTCTGAAGTGAGGCAGGAGATCGCTGAGGAGGCAGCTTCAGAAACGGCCTGTGGCTTTCTGCTCCTGATAAATGCACTTACAGACTCGGATTTACTTCACGTTGAGGAACAAAATCCGCTTTCCCCAGAATGAGCTCTCCCTTCTGAGCTGGTTTGTGCTGCCCGCTGCCTTCTCAGCGGGCGGCCGCACACAGAGCCCTTTGCCTCACCCTTTATCTGTGTTAATTTGAGTGGTACACAGTTTCTTCTTTTCAAACAACCACCTTTCCGAGGGGGCCTGAAGGAGCCCTTGTGCCAGAGCCCCTGGAGCAGAGCTGGGAGCAGAGCTGGGAGCAGAGCTGGGAGCAGAGGCATCCAGAGCTCCCACGCTCGGAGGGTCCCGCAGGGAGGGTCCCAGGTGTTCGGGGACCTTCCCTGGCAGAGGCTTTGCCAGCAGCTTCTGCAGCAGAATCCCCTCCTGTGCTGGTGCTCTGCTGGCTGCCCAGTTTGCCCGCACGGGGCCCTGGTGGCACTGGGCCCCAGAGGCCGGGGGTGCGGCGGGAGGGTGACTCTGGTGCTCTCTCTTCCTTCCAGCCATGGATAATTTGCAGGAGCGAGCGCTGCACGTCCGGAAGGTGCTGCTGAACCTGCCCAAGACCACCCTGATTGTCATGAGATACCTCTTTGCATTCCTCAATCAGTGAGTACCCCTGGGAGCGCCGGGGCTCTGCTGCAGCACCTGGGATGAACAGGGAATTACTGAGGGCAGGGAATTACTGAGGGCAGGGACACCTTCCACCATCCCAGGCTGCTCCAAGCCCCAATGTCCAGCCTGGCCTTGGGCACTGCCAGGGATCCAGGGGCAGCCACAGCTGCTCTGGGCACCCTGTGCCAGGGCCTCCCCACCCTCACAGGGAAGGATTTCTTCCCAATATCTCATTTAACCTCCTCTCTTTCAGTTTAAATCCGTGGCAGGGGGGTCCTGCTGTAACTCTGGTCTTGAGGAGGTTCTGAACAGCAGTTACAGGGAAGAAATAAAGGCAAAAATTAAAGTCAGCATCCAGAGCTTTCAAACTCCCTTTGCAGTTTCCCTTTCATTTCTCTGTAAATACCATCAGTATCTCATTTTTTGCCTGGATCCAGAACATTTGTGTCCCAGAAAGCCCAGAGCAAACCTTCGAGCCCAGCTGTGTGCTCTGCAGCAGAGGATGGTGATGGTGGTGATGTTTTCTGCTGTTCACCCTCCTTCCCACTTGTGTTTTGTGCAGTTTATCTCAGTTCAGTGAAGAAAATATGATGGATCCCTACAACTTGGCCATCTGCTTTGGGCCCACACTGATGTCTGTGCCCGAGGGTCACGACCAGGTCTCCTGCCAGGCTCACGTCAATGAATTGATCAAAACCATCATCATCCAACACGAGAACATCTTCCCAGGACCCAGGGAGCTGGAGGGCCCAGTCTACAGCAGGGGTGGAAACACGGAGGATTACTGGTATGATGGATGCTCTGAGGAGAGCAGTGGGTGGATGTTTAGCCATGGATTAGGATGCTGCAGCGGTGTGCTCTGCAGGGTTGGCTAATTTGGGGTTGCAGCATCTGGCCCAGCCTTTCAGAAATCTGTTTTATGGCAGCAGAGATGGCTCGGGTACCTCTGGAGAGTCATCGACTTGTAAGAAATAAGCTGGTATAAAGTAGCTATTCAGTTGTCAAACCTCGCTCGCTTATCTTGAAGGGCAAGGTTGTGTAGGGATTTTCTTGGATGTTCTGGTTTGGTAGCTGGGAAAATCAATCTCTTTTTGTTGGTTTTTTTTTTTTTCCCTTTTTATTTTTTTTTTTATTTTCCCTCCTGCTTTTGCCTTTCCTCTCTGCCTGTCTGGAGTGCCTTTGCTTCAGACACGGGGGTCACTCGCAGCTGAACCTCCAAGGCTGTGGCACGGTTTAATTTCCAGGGCAGCCCCTCTGGAGGGGGGGAGGGAAGAGGCAGGAATGCAAAATCACCATTTCCATGCAGCCCAAAGCTCGCAGCGAGAGCACATCTGGAAGCAATTCAGGCAGAGCGGCTCCTGTCATCTGGGGTGGAAGCCTGGGCAGTGGGGGAAGGAAAGGAGGTGTTTGCTTTCCTCCTGGCCGAGCTGATCCCTCCCTCTGAGGAGGATGAGGAATGTTCAGTCGTGCCCCGCTTCTCCCCCCGTTGCTCCCGCTCTCCTTCAGCGTCGCAGGAATGCAAATGATTATTTTCGTGGACTAAAATAAATAGGTTTTTTAAGTGAAGTCACTGTGGTGACAGAGCAAGCCTTGTTTCCCTGGCTTGCCTCGGAGCTGTGGGATCACTCCACGTTTAGAGGCTCCTCCAAACTCACTGCTGTGTGCACAGGACTTGCCAAAACCTTTTGGAAATTCTCTTAATTTCACCCCTGGCTCTGATGTTTTTAGCTGATGTTATATATGAAAGAATTGTAGGGGGAAGAAAAAAATACCCCAACTTAACAATATTTATGGCCTTCAGGAAACACATTAATTCTGACAAGAGGTTTTGTCCAGCGAGGTGAAGGGAATAAAAATGTGCTGTGCTGAGTATCCTCAGTGTGGGTGTCAGTGCAGGGGAGGGTGTGGGGGCAGAATGTCCTGGGAGATGATATCAGGGAAGGAGATAAGGTATGGATGAATCATGAGCTGGAAGGCACCCACAGGGATCATCCAGCCCAGCTCCAGGCCCTGCACAGACACCCCAAAATCCCACCCTGGGCATCCCTGGGAGTGTTTTCCAAACGTTCCTGGAGCTCTGGGGTTGTGCCCATCCCCTGGGGAGCCTGGGCAGTGCCCGGCACCTTCTGGGGGAAGAAATTTTCCCTGATCTCCACCCCAAACCTCCCCTGGCACAGCTCCAGCCCTTCCCTCAGGTGCTGTCCCTGTCCCAGGGAGCAGAGATGGGAGCTGCCCCTCCCGTTCCCTGGTGGAAATTCCTCGCCTCGCACCCTTCCTCTGGCAGGATTTACTGCTGTCACCTTCAGGGCTCTCAGGGTGACACCAGTCCTTCCAAAGCAGCATCCAGGGCTCAGTCAGCAGCAAGGACAGGTTTTTAGGTGGAAAATGGTGCTTTTTAGGAGGCACGTGGCCTCTGTGCAGGGTTTGGAGCCGCAGCGTTGGCTGTGCACGACATGACTTCACAGTCTGGGTGAAACTTTAGCCCTCACTGCTGCTTCCTCCTGGGGCCTCCAGCTGGCTTCAGAGGCTTCTGTAAACTTTATTAAGGAGCATAAAGGCTTTGCAAAGGATGGGAAAGGTTGATTCCTGAGGTACTGGCTCGGGGGATGTCGGGCAGCCTGGTGTCCTGTGGATTAAGCAGAACGAGACACCAGAGTTATTCAGACATTTCGCCCCTTCTCCTTTTTCTGTTTTCCTCCTGCTTAGAAGAGCACAGGAGGTGGATTGCCAGGGGGAGAGCACTGCCCAGCCATCATCACTTATTTTAACCATTGCAGGGCCAGAATGAGGGATGAAGTTACCCCTGTGTGAAGAAGATTAAAAATCACCTTTAAGGAGGGCAGCAGAGGAGTTTTCTGGTGTGAGATGAGGAGCAAGCACTGGTTTTTAGCCCTTTTTTTCCTCTTGAGGAGGAGCAGGCAGGGCAGGCAGGCAGGGCTGCCAGCTGGCAGCAGCTCTGTGGAGCTGCTTGGGAGAGGCAGTGGATCCTCTTCCAGTTTCCTTTCTGCTCCTGTCCAGAGGGAACTGCTCGTGGAGCTTCTTACAAAAACATAACCTTTGGTTGCCACTTGTTGTCTGTTGATCCTTTCAAAGCTTTTCTTCATGCCAAACATAAATGAGTCCTCTTGGTAGTTTAGGTGCTCTGGAAGCTTTATTTACAGGCAGTTAATTGGGCCATGGGAGTTGTTCAGGGAAATGAATGGGACATTTAAGATGGTGATAAAAGGGTTGGAGGGAGATGACAAACACAGACCTGGAAATATGGTTATAAATCGAGGAATGATTTCCCCCAGGAAGTTGCAGCTTTCTCATCAGCCATCTAATGAGCTAATTAGAGCAATGGAGAATGCAGCCAAGGGAATAATCCTGGCATGGCAGGGAGGAGCTGGACCCAGCCTGGCACTGCTGTCTGAATGCTCAGCGTCTCCAGAGGTCCAGGCTGTAAGATGTGAAGTTGGACTTTGCTGATAGCACTCACAAAGGGTCACCAAGATGTTTGGTTTGGCCGATCAAACAAGAATTCAGCTTGATTTTTACCCACAGCAACTTCACCACGTGCAGGGGCGTCCACAAAGTGTCTGGAGCAGTGAAACCTAAGTCCTGACTCCTGATGGGGATGTTCCCAGTTCTGTCTGGTTGTTTTCCAGGATGTTCCCAGTTCTGTCTGGTTGTTTTCCAGGATGTTCCCAGTTCCATCTGCTCGTTGGCCGTGAGGGAGCTCAGTTCCCAGCCGTGTAAAGCTGTCCCTGTTCCTTCTGTTGCAGTGAAAGTCCTCACGGAGAGAGAGCCCTGACAGAGGATTCGGTGCAGGACGTCACGGCTGAGCACCACACCAGTGATGATGGTATGGGAAGTCTGGTGTTTACTGGGGTAACTGGTGCAGCCTGCCTTGGGGAGGCAGGGAGGGCTGTGCCTTGCAGTGGAAGTTTAAAATTAAAGTTCTAAAGTGGAGTTTAAATCGGAACACTCACTCGAAGCATCACGTGCAGCATTTGATGCCAGGAAGTGCAAAGGTGTAGGATCGAACGTGACGATTCTGAACGTGTCCCTTCTTCTCTTGGGTGTCTCAGCAGGAGGCTGGGTGTGTTCCAATGTCCTGTCCCCCTCCCCTGTGCCTGTGCCAGGCATTTCCCCTGTCAGTGGCTCGGGAAGGGGAACTGTGAGTGCTCGAAGCCCCAGCCCTCCAAGGGAGTGAGCAGAACAAACCCAAAACCTGCTTGTCTTCCACTGAGAGCCAGGTTTTAGAGCAGAGAGTCCTGAGGGCCTCCCTCAGTGATAATTTTTGGATTTCCTTAAGGAAGCTCAGTCACATTTCTTGTCTGATCAATGAAAAGAGGCGCCAAGGCTGAGAATTCCATGATACTTCCCAAGGAAAAGGTGACCCTGCGGTCCTGAGCATCCTTGATGCTTCCAAAGCCTCCTCCTGGGATGGGGAACATGCTGTGAGCCCCATCCCGAGCAGAGGAAGGATTAAGTTACTGATGTGAGACGATGATCCCGGGAAGGCTGAGCAGGCTGACCCCCCAGGGCAGGACGTGGTTTTGTTCTTGTTGTTCCACTTTGCAGTCGTGGAAGTTCTGGGGTGCTTTTACTTGGATGGCCGCAGTTGTAGAGGTGGGAAGCATCATTCCCTTAAAATTAGGCGTCCTCCTTTTTGTGCTGGCCCTCAGGAATTTGCTCAGTGGCCCTGCCAGGTGCTCCTGTGCTGCCTCTCTGCTCCAGCAGCTGCCAACAAACCCTCCCCGGGCACCCCTGTGCTCCCACTGCCTTCACAGCTCCCTGATCCTACAGGTCCCTCCCAACCTGAACCGCTCTCTGTGACCCTCTGGTGTTCACACAGCAGTGAGGAGGGAAGGGATGTTTGGAAACGCTGGGAAATGAGTTCTCCCTCAGCAAGGCCGAGCGCTGGCACTGCCACTGCCCTGCAAGGCTGTGGGGAGGAAGCACAAAGCCTTGGGGAATGAAACACGGGCTCAGAGTGTTCTGTCTGACAAGTGGGAGCTCTGAAAAACGCATGGAGATGTGTCCTTCTGGAGCCTGTACCTCTGAGAGAGAGCAATTTAATATCTGTAAGGAAGGACAGGCCACCTCATCCCACAGCTGCATGAATCCTGGGATTCCTGCTGCACCCTGCTGTGGACTTGTGCTGTTCGTGGCCGGGAGTTTTAGCTCTCTTTGGTGAGGGCACAGAGGTGAGGAAGGAGCAGTTAGAGATCAGAGCAGGACGCTGCTCTGCGGCCTCTGCAGCCGGCGTGCGTGGGGCCCCTGAGCGAGGTGAAGCTGGGAGGTGTTTTGGATGGAGTCCTGCAACCTCCGTGGAATATTCCATAGGAAGCTTTTGGGAGGGAGCCCTTGGCACCGAGGCAGAGGAGGCAGCTGGGGCTGCGTCCCTTTGAGGCAGCAGCAGCGTGTGGTTAATTAAGGAGTCTCATGTGCTAATTGGGCTGTGCAGTGTCACACCCTGGCCACACCTCTCAGCAGTGCAGTTGATGAAGATGAAGATCTTCCTGGGGTTTTTTCCCCTCCTTCTGTCTTCAGATGTGACCAAACCTCCTAAAACTCTTTGGGGAGGCTGGGATGAACCTTCCCAAAGTAAAGCTGTTATCCCAGCCACCTCCACTGCAGGAAGGAATTTTGGGCTGAGGGGAGAGGTCGTGTTTGGCAGAGCATCTGTGCAGTTCATCAGCCTCCCTGAACTGATTTGAGACAGGTAGGAGAGGTCAGAACTGCTGAGAGACAAGCAGATTGTGTGTTTGTTAAATTGTAAATACGAGTGGAAATGTTTTAATCTGCTGCTTGCCTGCCCAAGCTGTCAGACTGGCAGGGGGAATTGTTTGGCTTAGCCTTATTGCTCTTCATTCACACAGTTTTCTTCTCTGAGCATAAGTGTAAGCAGGGAAAAGCTACTGGAAATTAAAGTCTAAAATCAGTTCTCTGGAGAAAAGCCAGAGTCCTAAAAAGCAAATTGGAACCATAAGAAACCTGAGTGCCACGCTCATCTGGAACAATAAACACTTGTTACTGAAGCAGATGGAATTCACCAAACCACACTCCCATCCCCTTCCTGAATGGAGGGGGACATCAAAAACCAGCATCGTTGGGGTTTTTTACTGTCAGGACGAGCTGGCAGGACAAGCAGGAGGGAAGAAGGAGCCAAACCCGGATACCCACGAGCTTTGGGGAGTCTGCCACGAGCTGCCAGCGTGGGCCAGGCTTTTCCCACCCTTCCCAGTCCCTGGCTGGTTGCTGAGGGCCGATGATGGGATTTGTGTGAGTCTGGCCACAGGCTTGCCTGGGATGGGTGGTTTGAGAGAGCTCTGAGCTGTCAGGTTCAGTAGTGGAGGGGTTGGTGGGGGTGGATCTCACAGATCCTGTTGCTGGTTGCCCTCGGTCACTTCGTGATGGATGATTTCAGGTGCTGGTGGGGCTTTTTGGGGGAGATGCTTCTGCTCTGCTCCCTCAGCCTGGCTGAGGAGCTCCAGCTGGCTCAGATGGATTTACACCATTATTTTCTCAAGCCCTGCTGCCGCCTTGCCTGCCTACAGGCAGCTCCAGCCCCAGTCCTCTCCCAAGGAATAACTGGGACAGCTGTGCCTCGTGTTTGGCCTTTCAGCCCATTGCAGTTTTCTGTTGCACTGTGGGAGCTTCCTGTGGTGCAGAGATCTCTGTGTGGAGTGGCGGATCTCTCTTTGATCAGGGAGAGGAACCACAAATCTCTTTCTCCAGGAAAGAACTCAATTTCCATGGATTGCTTGGCTGCATTAAAGCTCCTTTAAAGTAATTAGAGGGAGCCCACTGGGGCTGTGTGGTTGAGCTCATCTCCACTCCCCTGATCCTGCCTGGAACCAGGAGCTGCCTTAATACACATTTAGACTCAAACAGTGGCAGATTTTTTTCGGAGTCTTAAAAATAATCCACGGGAATTCCACATTGATTTTCCTGAGTGTCTTAAATGCCCTCATTGTCCCTCTGTATAATATCAGAGCCCTGCAGGGACCTGGATTAGTGGCTGGCTGCAGGCAGGGCACGGCTGGAGTTCCTGTGGGAGCTTTGCAGGCAGGAGTGGGCACGGAGCATCCCAGGGAGCAGCTCTGCGTCCCCAGCCCTGCACCAAGCCCAGCACTGGAGGCTCTGGATGTTCTCCTTGGCTTCCACAACACTTGGATGAAGAGCAGGGCCTCCCACCGCGCCAGAATTCCGGTCTCCTGGGTCAGGTGAACCTCACAGGCAGCAGAAATTTCCTTCTGAATAGGTGCTTTATTTCTGAAGCAGCTTGGAAAGAGAGGACGTTTCCCTCCCCTGCCTGCCCAGGGGGTTCACTTCAGCTGCTTTTAAGGAAGTGAAACACGGGCAGATTTTTGTCTGGAACGTTCCTGATTGCTTCCCACCTCTGAAACCCTTTTGATTTTAATGAAACACTAATTCTGCCCTTGCCACTTCCATCATTGTAGGCTTGAATTGCTGTGAGGGGGTTTAGGGCTTGGAAAATGTGAATGTGCCCTCCATGCAGGGATGAGGGAAAGGATGAAAGTGCAACATCCTTAAGTTTAGGGGCTCCCTTTCTGAACCTTCCTGCTTCCAGCCCTCTGCTGCCTGAAGAAGGAACACTTTATCCTCTTCATACAGTGGTTTTTTGGCAGGTTTAACCTGCTGCCTGCTCACCTGAGCCCAGGTGTTCAGCGAGCTGTTGTTTATCCCCTTCTGTCTCGTAGAGTGTGAGCCCATTGAGGCCATAGCCAAGTTTGACTACCTGGGCAGGACTGCCCGGGAGCTGTCCTTCAAGAAAGGAGCCTCTCTGCTGCTCTACCAGCGCGCCTCGGATGACTGGTGGGAGGGACGGCACAACGGCATCGACGGCCTCATCCCTCACCAGTACATCGTCGTGCAGGACACGTACGTGACCCTCTGCGGCCCGGGCTGGCTCACAGTCACCTTGGGATGGGGGTTGGTGGCCACACGCTGCGGGAGAGTTCATCCTTTCACCATCCAGCCTGCAGGGCAGCTCTGCGAGGCGGAGGGGGGATGAAGGCATTGTTGTGGTGCCTGGTAAAGGTGCAGAGCTGGGATCTCCAGGGTGCTCAGGGGAATCAGGCGCTCAGGAGAGGAGGGGGATTTTCCCAAGGAGTGATAGGACAAGGGGGAATGGCCTTAAGCTGAAGGACAGTAGGGTTAGATTGGGCGTGTGGGAAGGAATTCCTGTCTGTGAGGGTGGGGAGGCCCTGGCATAGGGTGCCCAGAGCAGCTGTGGTTGCCCCATCCTTGGAAGTGTCCAAGGCCAGGTTGGACAGGGCTTGGAGCACCCTGGGACAGTGGAAGGTGTCCCTGCCCATGGCAGGGGGTGGAACTGGATGATTAAGATCCGTTCCCACCAATCCTTCAGTGATTTGAAGGATATGTGATGATTCTCAGGACCCTCACACCGTGCTGCTGCCCTGGGTGACCATTTGCACAGTGCTGTACTGGAAATTCAGTGCTGCTGCTCCTGTTCTGGTTGTGATACCCTCCCCTCCTCCTTCCTAGCGAGGATGGGATGTCGGAAAGGTCCAGTCCGAAGTCGGAAATAGAAATAAATTCCGAGCCACCGGAGGAAAAGGTGACAGCCAGAGCTGGTGCCAGCTGCCCGAGCGGGGGCCACGTCGCAGATATTTACCTTGCAAACATCAACAAGTAAGAGCAGCCCTGCATTGTTCTCCCTGCCTGTCAAGAGCTTGGTGATGAGTCCAGTGAAATGTTTCCTTCCCCGAGAAAGCTTCATTAACGAGCACTGCCCCCATTTTTCTCTGCTTCGCCCTCTTTTAACTCACTCACACTTTGCTGTCCCCTCTCTCTCGCCGGCGTGGCCATCGCTCGTTTGAAACCCCACTGGCTTCTGTTCCCTGTCCCCAAAGTGCCATCTGCTCCTGTTTTCCCAGATATGCCCTATTTTGTGCTCTGAGCAGACGGGGGAAGGGAGGGGAGTGCTGGGATGGGATCTGGTGTCGTTGTCCCCATCCGTCCTCGTGTTCTGTGATCTGTCACGTCTCCTCCACGTTCACCACGTTCTGTTCCACGGGGTGGGGGACAGTTCCTCCAGGAAGCGGTGTCCCAGTTTGTGCTAAATGCCATACCTGCAGTCCCACCATCTGGCACTGCCTGCAGCACTCCTTTGTTCCTGCAGCTCTTCGCACCTCGGGTTACTAACCATATGCTTGCAGTGGAACAGCACAACCCCCTGTTGCTCTAACCTTGCCTCCTCCACCAGAAATTGTTGCTTTAGCCGACACTCAGCATAATAAAAAGCTGGAGAATCGAGCTAGTAGCAGACTAAATTCCATGATCTGTGCAATAATTTTTCCAGACAGGCTTATCCCCCCTGTATTTCTGATTATTTCCTCAGTGTTAAAAACCCCCACCTCTCTCCGTTGTGCAGTGGAGGTATTATGTGATAATTACAGCTTGATGGGAGGGGATGTTCTTAGCCTTCAGTTAATTTAACACAATGTAGTCTGTAAAGGCATTACCACAAATGCATCCTTTTAAAAGGTTTGGACCTGCTCATGGCCTAGAGAGCCTGGTCCTTCCTTGTGGGATTCAGCAGAGCTCCACTGATATCTGGGAAGCCGTGTTAATCTGCATCAGCTTGGGATCTGGGCTTTCTTTTATGATATTTGCTGTCTGAGCCACTGGAGTGGCCGTTCTGCCAGTTATGGAGAGATTTGTGTAATAACAGACCTGTGCTGGAGCTTCACCATCTGCTGGCCTTGGTAGAGTTGTGTGTGGTGGTTTTTAGAAGCCTGGGGAATGTCCACTCAAGTTTTTGGGGTTTTTTCCCCTTTGCTAGGGAACCTGATATTTAGCAACAGTAGCATAAGACTCATTTTGTTGTTTTTTCTTTAGGAATGAATCTTCTGACCTATGTGTGAACAGACTTGAGCAAAATTAAATCAGATGGTTTCGCAATGACAGTTGTGCCACCCACTGAATTATTATTTGGATGCCAAAATCCTACTGGAGTTAACACTTTCTTGCAGTTATTCGTGGGGCTGGTGCTATATATAAACGGATCCTTCCCTGTATAATGGATGCCAAGCTTCAGACCTATGGCATAAAGTATTCTGCTGCATTGGCCTGCCCATGATTTGAGTGGAATCGTGCTGTCAGACCTCATGGTGCTGGGGTAGAAACTAAATTCTTTGGACCAGTTCATCCATTTGCCATCATCCCTTTGGTTTCTCTCTAGCCCTGCATAGATAATGCCCTGTGGTCCTGCCAAAGCCATGAGAAAGAACCATCTCTTACCACCAGCAAACATTGGAAATGGTCATTAACCCCAAACTGGGGGTCTTTGCTTGCTGATCTCTGAAAATAATAACTTGATGCCTTGGGCCAGGAGCTTAGTAGACTTATACTGTGTCCTCCAGTCAAAGATTGTAGCTCTGCTCTTGGAATGTAATAAAAACATCAAAACCTGTCGATGGCACAGAGGGTTGTTTTTTTTTTTTTTTCCAGTATAAATTCTCCTCTTGACCAAGTTAATCACGTTCCACCCAAGTTTTCTGGTTTTGCTATGAATGTGCACAGCTGCCAGGACTCAGTTTTGTGTTAGAAGCGTGAAACTGGAATGATTTATAATTTATAATTATTTCACTGTACCGCAATCACTCCTAAACCCCTGGGTCTGTTTGTAATCTGGGTGCCTCTGTGTCTCTTCCCATTGTCCTGTGTGTTGTTTTGGGGGGATATCTTCAAGTGACAGCCCTGTACCTGCTTGTATTGACTTGTTTTGCTTTTGTGACTGAAGGCAAAGAAAGAAACCAGAGTCAGGCAGCATCAGAAGAGCGTTCCGTCAAAGTGACAGCCACGGCCTAGGTAGTTCCCTGGCAGAACCAGCCTCCCCCGGAGCCATAGCCGGTTCCAGACCCTCATCTCAGCCCATTATGAGCCAAAGTCTTCCCAAGGAGGTTCCAGACAAATGCTCCATCAGTGGCCACGGCAGCCTCAATTCTATCAGCCGGCACTCGTCGCTGAAGAGCAGGATGGACAGCCCGCAGATCCGCAAAGCTGTCACGGCTGGCAGGTCCAAGAGCTTCAACAACCACCGGCCCATGGACCCCGAGGTCATTGCACAGGTGAGCAGCAGCCTTCTGCTGGGGAGGTTTGCTTGGGAAGCTTGGAGGGCGTGGGGTACCAGAGGTGTTTGAGTGCCAGGTCTGATTCAGTCCCGTGTCCGTTCCCCAGAAGGGAAGGGCAGCGCTGCAGGGCAGCTCCCCGTGGGGAGAGGCTGTGGGAGCTGGGCCTGGTCAGTCTGAGAGGAGAAGGCTGAGAGGGGATCCCATCAATCCATACGAGTATCTCTGAGGGTGTCAGGATGGTGCCAGGCTCTGTTCAGCCGCAGGACAAGGAGGCATAAATTAAAAAGTTCAGCCCTGACGTGAGGGAGAACTTGTGTCCGTGAGCGTGGCAGAGCCCTGGAACAGCTGCCCAGGGAGGTTTGGGATGTCTCCCTCTCTGGAGACATCCCAAACCCACCTGGATGTGTCCCTGTGTCACCTGCTCCAGGTGACCCTGCCTGGACAGGGGGCTGGACTCAAGTGTCCCTTCCAACCCCAAGCGTTCCGTGATTCTCTCAGTGCAATCTTAACTCAGGACACAGCTCCACTCTGGGCTTTGGTCAGCTCTGTGTGTGAGGCACTGAGGCTGCCTTCCTGAGGGAGGATGAACAGTCAGGTCCTTCCTCCATAAGAACTTGGCCCTGTTCGTTATCCAGAACTCAACTCCAGCAATAAAAACACCCATTTCGGAAAGGGACACAGACTCCAGAGCTGTCAGCAGAGAATCAAACAATCATAACTTCGAGACACGAGAGAAATAAAGCGTTTCTTGTGGATTCAGCACTCCTGTCAGTGGGGCAGGCTGGCCTGTGCTCTGACGTGGGGAGCCCACGGAGCAGCACAGCCCGGACAGAAGCAGGCTGCTGAGCTGTGCAGTGCTGCAGCGGCACCTCCATCTCCTTCCAGCGTTCCGGGCCTGATCAGAAACCGGCTCTGAGCGTAACCCTGCTGCTTTCCAGGAGTTAGTTATTTACGCGAGGGCCTTGCAGTCAGGGCAGGCCGGGAGAGATGTGGAGTTACAGATTTCCCTCTTCCACGAGGGCTCTGCCCCGGTGGATGTGCCTGGACGTGCGCTTGTCTGTACCCACTGTTTGCAGGATGGGATGGATGGAGCTGTCTGGAGCCAAGGAATGCTCCGGGCTCGGATTACAAAGCCAGCCCTGGGAGACCTGACTGCTCTGCCTGGCCCGGGGCTCTGCAGGTTCCTGAGGAGCTGGGGGGAAAGATCTGAAAATTCAACCTAATTTTTACTGGCAAAACAGCAACTCCAGATAATAAATAAGGGGCACATTGAAACCCGGCGGGTTTAATTCTGATGGGAGTTTGTATTTTGCCATTTTGAGTGTCTTCAGCCCATTTGTTACAGTGGAGCTGGAGTGTACAGCTCCTGTTGTCTTCATGATTCCCTGTCCTTCCGAGGCTTTGGTTGATATAAATCAGATTCTTTGTTTTTTCAATTAGGCCCTGACTGAAGTTGTTCTGTCTCCTCTCCCTGCCAGAACCTTCACTCCTTTGTTTCACTGGAGAAGAGTCTGGGGACAAAAAGGAAAGAGGAGGGGAGAGTAAATAAAAAAGAGGAGGCAGAAAAGCCCAAGCTGTGTTAAATCAGTGTTTTTCTCTGTAGTATCTGCTCAAACACCATCCAATAACCATCTTACATATTTCCCCAACTTCATAACGAAAATCTGCCTGGCCTCAAGATAGAGTGGGAGGTGTCAGATTTCTGCCTCTGGTTTCTTCCACCATTCCTTGACTGATTTACCTTCCCCACCCCCTGAAAAACCTCTGGGGAAGCTGGAAAGCTGTAGCCAAAAGTGTGAGTCACAGCCAGGCTGAGCTCTCCTGCTCCCCAGGGAGTTCTGTGCACCACTGGACTCTCCAGGAGACAACGTGTAGGTCCTGAGACAAAAACCCCGTCTCTTTAGCTCCAAAGTTCTCTTTATATTTATTTGTTAATAACTGGAATATTTTTTAAGAGGAAGGAGAAGGGCCAGTTTGGGTTTCCGTACGTGTTTCTGACATCTTTTGTGTTTTCTAAAACGTTAAAGTTTTTGAGTCCTGTGAAACACATTTCTGGGAACAGCTCAGACAGCAGGAAAACCAATGAGGCAGCAGGAGCCCACGAGGATTTCAGCATTCAGTGTGTGGCCCATCAGCCAGTGTCAAAGCCATCAGTGCTCCCTTCAGGAATTTTCTCTCCTGAACCTCACGTGCCAAGTAAACTGCAAGAATGGGCACCAATACTTTGGTTTCTGTTCATTGCTGCAATTCAGGGCTCTGCTTTGAAGTCTGGGCAGCATCAGGAGCAGTGAAGGACCAGATTAGCATCAAGGGCAGTGCTGGCAATTATTTTGCTCCCTGTTGCTGGAAAATCTCAGTGATCACTGGCTGCAGGATGCGGTGCTGCACAGTTTGGGCCTTGACCCGAGGTTGATTCGAGTGTCGGTGTTTAGGAAACAAAAACGTGCTCGAAACCTGGCTTTTTTCTGGTTATTTGTGTGTCTGGGCTGTGCCTTCACCGGGCTGCTCTGCTGTGCTTGCAGGACATTGAAGCCACCATGAACTCGGCCCTGAACGAGCTGCGGGAGCTGGAGAGGCAGAGCAGCGTCAAGCACACGCCCGACGTCGTCCTCGACACCCTGGAGCCCCTGAAAACGTCCCCGGTGGTGGCCCCCACCTCGGAGCCCTCCAGCCCCCTGCACACCCAGCTGCTCAAGGACTCCGAGCCCCCGTTCCAGCGCAGTGCCAGCACGGCCGGGGACATTCCCTGCACCTTCCGGCCGGTCAAGTCCGTCAAGATGGCCACGCAGGTGAAGCCCCCGGCCACGCGGCCCAAGCCCACCGTGTTCCCCAAAACCAGCGCCACCAGCCCCGGCGTGGCCTCCTCTGCGCCTCAGCAGCCCCCCGACAAGTCCTGTACTGTCTGATGAACCCCGCGCTGCTCTCTGGGTACAACTCCTGCTGTTCCAGATGAAGAGACTCCGTCACAGACTTTAAAATTCCTATTTAACGAATCCTTGGACTGGAGGTCGGTTGTGAACTGCTGCTCGCCGCCGGGAGCTCCTGAGCGCCGGCAGCCTCGTCCCACGTCCCCAGGACAGCTCCTGCCACGCCTGGGAAGTGCACAATCCACGATCCACTGTGAAGCTGGGCAGGAAAACACCAAGGGATGAGTTGGATTTTGGTTTTGATGCCTTGTTCAAGTGTTCGGCCGCTGGAAGGAACGTTTGGTGGTGTCCTGTTTTTGGATACTGGTGTAGTGACTTCTGTATTCTGTGTTTCATTTATCACAGGGAAACAATAGGATAGATTTTAGTCTATTGCATGTTTTGGTGCCACTGGTTACGTGGAGCTTGGACATGCCTGTTTCTTGTGCATTATTATTATTATTATTATTATTATTATTCCGTCGCCCGCTGGTGCCACGGTGGTTAAGGGTCTGTCTTGACTTCCATCACATCCTCTGGTTTTGTTTGTTTGCTCCCCATTCCTCCCCCTCAGGGCCAAAACCCTTGGCCATTCAGCCTCATGCTTTAGTTGTCATGGGAAAAATAGTTTACTCTGGAACACTCTTAGATTTTGTGGAGTTCTACGTAAAATGTGTCTGTGCAAATATAAACAAACGTGTTCCTGAGGTCTGGGAGCACAAGAAAGAGCCCAGTTGTTGCTTATGGACAATCTTCACTGGTTTCCCCCTCTGCTCTCCCATATTTAAAAGCAGCTTTATTGTTTCCAGCGTCATTTTCAGCCCGTGGGCTCTGATGTGGTGTTTGGTCTCGGGAGACTGAATGTAAAAACAAAAAAAAAAACCCAGATAATTTCGAAAACAAGCATCCTCTGATGGGAGCCCGTTCCCAGCACACACACTCCTGGTTTGCCCGTGCCTCAGGACGGATCCTGACCCCAATCCCAGCGCCAAGCACTGTAAAAACTTCTCTCAGGAGTTCTCAAGCTCCCTGCCTTGTCCCTCTCTGCTCCGGGGCGGTGCCTGCCACCGCTGGGAGCTGCTCTGGGGATCTCTGCTCTTATAGAGCAGTGCGGGGAACGCTGCTGGGGACAGGGATGTGACAGCACGTGGCCTCTGGAGTGGCTTCCCTCCGTGCTCCCTGGCATGCCTGCTCCACGTGGGACTGACCTGTGAATGAATTCTTTGGTATTATTTGTATTTATCTGTAGCCAGCAGCATCCACGGACTCTTTTGTACTCCCCTGGGAATTCTCCGCAGTGCCCGCATTTATTTAATTTAATAATTAAAAGGCACGTGCCACTTAGGAGTGGAGACTGGCTGGCCCTCAGCTCTCCTCGTTCCTCAGCTCTTCTGGGATTTCAAACGAGCTGCACATCTTAGGCTTCCATCAGCTCAATTCAGGCAAGGACAAGATAAGAAAAGTCATTTTCCTCGCCCGTTTAGCTGAGTTTCCTTTCAGTTTGTTGGTTCCTGGTGACTGCAAAGTCAGTTTAATTGGCACTTAAAAAAGAAGAAACAAAGAAGAGTTGCTGAAATGTCCTTTTCTGATGCATTTAGGATGTTCCTTGGAAAAATGGAACAGGGTCTTCTGCGTCCCTGTCTGTCCCCACACGCACAACCCCTGTCTACAGAAGCAATCAGTCCCTAATTAACGATGGCTTTCCAAAACGCCACCTTTCCCTGGGCCCTGCATTAAGGACACGCAGAAATTGGGGAGCACTGGAAAGGTTTTGGTGAGAACACTCCTCGTTTCCCGTTTTCTCCTCAGCTTTCCCTGGGGAAGGCCCACGGTACGAGCCTGACTGTCCCAGCCCCTCGGGGTGATGCCACCGGCGCCACCAGCGACCTTTGCTCTCAGGTTCTGATGGACTTCTACCACCAAGGAATCACTTGTTCTTTTGGGGAAACAAACAAACGAAAAAAAAAAATAGAATGATTAAACTTGTAATTTTTTGCTCAGGCAGAACTTTCTGGCATTTCCTTTTTAGTAAGAATTTTTTTTTTTTAATTTCTTTTTCTTTTTTTTTTTTTTTGGTCACGAACGACCGAAGTTAATCTGTGTCAAGAGCAGGATCTCTGTCAATTGACTTTGCCTCATTTTAATGCCTTATTTTCTTTTTATATTTTTATGCCTAGCATTCATATTCCTAAGAATAAGTGTCCAGCCACGCACAGCACATGGGAGGAGCTGCTCTTCTCCAGCTTCAAGGTCTGAAGTGTGGAATTAGATGGAAACAAAACAAACAAACAAACAAACAAAAAAGACTTCAGGTTACTGTAACAGCAACTGTCTGTATCTGAATTCTTACTGTGCTTCTCCAGCATCCACAGCTCTGGGACAATCCTGCTGCCAAGGGCAAGGTGCTTGGCAGGATCACCTGGATATGGAGCAACTCAACTGGAATTCTGGTGTGCACTGTGATTGACACAAGCAATAGGACGGGCTGGAGCTCGTCCTTCCTCTTCCTCGGGCGGAAAAATCGCACGCGGGGGAATGGAACAAGAAATTCACACGTAAAATAACTTAAAAAGGAGATTTTCAGCTTGTCTGCCTCACTCTGTGAACACACAAGGCTGAGGGGACGTTTGCCACGAGTGTTTTATGAGCAGTCGCTGCCAAAAAGGTGGGAAGGAGGAGCTGGAAACGTTCCCTCCCCGCGGAACCAGGAGAGGCCGGCGTGGAGTGGGCAGGTCCGACACAGTGCTTTGCTTGGGGAGGTACCAGTATCACTCCACATCTTCTATTCCCCCGAAGAAATTATAGCTCTTCCACGGAAATCCTCTTTTCATGACTTTCCTGTAACGTTTGTGTCAAATGTAAAGACAAAAGAAGTGTTTGATAACTGGAATTACGTCTGTCTGTTCGATAGTGCTTTGTATGAACCTTGTTCATCAGGTGTTGGATTGAACTAATCCAAAGCAAAAAAAAAAAAAAAACCCACAAAAACTTTTAAAATGAAACACGGTTCTAGGCGATCAATCTGAATGGTTTCGGAAGCTCAGACCTTTTCTGGGTTATTTCCCTAGTTGGGAATGGAGCAGTGTGCTTTAACCATTGCTAAATTTCTGCCTCTCTGAGGCCGTCCAAAGGCTCGCAGTTCATGAATTGTAAATTTGTCCTTCATGCCCGAGCAGTGGGACACGATCAAACCCTCTCACTTTATCTGTACTGGGTATTTTATTGCAATGAAAATGAGTAAATAATTAGAGTGCACTGTGACAGCAGAAAAAAAAAAAAAAGTTGTTGTATATGTCTGTATTTTGATACCTGTTCAAAAGGAGTCTTTGGGTTTCCTGTGCTGAATACCTCATGTGTTGGGTTTTGGGAGTTTTTGTTGATTTTTCTTTTTAATTTTTTTTTTTTTTAAAGGCAAGATTGTTCTTGCACAAAAGTAGGTTAAGATAACCGAGTTTTCATAAATTTATTTGCTGAATCAAAACACTTCAGCTTGGCAAGAAGTTCCATCTGTCGTAGTTCCCCACCTTGTACTTGGTACGGGGCCGACCCGGCGCACTTGGAGGAGCTCCAGCAATACTGGGACAGGAGAAGTTCATTGCAGGTGGAGTTTGCTGCCTTATTTCTCTTCTTCTCTGTGTCAAAAACCTCGAATTCAGTGGAGCGTGGCGCAGGTTTGGGGATTTATTGAGCTTTTGGGAGACGTTCTTCTGCAGAAATCGACGTCCCCGGTTCTCAGCACTTGAGGTCCTTCCCGGGCGTGTGGACTGGGGACACTGGAACGCTCCCTTGTTGGAATCCGTGTGGAGGGGACACTTCCAGGAGGTGATGCTCTCAGTAAGGAATCGGGAATGATGGAAAAATACCCCAAAAAATCCCTGCTGAGACAGTTTGATCGACTCCATGAGGGGCTGAGCTTGGGCCCCGCGTCCAGCACGTCCATGGGAGGGGAGGGAGGTGCCCGTGTGCCCCGGGGTGTGGCACTGCCTTGGTGGCCAGGTGAGGGGCACCTGTGCTTGGCAGGACCAAGCCCTGGGTGTACAGGGGTGTGCTCCAAAACCACACTGAACTCACCTGTGAGCCACAGCTTAGGGAAACTGCTTCAAAAACAGAGGAAAATGGGAGCATCGGGGCATTTCCATCACTTAAGGGCCTGTCCAGAACAGAAAATTGAGTTTAACAAGCCAGGGATTTATTTATTTTGAGATTTTTAGCTGTCACAAAAATAACCAGCCCTTTTTGGGGCTAATCTGGCCTTGGCTGATGCCCCACAAATGCAGCTGGGGGCATAAAGCTGTTCCTTTAGTGGGCACAAGAGGTGGAAAGGAGGGAACGTCGTTCCCCCAGGGACGTTCCCAGCGCCAGCCCTGGGGAATCACCAAGCACTTCATGGACTGAACTTTGGGGTTTGAGCTCTTTCCAGATCGGCTCTCTGCGTGTCTCTGCGTCTGTGTGACAACCTGGTACTTGAAAAAAAAAAAAAAAAAAATAGAAATACTTGACCCTCTGCCTCGTGCCTGCGGGGCCGGGATGGCCCCGGCTGTGCCACGCACAAGCCGCCCACCAGAAGGCAGATGGATTCTTTTCCAGGCTTGGTTCTAGCAGCAAACCATCCATTTGGGTGGCTCTGGAGATGCCAAAACAGCAGTTCAAGGCCTGGAAAATGTGAGGGTTTTGTTGGTGGTGTTTTTTTTTCTTTTCCTGTTAAATTTTGTGCTTCCTCTAAGGTAGTTTGGGATGAAGGTGTTGATTTTCAACGATGGGCCAAAAAGGGGCGAAGGTGGAGAGGGAAGGCAGCAGCTTCCTGCTGTGCTAATACTTGATCTGCCAAGCTTCATACAGGGTAAATACTCAGCAGTTTGCAGTGGGAATCGCAGGTGGGCCCGTCCTTTTGAGGCGCTGTAGTAACCTCACTCCTGAAGTGGACTTCACCAGCCTTCCCTCCAGGCACTGCCCTGAGATGTGAAGAACAACCCAAGCCCGAGGGGCTGGGCTCCTGAGTGTGCCAAACTGCTGGAGCAATACTTGTGAGCAGCAGCTTCTCCGAAAGCCCAGCTCGATGTAGCTCAAACGGGGCAATTGCTGAAAACCATCTCTGATTCCACAATCTCGTGGTCCCGCTGCGAGGCAGGAAAATTGGGTTGCAACGTGTAGAAATGGTGTTTTCTGTCCAAACCTGGGCTTATCAACAGCGGTTGTTTCGTGGTGGGATGGAATGTTCTTGCTAAAACGAGTTTCCATTGTTTCATGTCTTCTACACCAATATATATATGGTGTATATATTAAACTGTGTAAAATTGTACTTTGTACATAGAACTCTGTACAATATGGAGGTACAGCCTTTTTTTTGTTTGTTTTTTTTTGTTTCCCCTCCCCCCCTTTTGGTACAGTATTGTACAGTATTAGGAGTCGATGTGTTGGAAGTGTTAAATCCATACTGGGGCAACGAAATGTATCCATTGTCATTAGCAATAGTTTTGGAGAAATAAATGTTTTGGGTATGGTGGAAACACTGACCTGAGGGTGCCGGTGTGTGATGTCCTGGGTTTGAGTGGGAGAGAGGGAGAGCAGGGCCTGGGGGGGCTCCTGGAGTGCCCAGGAATGATGCTGGAGGTGCTGGTAAGTGGGTGAAGAGGGATCCTGCAGGATTTGGGAGTGCACGGTGCCATCCTGGGCACTGGGACACTCGAGGAGCAGCGTGGTGGCACAGAAGGAAGGGGGACACGAAGGATGTGGTGATGGGGACAAGGGAATGGCCTGAAGCTGAAGGAGGGTGGGTTTGGATGGGATATTGGGAAGGAATTGTTCCCTGGGAGGGCGGGGAGGCCCTGGCAAAGGGTGCCCAGAGAAGCTGTGGCTGCCCCTGGATCCCTGGCAGTGTCCCAGGCCAGGTTGGAGCACCCTGGGATAGTGAAAGGTGTCCCTGCCCATGGCAGGGGGTGGGATGATAAGACCTTAAAGGTCTCTTCTTTCTGTGACCCCAGTGATTTCTGATTCCAGCCCCGTGTTCCCCCACCCCGGGCTGGCACGCACGGACCACGGCAGGATTCCCCGGGGCAAACACTTCCCTGGCAGTGACCTGATTTAGAAATGCTTAATCTTCATGATATTCCTGTGGAGGATGGACCCCCAACTGTCTCAGGAAAGAGGATTTAAGATTGAGATTATGGATTGGATCATTATTGTCATTACCAGCTTTCCCCCATCTCGGTTTTTCAACAGGCCTTTTTCAGAGCACGGAGGGGGAACGTGGCAGGGCCGTGTCATTTTGGCTTCCTTTTCTTTGGATTCCGAGGGATGACTTATTTACAGGGAGGTTTGATGTTTAACTGAGGCCTTTTGTCCCCCCTGGCCCTGGGGTGAGCATCCCTGTGCTCCCTGTCCCACATCTCCTCTTGTTGGGGTTCAAGAGCTGGAAATCTGGGATGCTTTTGCTCCAAAATCGCAGCAGCCTCTGTGGTACCACCCTAGAGCAGGCTGGGCACAGTGGTGGTGGTTTTTTTGTTTTTAAAACATGAAATAGGAGTCAGAGAGCAACGGATAACAAGGGGGTTTTGATTTTCCCTCGGTCATTGTCCAGCAGAAGAAGCTGTGATTATCCCTTAAACCCTCATCAAGGCACAGGTGGGTCTGACCCTCCCTCACAAACCTCCTTAGGGTGGATTTAACAGAGAAACACCGTGGTGAGCGCTGGGAGGGTTCAGCTCTCACGGACGTGTCCCAGGGGGCAGGTTTGTCACAGGGACACCGTGGGGACATCCCTGGGTTCGTGGGTTTCTCGGGTTTTCCGACCCCAAGGACGAGGTCCCTGCTGCACAGAGCTCGCTGCTTGCCCTTTATTCTTCGGGCTTTGCTGCCACCAGCTGGAACAATTAATTCTTGTCACAAATTGCTTCCAAGGCCGGGTTTTTTTGCTCTCTCAGCCTGTGCCAGACGGGCTCTCCCACCACACCAGGGTTTATCCCCCGCGGGCACAACCAGTCCTGGGCGTCCCATGGGATTTGGGGGGTCAGCTGGGAGGAAAAACCCGCTGATGGGGCAGCCAGGGAGAGGAAACGAGCTGGGAATTTTAAAAGGATAGCGCAAGAAAGGAGAGGGGGGCTTTTAGAAGCCCGGCAGGTCTTGGGGGCGAGCTCCCTGCACTCCCACCCACTTGGCCAGCGCTGGGGACAGACTGCTGGCCCTGTTTAAGGACACGGCCACCACAGCACAGAAATAAAACTGGACACGATGTCAAGAAGTCACCCCGGCCCTTTCTCTTCCTGTCAGCGGAGCCGCAGCAAAATGACTTCAATCAAAGGGATTTCCAGTTCCGTGGGGTTAAACCGACGCCACGGCGCTCCCGCAGCTGCCGAGACTCTGCCATCCCTTCCCAGCCCCGGGCATCCCTCGGAGAACCCCAGGGAAGGGGCCAGGCTGTGCCCCCAGCTCTCCGGAGGCTTTTCCAGGCACACCCACCCGCGGCTGGGAAAATGAAGCTCAGCAGGAACTAAGGAACTAATTAGGGGAGGAGTTTGAGTGCAGGCTGGTGAAGTGGTGTCACAACGATGAACTCCCAGACCTTTGGAGGCTTTATTGGTGAGGGTGGAGCCTTCAGACACACCCAGGCCAGCCTGAAATAATTCCTGACAGGGGGAGCCCGGTGCTGAGCTGCTCAAGGTGAAGCCAGAGAGAGCAGGGACAGGAGCAGCCCCGCTCTGCCCTGTGCAGGCAGCAGAGTGCTCTGAATCCCACATCCTGCCCTGCATCCCACATCCCACCCTAAATCCCACATCCCACCCTAAATCCCACATCTCACCCTGCATCCCACATCTCACCCTGAATCCCATATCCCACACTGAATCCCACATCNCCCTGCACCCCACATCCCACCCCGAATCCCACATCCCGCCCTGCACCCCACATCCCGCCCTCCATCCCACATCCCACCCTCCATCCCACATCCCCGCCAGGGAGTCCCAGCAGCTCAGTGACAGCCTTGCCAGGTGTTGCCGTGTCCGTGCCAGGGGCCGAGCACTGACCCGGTGCTGGCACAGATAACGAGGGCTGGACACCGACCCTGGACACGGATCCTGCTCCGGCTCTGCTTCCCAAATTCCCCGCAGCGCCGATGGCAGCCGGAGCTCAGCGCCTGCCGCCGCCCCCGGCGCCCGTGCGGAGGCGCGGCCGCGGCCGGCACGGTTTCCTCGCGCAGGAAGCCGAAGCGTTTCCTCCCGCGGCGGGGCCGCCCTCGCCGGGCGGGTTTTGCAATCCCCGGGTTTCGCTTCCCGGGGTGGGGAGGCGCCTCTGCGAGTCCCGGCCCCGCTCCGGGCTGCGCTGCCCGCCCCGGCAGGTCCCGGCCCCGCGGCTGCCGGCAGCTCCGGGGGCTCGGGGCGGGCTCAGCCTCGGCCCGGCGCTCCCGGGGCGCTGCCAGGCGCGGGGGGTGAAGGCTGGGGCTCGGTGGGCAGCGGCCCCCGCGCTGAGCCCCGCGCTTCCCGCCGGCCATGCAGAGCACCCCCAACTACCTGTGGAGCACCGAGGACCTCCTGGGCCAGGGGGCCACGGCCTGTGTCTACAAAGCTCGCAACAAGGTGAGCGGGGGCAACTGGGGGGGCAGGAACCCCAAAATGACAGAGCCCCGGTGCCCCCCATCGCTCCCGCCCCACGGGATGCCCGAGCTCCGCTCCACTCGCCCTCCCGGCAGATCCTGGGCTGGGGAGCAGCTCAGGGGCTGTTTTGGGTTTTATTTTCGTTTTCCATGGGCTCCTTCCCCCGGCTCTGCGGGTCGAGGGCGGCTTTTGGGGTGCTCACAGCCGGGTCCTGCTCGTCGCGTTCCCGAGCGGCGCGGGGGGAAGGAGCTGTTTTCCGGGGAATGCCCAGAGGTTTTGAAAACCCCATCCTTGGCCATTTGCATACTTCATGCAAACACTTGCCAGCCTCGGAGCGGGCTCTCCTCCTCACCGGCCTCTGGAGTTTATTGAGCAAACTGCAGGCGCGGGGCAGGAGCGGCGGCTGCGGGAGCGGGCTGGGAGCATCCCCATCCCTCGGGGAGCTGCCAGCCTCGGCTCCCACGGGGACTTTTTGCGGAGCCGAATAAACACAGCGGCACGCAGCACGTGGGTGCAGGGACAGGAAGAGCAGGGGGGTGAATAACAGCGGTTTGTTTGTACGGCGGAGCAGACGCGGTGCAGAGGCAGCATTTGCATCCCGAGTGGGCCGGGGGAGAGCGACAGAGCTCCTGGAGCTGCTCTGCACATCGGTGACATCACCTCGTGTTTTCTTTCCCTCTTTTCCCAGAAATCAGGGGAGCTGGTTGCTGTGAAGGTTTTCAATAATGCCAGCTACCTGCGGCCCCAGGAGGTGCAGATGAGGGAGTTCGAGGTGCTGCGGAAGCTGAACCACAAAAACATCGTCAAATTATTTGCCGTGGAGGAGACAGTGAGTGGGACCCCTCTGGGGAACCCTCGGGCTCAGCAGCCAAGGGAGGGGACCTGGTCCTGCCTGGGTGGGGGGACAGGCCAGCTGCTGGAGCGCGGGGCTGGCTGAGCCCTCCTGGCATCTCCCCCCGCAGGGCAGCAGCAAGCAGAAGGTGCTGGTGATGGAATACTGCTCCAGTGGCAGCCTGCTGAACGTGCTGGAAGACCCAGCAAACGCCTTTGGCCTGGCTGAGTCCGAGTTCCTCATCGTGCTGCAGTGTGTGGGTGAGTGCGGGGGCCGGGGCCACCAGGGACCGAGACCCTCCAGCTGGGGACCTCGTGGTGCTGGTGGGACCCTGCAGGAGCCAGCCCTGGGCGATGGAAGAGGGGTCAGAAATTGCACCCCTGAACAGGGTGGGGTTGAGCTCTGTGTTCAGGGAAAGCCTGAGGGTTTCTCCTTGCTCTGGGAAGCTGCTGTGGGAACGGGCTGTGCCCCACCATGGAGGGCATGGGGGCAGTGCCCGGCCGTGTCCTCATCCTCTCCACCCCACCAGTCACACTGGTCCCCATTTAAGTGCCACCACCGTGGGATTTGCCCCCTTTCCAGCCCTTCTCACGTTCCTAAATTCAAACTGACCCCCCCGGAGCCCAGTGCTGCAGCCCCACACACCAGTGCTGCTTCCCCCCCGTGTGCCCAGTGGCAGGGATGAACCACCTCCGTGAGAACGGCGTCGTCCACAGAGACATCAAACCTGGCAACATCATGCGGCTCGTGGGGGAGGACGGCCAGAGCATCTACAAACTGACCGATTTCGGAGCCGCCCGAGAGCTGGAGGATGATGAAAAGTTTGTGTCTGTCTATGGGACGGAGGAGTATCTCGTGAGTAGGGCAAGTCCCAGGCTGGTCCCTGTCCCTCAGTCCGACAGCTGGGTGATTTGGAGCAGCAGTGACTTGGAGAGTCTGATCCATATTTTTGGAAGAGGATGGGCTCAGTGCTGTTGTGGTGGGGTTACAGGGGATGGTTTTGGGGAGGACGCAGAGCTCTGTTGCAGGGGATGGTTTTGGGGAGGACCCAGAGCCCTGTGCTCCCCCCAGCACCCCGACGTGTACGAGCGAGCCGTGCTGCGCAAGCCGCAGCAGAAGGCGTTCGGTGTCACCGTGGACCTCTGGAGCATCGGTGTCACCTTCTACCACGCTGCCACCGGCAGCCTCCCCTTCGTGCCCTTCGGGGGACCCCGCAGGAACAAGGAGATCATGTAGGTGCCGTGTCCGGCTGTGGGTGGGCAGCTGGGACAGTGGTGGTGGCCCCGGGGCTGTGGGGTTCACTGCTGGTTTAACCCCACACGGCCTCCGAGCCCTGACAAGGGGCCCGTGGGGAGTGGTGTGTGTGCTGTGTGGGGAAGAATCCGTGTCCCATTTGCCGTGTTTTCCCTGCAAACGGGATGGCTGGATGGGGCACTGGGCATGGGGGATATCCCTGCCCGTGGCAGGGCGTTGGAACCAGGTGATCTTTAAGGTCCCTCCCAACCCAGATAATTCTGTAAAATGCATTCCCATGACCTCCTGGCTAAACAGCTGGAAGAGGAGGCAGGATTAATGCTGTACTGGAAGGTTTTGGCTGTTCCTTGCAGTATTTTCCCTCTGGGCACTTTATTTTCCCTCAGTGAATCACGTCTTTCCCAGCCCGTCCACGCTCTGCCCTTTCCCTCCCCCCGAGGGATGCAGAGCCCAAACGGAGCTCGCTTGGCTCTGTCAGCAGCGAGCGGTTCCCTCCCCACAGGTACAAAATCACCACTGAGAAGCCTCCCGGGGCCATCGCGGGGATCCAGAGGCAGGAGAACGGGAGCATCGAGTGGAGCTACGAGCTGCCCATCACCTGCCGCCTCTCCGTGTGAGTGTCCCTTGCTGGGGCTGCAGCTCCCGCGTCCTCACGCAGCACAGCAGGGGTTAACAAGGCAGAGGAACTTCTCACCTTCAGGTGTCACAGCTTTCAGACCAGATCTCTGCTCTCCAGCCAGGAGCAGGGGTGCAGGGCAGGGCAGTGGCTCTCGGTGGCCCTGCGGTCGCCGCGTTTGTGACTCGGGGTTACACCACCCGTGCAAACCTCTCTTCTTCCGTTGCTGCTGCAGGGGCCTGAAGGACCAGCTGATCCCCATCTTGGCAAATATCCTGGAGGTGGATCAGGAGAAATGCTGGGGATTCGACCAGTTCTTTGCAGGAACCAACGACATTTTGCACAGGATCGTGGTGGACGTGTTCTCCCTGCAGCAGGCGTCCTCCCATCGCATCTACATCCACTCCTACAACACGTAAGGCTGTGTTGGAGGCACATTTGGGAATGGAGCTGGGAAGCCTCAGCCCCTCACTTTAATAGGGGAACCTGGGGGCAGCACCATTCCCTTTGCACTGCTCCTAAACCAGGTTAAAACACACCAGGCCTTTGCTGGGAGTGCGCTGACGGAGCTGTGGGCACACAGAGAGCCCCAGGGAGGTGTCCAGGGGGCTCTGCTGACCTTGTCTGATATTTTGCTAAGAGAAGATATCAACAGTTTGGTATTTTGAGGGCAGCAGGCTGCTAAAGTGATGGAAATCTGTGTGCTCACCTCATGGCTTATCCCCATCCTTTCACTTCTCTCTCCATTTCAGTACCACCAAGTTTTTAGACGCTGTCTTCAAACAGACAAACATAGTCCCTCACCATCAAGAATATTTTTTTGAAGGACACCTGTACGAGCTGGATCCCAATCTACAAGCTCGTAATTTCTGCAAAACCACGGAGTGCAGCCCCCTGACTTTGCTGAGCACCTCTGAGCAGCCTGAGGACGTGGTGGGGGTCCGGTACAGAGACCGTGAGTGTCACGGCAGGAGTGGCTGTTGTAGGAGGGATTTGTTACAATTATCACCCTAAGAGATTTCCCATTTCCCAGCTGGGTGATGGGCCCATTTCCTGCATGATCCCAGTGTTGGACCTGGATCCCGGTTCCCAGCGGGGTTCCCAGTTCACCAGACTGGTTGCTTTTCCCACTGCCAGGTTGTGCTGGTGCCCATTCCCATTAGTGACCCAGTTCCAGCAGCAGGGAGTACTGGTTCCCAATGCCAATTCCCACTCCTGATGCCAGTTCCAGGTGCCAATTCCCAGTCCTGTTTCTGGTCCCTGGAGCAGGATTAGGGGCTCTCAGGGTCAGTTTTCCCCTGCCCTGTGCTGGTGCTCCTCGGCCGCGCACCGCACTGGGCTTTGCAGGGCATTCCCACCTTCATCCATGCTTCCAAAACACCTTGGAGGGCTGCACAGAGCCTCCAGCGTTGAGGCTGAAATCCTGAGTGGCCACAGGGTTGGTTTGGTGGGTGGGAGCTGCCCACAGCTGGGACAAACCCCCCCACCCTGCCTGTCCTTCCAGCGGCGCTGGGGTTCCCGAAGTTCATGCCCAGGGTGGACGTGGTGGCCGACTGCAGTGCAGCCAAGGTGGGTGTGGGTGCCCAGGGGCCAGGGCAGCCCCTGGCACCGTGCTGGCCGTGCCCTGGGCCTGGCACAGGCTCTGGCAGTGCCCTTTGCCTTGCAGAGCGCCGTGGGCGCCGCTCACCAGACGCTGCGCGTGGGGCAGGCCCTGCGGCGCGGCCGGGAGCTGCTGGCCAGGGGCCTCCACTGGGTGATGTGAGTGACAGAGCCCTGCTGGGGTGGGGGACGGAGCAGGGACACGGCCCTGCCCGGAGCTGAGGGGTTTGGGTGTTGAGTTAAACCCGCTCGGGGGTCTCCAGCCCCTTCCTGATGGTGCAGGGCCACTGGGG
>VWZW01000741.1:739062-766216 GCA_013397115.1 Edolisoma coerulescens | reverse complement strand
AAAAAAAAAAAAAAGCCAAGTCTCCCTGCTTTTCCCCCAGGCTTACTTGAGACAACTGACTTGGAACAGGAGAATGACAGACAGCTCACGCCAGATGAATGTTAAATGATAAATGATTTCCCTGTTTCCCCTGGAGATTGATGTTTCTCCCCTCAGGCACCAGCTCCCAGCAGTGGTTCAGCTCCTCTCATTCATTCTCAGGCACTGCAGAATTCACTCGAGCTGAGCAGAAATCAGTTTCCAGAGCAAACATGGGATATTCCTTTGCTTTCCTGCAAGCCCCAGATATTCAAAACCAATGACCCAAATGCTAAAGAATAAAAATGAAAAGGGAAAAAAAAAAGGAAAAAGAAAGAAGAAGTGTATTTAAAATACAAGTCCAGTGGCTCTTAGTGAGGTCACGGGGCTGGTGCAGGGACAGGCGCTCACATCCCTCTGTGGAGTGAGCTCTCCTGCCTTGCTTTTAGGGTGTAATTTTTTTTCCTCAGCTTGGTGACCGCTCTGGAATTTTGGGCAGTGTAAAAAGTAAATTTAAGGCTGTTTGTGTGGTGGTTAAAAATTAAAAGGCTCAGGTGGGCATTAAAGTGGAAGGAGGTTGTTTGCTGCAGCCAGGAGAGTTTGCAGGAGTTGGGGCTTTGAGGGAAAGTGCTGGGGGAGTGATGGCCATGAACAGGGGATAAATGGAGCTGGCTGTGCCAAATGTGCCCCTCTGCAGCTGGGGGTGAGCAGGACCCTGTGCCTGAAGGGGTTAAAGCTGGGCTGTGCAGAGTCATCTGTGCATGAAGGGGTTAATGTCTGACACTGGGTCAGCATCCAAAGAAAACTGCCCCAGAAATGCCTTGCTGCACCTGGGGACAGGAGGTCACAGCCTCTGCTGGGCTGGGATGTGTCCCTGCCCTCCCCAGGGGTGGATTTGGGGCTGCTGGTGGTGGATCCACGCCTGTCACCGGAGCTGGCCCCTGAACTTTTCACGTTTAAGCCCTGGCACAGAGCAGCTGTGGCTGCCCCATCCCTGGAAGGGTCCAAGGCCAGGTTGGAGAGGGTTTGGAGCACCCTGGGACAGTGGAAGGTGCAGGAGAAGGAACTGGATGATCTTTAAGGTCCCTTCCCCCAAACCCTTCTATTTTATTTAGTGACCTTAAATCGTTTGACCTCTGTCCAGTACAAAGATGTTTCCCGGTGGTGGGAGGTGAAGGATCCTTTCCCCGTGCACTGGCCAAGCTTTTGCTGCAGGTGGCACCTCCCAGGAGCAGAGCCGGCCAGTGGGGACCCCGTGGTTTGGTGGGATTTGAGCATTTTCCATGTCAGTGTGCCAGCGGGCCGGGGAGAGGCAGCAGGATGCGTGGCAGGAATGTGGCTTGTGCTGCTCCATCCCATCCAGGAACGCAGGATTCCCGGGGGAGAGGGTGTGGGAGCAGTTTTTTGCTCTGGATGAGGTATTGGGGTGCCTCTCCTCACCTGCAGGAGTGTGCCTGAGCGGGCACACGTGTGTGAGTGGGCACACGTGTGTGAGCAGGGACATGTGCCCGGCTCCAGCTCTGACCGTGCTGGAATCCCTCTGGCTGCAACCAGAGGTTCCCCCGCTGCCCCCCAGCCCCATCCCCAGCTCTGGGGTGCCTCACGCTGTCCTTTGTCCCCGCAGACTGCAGGTACACGTGTCACCAGGAGTGCCGCAGCCTCATCCAGCTGGATTGTCGCCGGCCGGGCCAGTGGCAGAGCCAGCTGTCCCCAGAGAGCACCCTGCTGCCACCCTGCAGCCAGGTACGCCGGGGAGGGGGCTCGGGGGGGCACAGCCCCGTGGTGACCGGGGAAAATCCGGGGAAATCCTCCAGAGAGTGGATTTCCTGCTCCCCAAGGGTTTTCCAGGAGGGAGGGCTTGTCAGGCTCAGTCCGTGAGTGTCACTGAGCTGCTGGGGGGGTGGATGGAGGTTGGGAGCGGGGGCATCCCCCTCCCTCCCTGTAAAGGTGTCCGTGGAGCCCTGGCGTGCTGGAAACGCCGCTGTCACCCGGGGCAGAGCGGTGCCAGGCGGGGACATCAACCCCGGCACCGCCCGAATCCCAGTGCCTGCAGGGGAGGATCGATACTGGGATTAAACCGTCCCAGCCCGGCCGGCAGCAGCAGAGCTGCATCTTCCTGCGCCGTGCAGGGATTTCTGCAGGAATTTCTGCAGGAAATCTGGAGGCCTGGCCGAGAGCCTTGTTCTGAGAGTTTCAGTAGTCCCGGGGGATGGAGACTCTCCGGCCGGCGTCAGGGATGCGCGGGGATCCCGGGGCTGCTCCGAAGGCTCAGCTTTGCCTCAATCCCCGCGGGGCCCGGCAGTGTCTGCGGCCGCAGCGTGGGTGGGACGGGCTGCGGGGCCGGGGCGGCTCTCACCGCGCCGGAGAGCTCAGAGCCTTAATGCTGCCAGCTTAAGGCATCGCTGAGAGACCTGCCGGGAGTGGATTCGGCTGGGATGGAGCCGACTCAGGCTCTGTGTGCTTGTTTGGAAGAGCTCCGCAGGGAAGTGGTGGAGTCACCAGCACCCAAAGTGTTCAAAAAATGAGCGGATGTGGCACTTCGTGGTATGGCTGAGTGGGTGTGGTGGGATGCAGTCAAAGGTCTTTTCCAGCCTTGATGATTCGGTGATTTGGTGATTCTGTGTTCTCTCCCTCATCATAACCCCCTGTTTTTATCCCTCTTTGTGGAGGACCTGGAGATGGGAACATTTTGCACTTTTCCAGAGGCAACGTGGGGTTTTTGTTGGGCGTGTGGGGTTTGGTTTTCATCCATCCTTTGCTGTACAAGCTCTGGCCTTGCTGGGCAGCTGCTGCTGCTCAGAATGAAATGGTCAGGAGAGATCTGAAATGGGATGGGATTGATCTTTCTAATTTATGCATTACAAAGGGGCTCAGAGTGGGTTCTCCACTCCAGGTGTTTGTATAAGGGGGTGAAGCTAAATCTGTGCATGGTTACACCTCCTTTGGATGTCGCTGGGCTTCCCCCCAGCAATGCTGGGCTCTTGGAAAAATGAGAAGGGCTCGTTCCATCTTCAGGGCAATCACCCCAGCCAGGGTTATTGATGGGCCTAATAACAAACAGGGAGCCTGTGCTTCGTGGCCATCCATCACCCTGACACGGCCCTGGTGACATCCCGGGGAGGGGGAGGCACCTTGTGCCAAGGAAACAAAAGTGTCTCTCCGATTCCAGCAGCAGACAGAAATCCATAAGCCCATCCCAAAGCCCTGGCTGGGGATTGCACCTCGGAATCCTCAGCACAGCAAATCCCTGGCAGGGCTCCCGTGGCCGGCGCTGGGGGTGGGGGCTGATTTGAGGGTTAATGAGGGCAAGTCACTGCAGCAAAGCTCCATCATTCTTTATGGATAATGGATAATCAGGGAAAAATCACTGCCAGGCTTGCTCCATCTGAGCCACGCTCCTGGAGTGTTTCTGTTGGTCAGGCAGGTTTTGCTGCTGGGAAGGAGGAGGATGGAGGGAAAATAATATCAGTATTCCAGCAGGAGACTAACAGGATGCCTGAATAAGCTGGCAGGAGGGGAAGAGGCCTGAAAACACACGAGAAAATTAATAGCTGGCATAGCTGGAAGTCATTAAATCGTATTATCAAAATTAGGCAAAGTGGAAGCATCATTGCAATAACTATTTTAATATCACCTATTTCAGTACTGTTACCATGTAACACCAGGCACTGATAATTTGGGCTTTGATCCAGTTGATTATTTTGGAGTGTGTTATTTGGGTCCCAGATCAGCCTCCCAGGGTGACATCCAGGCTCTGCTGAAGCTGCCAAAAGCCTCCACTGGTCTCAGCAGCTCCAGGAGTGGGGTCCCTGGATTTGGCAGGGCTGGCTGTGTGCCTCCCACCTGTGAGCTGGTGCAGGTCACCAAGCTCAGTGGGGTTTTGGGGGGCTGATGTGCAGGTAACCATGAAGTGGAGCTGCTGCTGAACAAAGTGGTGAAAGTTATTTGGTTTATTTGGCTTGGTTGGTGTTTTTGTGGATGTGATCTTCCAAGCAGCTGGACTGCAAGGAATAAATGAGGGATTCTTGGAGACTCCCACGGAGCATCCAGGGGTTGCACACTGGTTCCACTGGGAAACTCTTGGGCTGAGGCTTCACAAAAGCCCCCAGTGCTGATGCTCCCAACCCTCACTTTCTGCTGGTGTTGCACATGCTCAATTTAAGCCTCTTTCTCCTCTAAATTTATCCCCGTGGAGCCGAGGGGGCTGTGCTGCTGCAGGAACGCGCTGCTGCCATAAGAACATGGCTTATTTATTCCCTCTGTAAATAAAGCCACTTGGATTCTTGCCTTCCTCTCTCTGAGATGCAGATGTTTCCAGTCTTCCCATCTATATCCCGCTTTATATTCAGGGGATGCTGCTGTGGTGGGCACGGAGCTCTCAAAGCCTTGTAGCAATTGAAGTCCTTCAGCAGATACAGCTGGGAGGGTTTGGAGCAACATCTGCAACCTGTCAAGAGGGGAAGAGGTTTCAGTGCTGGACGGTGGCTTGTGGGAAGGTCTTGGAGCCCTGTGGGAGCAGCTGGAGGAGCAAGTTGAGATGGGATCTTGGGAAGGAATTGCTCCCTGTGAGGGTGGGCAGGCCCTGGCACAGGGTGCCCAGAGCAGCTGTGGCTGCCCCTGGATCCCTGGCAGTGCCCAAGGCCAGGTTGGATGGGGCTTGGAGCAGCCTGGGATAGGGGAAGGTGTCCCTGCGGGTGGCACCCTGTGGGGAGCAGAGCCCTGCCCAGCCCCACAAACCCCTGTGATCCTCACCAGCAGGAAGGTCACGGCTGCTGTAAAAGCAGGACCCAGGAGCTGAACAGCTTTTGCCTGGGCTGCGGCTGAAGCTGCCTCGGTCTGGGTGCTGAAATCGCTCCTGCTGCTCTGAAATCAGCTGCAGCATGGAGAGGCACCCACTTGTGATGGCCAGGGAGTCCTGGCACCCCAAGGAGGGTCTGAGCTGCCTCCTCACCTGCCTCCCTCCTTCCTGATTCCCTCAGAAGGTGATGCCACAGCAGCTCCCGAGGATGCTCTAACAGGGACGGAGCAGCCCCCAGCCCTCCCCGGCTCCGCGTTTTGGGTCCCCAAGGTGGTGCCAGGGGTCCCCAGGGGCCAGGGCCGAGCCCAGCACCTCGGCTGCGAGCTGGGTGAGAAATTTTGCAAGAGGAAGTGGCCGGGGCTGCGAGGCGAGGGCAGGAAGGGGAGGCGATGCTGCTGCGCGGGCACCCCCGGGAGCGGCGAGCGGAGCGGGAGCGAACTGGGAGCGAACTGGGAGCTCTACCCCTTCCATGCTGCCCCAGCGCCGCTGCGCAGGGAGGCGGGTGCAGGAGGCGAGGGAAGGGAAGGGCTACCCGGCACGGCTGCCTGTTAAGGAGGAATCGCTCGGCAGGATGAGCAGAAGGAGCTGCTGCAGATAAGCGGCGAGCCGGGGATGTGAGCGCGGGGCTCGCCGGAGCCGCAGCGGGGACCCCGATGGTCGCCGGCCCCCCGAGCCCCCCGGCTCGCCCGCAGCCCCTCGCCTCTGCCCGCCTCCCATGACCATCGGCAGCAGCATGAGCAGCGGCTACTGCAGCTTGGATGAAGACCTCGAGGATTGCTTTTTCACGGCCAAAACCTCGTTCTTCCGCAGCGCGCAGAGCAAGGTCCCCGCCAAGGTAACGCGAGTCGTGCGCAGGGCTGGGGGATGCCGGCGCTCCCGCACGTTTGGCTGCGGGGGCTGCCAAAAATGAGCTGGTGCGGGAGCCAGGGCAGAGCTGCCGGCGGGGAGGGGGTTCTGCCCTCTCCTGTGCGGGGTCTGCACCGCTGCGGGTTTTTCTCAGCCCTTCCCGCGCCGGGTTTCCCCGTTCCCCGGGGATTCACGCCGGCTCTCAGCGTGGTTTTTCAGCATTAGGTGAAATCCTTCAGCAGCCTTCAGCTGCCAGCCACGGGTCAGGATCCCCGGCGGGGACCTCTGGTTTGGCCTTGCAGAGTCTGCACCACGGGTGAAAATTGCACCTGCGGGGTGGATGGGAAAGTTCAGGGCAGAATTAATCTGTGAGCTGATTAACGCGATGATGAACGTGGTCCTTTTCTGGGAGCCGGGGGCTGTGTGTGCCTGCCTTGGAGAAGGACGGAGGGTTTGGCTGGGCAGGGTTTCACCCGGGATGAGGTTTGTGTCTCAGCAGCACTGACAAGGCTGCTTCACAGTTTTTAAACGTCTATTTTTAAAAAAAATAATAAATTAAAATTCGCTGTTGTGAACTTTGGGGCCCCAACCAGAGCTGAGCATAAAAGGAGAAGGCGCTGCTGCAGAAGTGGGAGTTTCACACGGGAACCAGAGCCCTGCAGCACCCAGAGATCAAATCTGGCCCAGGGAGCAGCTTTTTCTCTGAAAATCCTGCTGTAAACCACCGGCACCGATGTGCTCCTGCTCAGCCTCTGCTGCGTTTGCACCTGAGGCTGCAGAGCTGCAATCCTCAGCAGGTGCTTTGGGGTTCAGCTTCCTGCAGCAGCTCCAAGGGCTCTCCTTGGGCAGGGGAGGGCTGCTCAGGAGGGAGAGCTTCAATCAGTTGGGAATTTTATTGAATTTCTCTGAAGAAATGGTTTAAGACGGGATATTCCCCGCTAGCCAGCAGCTCCCTCTCGCTATGATTAACCGACACGTACTGCTGGTTTTTAAATGTTATTTGATGATTCATTTGTGTAGGAGATGGAGGAGATCGGGGTGCTGGTGCAGCCAGAGCTGCTCTGTTTGAGCCAGGGCACCGCAGATCCTCGGGGACCTCTGGAAACCAGCCTGGTGCTGTTGCTGTTTGGGATCTCTCCCTCACAGAGGAGTGAGGGGCTGCTGCAGCCCCTTTTTCCCCAGCTCCTCACCTGGACGTGACCAGCGTGGGTGGCAGAGCTCAGGCTGCCAGAGAAGATGGAGCCTTTCAGGGGTTTGGTGTTGTGGGGAGGAAATGGTTCCTGTGCATGAAAAAACCCCCACACGCACGCCAAACGTGCTGCTGAACCCAACTGGTGTTGTGTAATGGGCCTGTGTGTGGAGATGGATTCTCACCGGGGTGGAAACCACGCTCAGGCCTTGGTGGAAGGAGGTTTTGAGGGGGTTCCTGGCTTGTTTGGGGTTGTTGGTGGTGCAGGTCCTGCAGGAGGAAGAGGAAGTGGTGGACATTGAGGACGTGGTGGACACTGATGACGTGGTGGACACTGAGGAGGTGGTGGACATCTCCCTTGGGTTTTGATCCACTCCCTGTCCTCTCTTTTTAACTTGGCTCCTTCTTTAAGTGGTAATTATTGAATTGGAACATTTCCACCCCTGCAAGGGCTGTGTGTGACAACAACTCTGTTTTTCACCCCCTGCTCCTGGCCATGGGCAGAAAACCTCAGCTCAGACCCCAGAGTGAGTTAACCTGGTGGATGTGTTTGGGAATGGTGAGGATTGTCCATCCTGGGATGCCCAGGAGTGACTCCTGAGCCCAGGACAGTGGGCAGGGCCTGCTCTGGGCAGGAGGAAGCTCAACAGGGATAACTTAGGGATCCATGTCCTGAAAGACACAGCAAACATCTCTGTGGAGGAACTGTGCCGTGGGTGGGCAGGAGGGGACACACAGGCCACTGCATGGCACTTAGCAGAGTGGGATTTGGTCTGTAGGATTACAGCAACAATTTTTCTGATTGAAACAACTGTATTAGTCTGAAGAGCCTCTTTCTGGGAATGCTGTAATTCCTTTTGATTTTCGGAACCGTCAGCGAAATCACTCTTCATTAGCAAAGAGCTGGTTGAGATCTCAGATGTGACCTCCTCCCTGGAGATCCATTACTTTGCATTTTCGGGCCTCTCCAGCTGAATGGCTTCAGTGGCTTCTGCCTGAAGCCTGATTGCTCAAAACTCTGCAAAATTGCTCTTGGAGTCCTGCATCAGTGGCTGCTGGGAGAGCTGGCTCAGAGAGGGAAGGGGGAAAGGGAATGTCCAGGGATGGGAAGCACAGGAGGGGCAGAACCCAAGCGAGGGGGGGATGAGTTGATCTCCAAGACCCCATCCAGCCTTGCCCCATAATCCCGGAGCTGGCTGGTGCTCAGGGCAGGTTTGTGGGGTGCAGGGAAGCAGCGGGAGCTGGGGGGCAAGGCGGGCATGGCCAGCCTGGTGCAATGCAGAGGAGCTCCAGCCTGGACCCCCCTGAGATGCAGCTCCCTGTGAGGACCTTGTCAGCTCTCACTGCTGAGCTGAGCTGTGGCAGGAAAATCGGTTTCTAAGTGAAATCTCCATGGCAATCAAAACACTGGGCCCGTCTTCACCTCTCTGAAATGCAGCAGCCATCCCTCTCCCCTGCTCTGGAGAGGCACAGCTCTCCTGTCTCCTGCCTCTTCCTCTGAGCCCCGAAGTAAACCACAGCACCTCATCTGAATTTCTCAAAGGGAGGGAACTGTTGGGGGTATTTAAGGTTTTTGGGGGTTTTTTTTTGGTCCAGATCTCTTGTGTGATTCTCCCCCCTGCCTGTCTGTGCTGGAGCAGTGGATCCTTTCCCGATATAGTGCTGTGAACCCTGGGAGTGGGTGTTGAAGGGGAAGTGTTGGGTGTTGTGCAGCAATGGAGAGCTCTGTGAGAGCAGAGATGTCCCAGCTTTGGTGACAGCCCTGTCCCCCGTGTCCCCGAGCTGCCACCACTCCCTGCTGCAGCGGGATTTATGGATCTGAGCTCTTGGTTCTCACGTTTCTGACTCAAATTTGAAGCATTCACATTTCCCAGTCCTTCGTGCTGGGCTGTGTTTGTGGTCTCAGGTGATTCTGATCTGCAGCTCCACAGCCAGGGACACTCGTCTGTGCTTCTCCAGGCTTTGTTTTGTGGTGCTTTAAGACAAATCTTTCCTTAATAAGCAGAAAAAATTGAGGATTGATGCCCCAGCTCATAAAATCCCTTCGGAGGAGATCTCTGAACTGCTCCTGCAGTCTGAGCAAGGAGCCAAAGGGAGAGCCTGGGCTGTGGGTTTGGGAATGCGAGTTGTCACAGCCTGGCTGATGGAAACGGTGATGGAGCTGTGCCCGGGCACACCAGGGAGGACTTGGCCACTCCTGCCTCGAGACAAGGCTGCCAAGAACGTGGTGATGCTGGGCCAGATCCATCCCCACTGCTCTGCTCTTCAGATTCGTTAATGGAATAGCTGGTGAGGAAACCTGTCTGGGAACGAGGGGCAGGGACGGTGGCCCTGGGGCTGCAGGGAGGTGGCCCTGAGGCTGCAGGGAGGTGGCCCTGGCTCCAAGGAGTGGCCACACTCGGACCTTCTCCCTCTGCTGCTTTTCCATGTCTGGTTTGCTGGTGAAGCCACCGTGGTGTTACCACACAGCAGCTCCTGTGGTGGGACAGCTCCTGGATCCCACCTGGAGCTGTTATTCCCTGAACAGGGGCCCAGCGTGGTGCAGAGCTGCTGCCTTGGGGGCTTTTAAAAGGTTTTTAAGTTGGGGGTTGACTTGAGAAGGTGAGAGGCTGCTCTTTGAACGTGGGGTGTGTCTCTCCTGGCATCCTTGGAAATGGAAGTATCTGTCACAGGAGGTTTCCTTGTTGCCTCTCGTGGCTTAGAACTCTGTTGAGAGCTGTCCCCATCGTCTCGATGCCCCCTGGGTTGTCCATAAAAGCCTGGCAGGAGTTTACAGCTCATTAGCTGAGTGCCGGCTCGCACAGAGGGGGCCGGGGTGGTGAACCCTGCCCAGCCCCGGGCCACGGGCTTTGTGTGCCACGGTCCTGCCCCTTCCCGGAGCTCGTCCCGGGCAGCCTTTGTCCCGCGGAGCATTAGCCCAAGTGCCAGCTGGGGCTCCAGCCGTTCCTTACAATCGGCATTTCTCACAGCTGAGCAATACCGGGGGCTGCGGGGGGCAGGGGCAGGGCACAGGCGGGTGCTGCGCTGCTCTGCAGGTCCCAAACCACCGTGCCCAGCCTCTGTCCTGGCAGCCCCTGGCTCCCTGCGCCACTGCAGCCACCACCGCCCGCGAGATGTTTTGTGGCAGTGCCACAGGGCTGGCAAAGCCCTCGGCTCCTGAGCGATGCCAGCGCGTTCAAGCCCCGGCATCCGCGGCCGTGCAATGCTGGGCAGCAGGTTTGCCATGGAGCGGGCGGGGAGCCCTCCCGGCAGCTCCAGGCTTCCCGTGGCTTTCCTGGCGGTGGCACAGGAGGGTGGCACAGGGGGGTGGCACAGNAGGAAGGTGGCACGGTGGCACAGGAGGGTGGCCCAGGAAGGTGGCACAAGAGGGTGGCACAGGGGGGTGGCCCAGGAAGGTGGCACGGTGGCACAGGGAGGTGGCACAGGAGGGTGGCACAGGGGGAATGTGCCGGTTCCTCTGCTGCCACACTGATGTCGTGCTCCGAGGCCGCGTGGCCAGGTGATCCCAAGGATGGCTGAGGGGGCTCTTCCCTGTTTGCCACGTGGGAAAGCTGCCGGCCCAGCAGTGCCCGCCAGGGTGGAGGTGCAGATCAGAGATGTGGTTTTGTTCTCAGCTCGTCTCATCCTGTCCCGGTACAACAGGAAATGTGGCAACGGTTTATGGTTTAAAGCTTCTGTTTTTCTCCCTTTGGCCAGAATTGCAGATTCTTCACCAGAAACTTTGCACAACCGGAGGCTGGGGTTGATTTGTGAGGAGCAAGAAGAAGCTGATCTGGTTGTGCACTGGGGGAGGAGCAGCACTTCTCCTCCCAGGCTGTGGCTGCTTTTCCCAGGGCTCCTGTGCCACAGGGCTGGTGCTGCTGGGCTGGTTTGGGTCTGGAAGACAGAAGGGCAGAGTTTTCAGGTGTGCAGGGTTGGGATGGATGGGGGGTCCCTGCTTGGGGGGCTCGTGGCGCAGCCAGGCCTGAGCATCACTTGAATGGCAAGAAGAGGTGAAGGGCTGAGCCCTGGGATCCCCAGTGCCCTGATGGGCTCCCCCAGCCCTAAATAGCTCCTGGAGCTGGGGTGGCCCCGCTCTGGATCCTCTGGGACAGCTGGCTGGAGTTTGCCTTGATTTTTCTCCCATGCCCTCACTGTGCGTCCCCAGGTTTCATGCGGACGCTGTCCTGTCACTGTGCCCGTGCTGGGATGGATGCACGGAAAGAAATCATCAGAACTTTCTTTCCCTGGAGTGGGAGGGTGTAGCAGGAAGGGGGCTGGGCAGGCTGCAGGTGTGGGGAGGGCAGGAGCCACAGCTGGGCAGTGTTTGCTGACGCGGTGACATCGTGTGACACCGCTGCCGTGCTCCTGAGCCAGGCCCCCTCCTGCTCTGAGTGGTTTTTGGGTTCCTTGGAAGCCAAAGCCCTCCTCGTCCGCCGTGTGCCGGCTGCGAGGCCCTGGGGCACCGCTCCAGGCTCCCGCGGTCCTGCTGCCGTGTTCCTCCATGGAAACCGAGCTGCTCCACGGCTCTTAATCTCTGGCACGAGCTGAGTCCCTCGGCTGGGAGCATCGCACCAGGGGAGGGACCTGCCCTGCTGGGGAGAAGTAAACTGCAGGGACAGGGATAGGCAGAGCTGCTGTGTTTGCTTTTGCCATGCGTGTCTGGGTGGGTGGAGGGAGGGATGGATGGATGGATGGATGGATGCTGTTTGTGCCATGGATGATGTGTGCTGCCCTCAGCTCTGCAGCTCCAACTCTCTGTGTGCAGGAGGGGACAGTCCCGGGGGTCCCCTGCCCTCCCTCACTGCGTGGTTGGGGTGGGGACCAGCCCTGGTGAGGGGCAGCAAAGCTGTGCCTGTGTCAGTGCAGTGACATGAGGAAGTGCAGGGTTTCTGAGAGTTCATCTTCTCTTAACTTATAGGGAAGGGGATTTTTTGTTTCTTTTTCTTTTTTTTTTCTTTTCCTTCATGCTACTTTCAAAGTCTCAACCCTCGGCATGATTTCTAAAGATGATTTTTAAAGACTCCCCCGCCAGCCCAGCACCTGTGTGGGGCCAAGGCTTGGTGCAGTGGATGGACTGAGTGCAGCGTGAGCCAAAGGACTCTGGCAGATTGGGGAGTTCTGATAAAGGGAAATTTATGTGCAATTCTCAAATAACCCAGGAAAGCTTTGCTTTTATTGTCAGAGAATGCTTTGGGTTGGAAGGGACCTTGAAGCTCATCCAGTGCCACCCCTGCCATGGGCAGGGACACCTTCCACTATCCCAGGGTGCTCCAACCTGGCCTTGAACACTTCCAGGGATGGGGCAGCCACAGCTTCTCTGGGCACCCTGTTCCAGGGTCCACAGGGAGGGATTTCTCCCCAATATCCCATCAAAATCCCCCCTCTTTTAGGTTAAGCCATCACCCCTTGTCCTGTCACTCCGTGCCCTGGTCTAAAGCCCCTCTCCCTCTCTTGGAGCCCCGAGGAAGGCAGTGGCCCCAAGGAGGCTGCAGCCCTGTGTCAGCACTGTCCCCTGGGTGCCTGCTCCTCGTGGCTGTCTCCAGAGGTCTGGAGCTGTTTGCTGCTCTGGGGCAGAAATTGAGGAATTGTGAAATCCTGAGCTGTCACTGGGGAATCACTTCAGTGAACCCAGGGCTCCCGATTCCCAGCACTGCAGCTGCCTGGCCAGATTGCAGCCAGGGTTTCAGTTGGTCCTCTGCTTGATTCTCCTCCTGAAAGAAATACCATGGGTAGCCTTGGGCAATATTGGCTTATTTACAGCTTGCTGCGTCCTTGTCGCGTGTGCTCTGGGGCTGTCTGGGAAGGGACGAGTTTGCTCCCCAAGCTGCCTTTTTTCCCCTTGTTTTTTTCCCCTCTCAGAGGTTACAGTTTTCATTCTGAGCCTTCCCAGCCTTGATGGCACATCCCTTCATGCTTTCTGCTCCCTGCTAATGCCAACTTCTGAGCAAGCCCACAGAAAATCTGGGAGGGCTGCGCACGGTTCCAGGCAGAGCTGGCAAAATGAATTCCCAGGCTGTCTCCAGGGAAGGTGGCGAGTTATGGGAAGGCAGCAGAGCTCTGAGCAGGGAGATCCAGCCCAGTGAGCATTGCCCAGACACACAGAGGCTTGTTTGCTGCAGATTTAGCAGATAAAGCAGGCAGTGCTCTAGAGGAGACCTGCCCTCCTGGCTGGAGGGGAGCCAGGGGGGGTTTAGATTGGATAGCAGGGAAAATTTCTTCGTGAAAGGGTGGTCAGGCTTTGGAACAGGCTGCTCAGGGAAGTGGTGGAATCACCAACCCTGGAAGTGTTCAAAAGGCCCGTGGATGTGGCACTTGGGGACATGGTTTAGTGGTGACAGCTGGACTCTATCTCAGAGACCTTTTCCGACCTTAATGATTCCGTGGTTGCTCATTAGTGACATTTCCATGGGTGCCCTCCAGGTAGAGCCCACCTACAGCTCAGATCTGTTGGTTTTGGAGGAAATTCCCCCAACCTGGGTGAGCAGCAGCCTCTGTCCCCCTCTGGGTGAGCCCTCACAGGCACTGAGCAGTTTCTGACACGGGCTGGGATGCCTGGAGTGGCCCTGCAGTGCCTGATTTATTGTCAGTCACACAGCCAGCCTGCTGCTCGTGTGCTTTTATTGCTCTGAGCTATAATTTCCCAAGCTTTGGACAAGAGCAGTGAGAGATTTAACTCCAGGTTCTGCCTGGGTGAACGCACTGGAAGCTGCTTGAGTTTTGGGGAGTCAGAGCTGTGAATACTGCAAATAGGATGGGATTTTTTTTCCACCAGCATCGCAAGAAGTAAAAAAATGCTCACAGGTGCAGGTGGCTTTGCTTTGAAAGTGAGTTTTAGAGGCTGGATACGTTGTCCTGGTTTGCACTGGGATGTTTCACTGCTCCATGCCACCAGCTGGTGCATTTTGTGTTGCCCTCCACTGCCTGTCACTGCTGTCAGAGGTGGTTTGGGGTTGGGATGTGGCATCCTGCACACTCGGCCTGCGTCATCCCTGCTCAGGATCTGCGCAGGATCCGTTCCTGCCTTCCCAAGAAAACGTGGAGCTGAACAGATGGAGCGTTACCCAACACACAGAGCAGCTAAAGCCCGGCTCTTCTGATTCCAGAATGTGACACAAACGGTGGAAGAAGAAAAACCCGAGCCTCCGACGGTCCAGGAGATCAAACAGAAGATTGAAAAGTACAATGCAAAGGTCACCAACTGCCTGTTGATGAAACTGGTACGTACTGGGCTGGTTGTGCCCCAGACACAGACACTGGGGCTGGTTTCTGTGGGCTCTGAGCAGGGCCAGCCTGTGGGGAAGGCGTCACGGGGCGAGAGGGCTGGTGGCTGTCACGCTGCTTTTCCTCCTGCTTGGCTTTCCGGTGTCACTGACACTGCAGGCAACCCCTCCCTGCCCCCATCCCTCCCTGCTGGCACTGGTCTCTGGCCATGAGTTGCCACAAAGTCTTGCCCCAAACGGATGAGCCCCAGTGGGGATGGGTCACGGTGGAACCGGGGCTGTGACGCTGCAGTTCAGCAGCTGCTGAAAGTGATTTTAGGAACACGAAACCTTTCTAGAGAGAGATGCTCTGCCCTCACCACTGCCAGGCTTCCTGGGTGGACTGTGCAGAACCAGGCTCTTCTCCTGATTCCTGCATTTTTGCGGAGTTCAGGGTGGGGTAAGAGACCTGTGGTGGGATCAGCTGATCTCCAGTGATGATTTGTTCCATGGAGATGTGAGAATCCCTTAAATGGGGAGTAAAACATAAGGAATAAGGTTGGGAGATCCTGCTGAACGAGGGGTTTCAAATCCAAATTAAGTGCAACTACAAATTCCATGTAACGGAATTTCCATAACTGCCTCGTAGCAGGGCTGGTTTGAAATAAAACAAGATCCCACAGATGGGAGGAAGGGATGAGTCACTGCCAAGAGAAAATCAGCAGTGACTGTCCTGAAATTACGGGCTGTTTTTGACATGATTAATAAGAAACGCTGGCACTCCCAGAGCAGGGGCAGGTCCTGCTGCCACCCCACACTGCAGACCAGCCTCTTGTGGTGGAAAAGGCTCTGGAAAAGCTCCCTGGAGCCTGATCCCTGTGTGCTTTGCTCCAGAATGATGATGGGACGTACACGGGGTTCATCAAGGTGCACCTGAAGCTGCGCCGCCCCGTGACGGTGCCGGCCGGGATCCGGCCCCAGTCCATCTACGATGCCCTCAAGGAGGTGAACCTGGCTGAGATGACGGACAAGAGGACGTCCTTCTACCTGCCCCTGGATGCCATCAAGCAGCTCCACATCAGCAGCACGACCACGGTGAGCGAGGTGATCCAGGGGCTCCTGAAGAAGTTCATGGTGGTGGATAACCCCCAGAAGTTTGCACTTTTCAAGGAGATGCGGAAGGATGGGCAAGGTGAGTTCAGGGCCTGGCACCTGCCAGCACTCCCTGGGGTGGTGAGTTTGGCTTCTGCTTGGTGTCCTGTAGGACCCACTGGGGTGTCAGGCAGGCAGAGTCTAAATCCAGGTGGATCCATGGCCAGACCTCCACAGGAGGTGATGCTGCTTAAGTTAACAGGGAGTTATGGTTTCAGAAGGGGCTGAAACCCCCTGAGACCTTACAGAGATTGTCATGAATCTCTGCTAGAGACTCAGCCCTGTGATCCTGAGCAGCAGAAACCCCTTTTCCATGCTCCAGCCGACCTCCTGAGCTTCCCTCTGCCCTGGCAGTCCCAATCTCACTGTGGGTGTTGCTGTCCCCTTGCAGTGCTCTTCCAGAAGCTCCCTCTCACCGAGTACCCGCTGTACCTGCGGCTGCTGGCGGGCCCTGACACGGATGTGCTGAGCTTTGTGCTGAAGGAAAACGAAACAGGGGAAGTTGAGGTACGTTGGTGACTCTTTTCTTTGTTTTTCACATGAATGTGGAGCACGTGGCAGGGCTGGGAGGTGTGTGGCAGAGGCAGCACAAAAAGGGCTGTTTCCCTCTAATGGGGCTGGGTTGGTCTTTTATTGCTCCTAAAAGATCTGGGTTTTTAAGACAATTCAAACTTGAGCTGTGAAAATGCTGAGGCCAGTTTTGATGGCCACTCTGTAATCTGTTTATGGAACCCAGCAGTGCCACCCCAGGGTTAATCCTCGCTAATTAGATTAGCTGCAGAAGTAATCCACTAATTTAAGTAAAAGCCAGGGACGCTCAGGTAATAAATTCACAGCCAGTTTTTGGTTGAAATCTTGCTCCCACCACAATGAAGCAAATGCTGGGGGCTGCTGCATCCAGCAGGATTCTGCTTCCCGTGCAGTGGGGTGGGAGGATTGGGATGGTCCTTCACCCTGTAGCCCCTTTTCCCACCTCTCTCACAACCTGAGATTAAAATCCCTGGAGATCAGATACATTTCAATGTATTTTATTGCTCCTGCTCACAGATTCAGAGGTAAGAACCCACAAACCCCACGAGGTGTGTGCTCACTTCCCCTCTGTTTCTGCTGGTTTTGCAGTGGGACGCGTTCTCCATCCCAGAGCTGCAGAACTTCCTGATGATCCTGGACAAGGAAGAGAAAGACAAAATCCAGCAAGTGCACAGGAAGTACGAGAGGTTCAAACAGAGACTGCAACAGACCTTGAAAGAAGCCAGAGGCAAACCTGGATAACCTTCAGGAGGCCCTGGGCATCAGACTAAGCGAGAGACTGTTTCAAATGAAAAGACTTCTGCTCAGGACACCTTAGTCATCATTCTCCCTCTTCAACCTTCCATGAGGACTGGCTCCCAGCACCCCTAAAACCATCCCATTGCATTTTCTTCTTCTGAAACCTCTTCTCCCAGGACCAGAGCCAGTCCAAGAACAGGAAGCCTGTTTTTAAAACAGCTTCAACAAAGCAAACACAGCTGCTGGTTGGCGTTCCAGCCGTGCCATCCGCTGGAGAGGCTCCGTGGAGAATTCTCGGTGTGACACCCAACAGGACCCACCTGCTGGCTGAAGTTCCGAGCAGGGCAACTCCTGCTGCTCCTGCTCCTCCCAGCGAGTTGCTTGTTCCTGTTTGGAGGAGCTGTGGCCCACAGTGCCCTCGTGGCCCAGTTCTGGTTTCGTAAGGAGGGCACAGGAAGCAGCAGAAGAAGGGGAGGAGGCTGTTGCACCAAACCACGTGGGTGTTGCAGCTCTAACCAACGCTGGATGGACTTGTTCAGGGCTGAGGCAGCCAGGGAAATGCCTGGTTATGACACCAAGGCAGCTGCAACACCCCAACAGTCTGTTAGTAAATATTATTGCAACTTGGTAATAGTAATTCCCAGGAAAATCATTCATTTTGATTCTATTTGACTTCTAATTTTGAAAAGAGCTGAATTACAGTAAACATCCCTGATGCTTAGCTAAGTTAGCCAGTGTTTCACCAGTTCTCTACTCTGTAGGAATTGGGACCTAAGTTTCCAGAAATTCTGTTTGAAAAGAGTGAAGGTGATGGTTGGGGCATAGGCTGAGGGCTCAGTGTTGAAGGTTTAGCAATACGTGTCCATCACAGGAACCCAGGGAAGCTCAAAACCCCTTCACAAATCACATTTTGAGCTGTGAACGTGTCTGGCCCCGAGGGAGAGGAGCCCCAGCCAGGGCTGGGGTGTGGAGGTGGCACCAAGCAAGGGAATTATTGTCTTTGGATGCTTTCTGCTCACCCCACCTGTGCTTCCTCCTGCTGCCCCTCCTTGCAGAGCTGTCCCAGCCCTGCTGTCCCTATCACACCCTCCCTGTGCCCCTTTCTCCCTCCCCACTCTCAACTGGTGCTCTCCTGCACGTCCAGGAAGCTTCCCAGGATTTGCTCTCTCCGTGGAATTAGGAGAGGACAGCAAGTCCCTCTCTGCCTGTCTCAGGGCTCCCACCATGCCGAGCATCCCTCAGAAAAGTCCTCGAGCTGCAGGCTCGGTCCCTGCCCTCACTCCATGGTGCTGATGCTGTGCAGGGATCACTGCCGGGCTGGGAATGCTCCAGGGATCCCGGTGGGAGAGGATGGGCCCCATGTTTACCCTCAGTGCTTCGTCCCAAGCACTCTGCACACAGCCAGGGCCCCCCTCCCTCTGTTTACACCACAGCAGAGAACAGGGAATGGTAACGCTGGGTGGGGATGGAGCAGGGAAAGGGGTTTGTGTGGACTTGATGAACAGCTGCCCCTGTGAGCTCACTGTGGCTGCTGGGATCCCACCTGCACCCAGTGGGAGGGGAGGCAGCAGGGTATTGGGGAACGTGGAGGAGTCTAAAATTTACCTCAGTGCCTTTTTTTTCCCTTAAGTGTGAAAACTTTGCATTTGGGCTAAGGAGGAAGCTGTGCAGAGGCCTTGTCCCTCCTGTCCCCACAGTGCCCCCAGCGCTGGTGTGACGAGGCCGCTGTGTCCGCGGAGGGATGAGGAACTGTTTTGTTTCTTTCTGGAAGGTGACTGCTTGGGATTTTTTTTTTTCCCAGATTTTGAGTATGTTTGTTTCTAAACCACGTGAGAGTAACTGCATCGCTTCAAGCCCTCGGTTTGTGAGAGAGCCACTTTCTGCCAAGCTCAGTTGCAGGTCCTGTTCTGGTCAGCAGTGAGGGTTTGCTCGCAGGGCTCTGGGGCAGAAGAGCCTCCAGCTGTACTGTACTCTACACCCAATGACCTTTAACAACTGCTGGCAGCCCCAGAGCAGCACTTTCCATGCTCTGGGGCTGTTTGTCCAGCCACAAGCAGACTTTGCACTTCACTATTCACTTGTGAAGTCATTTAAATACCATTTATCTGGTGCTTTGAGCCTTGACAGCACCGTATAAATACTTCAGTTCCACCGTGGGGAAGAACGCTGTAAAAACTGCCAGTGGTTCTGAGGGGGAAGAGCCACACGCTTGGTCTGAAATCCCTTTTCTTTCTGGCTAAAAGTTGTGCAGGTTTCCTCTTTTTTTGGTGAGTTTTGGTGAGTGTCCCCTCTCCCCTCCTGGCCCCAGCATGTCTTTGACAGTTCGTAGAAGGCATGGCTTCGTATGCAATCACTGTGGATGCTGCTGAAAACCTCCTGCCCCCAGGAGGGCTCTTTCTTTCGGTTTTTTCAAGATGAGGGGCATCTGAAGAGTTGGTGGGTGTTGAAACTCAAGATTCTCATGGGTCAGTTGAGCTGTTTTTAGAAGTATTTGCCCCTTCTTTAAGCGCAAAATCCTGCTGGCAGTGCCTTTGGTTAGCAGTTGTCTTGCCTAGGTCGTGTGAGTTTATTTTCCATGGCTACTGTAAAACCTGTAAAATAATGTGTATAGGATGGAATAGTAGAGCTTCTATGGCAAAGTGAAATGCATTTTTGCAATGCTGTAATTTATTTTTACTACTCCCTAGTGATTCTATGGCATTTTTACAAAATGTCTCACTCTCAGCTTTTTTTGAAGGTTCTGGAACTATTTGTTCATATGCAGACAGTGTAAGAGACAATGGTAATAAAACTGTCAGTAATTACAGAAATCTCTTGGCCTTCTGTTTCTGGTGCCCTGCTATGGAACTTCCATGGATTAAGTCTAAAGGGAAGTACAGGAATCCTTCCTAGAGGTGAATTTAAATTTCCTAACCTACTGTTAAAGAGCTAAAGAACATCTCCCCCCCCTGTAAGAACCTGACCAAAGTGCTCCATTAATATTTTAGCTGGGGCTGACAGAGCTGGTACCTGTGATAAATTACAGCTCATGTCATACATTAAAATGTATTTTTATATATAAAAATAACATAAACTACACAAGCCCAGCTAATACAGTTAATTCTCAGTGCTGAAGTGTCTGATTTCAATACCTGGAAATGTTTAAAAGGATAAAATCTAAACCTGAGTGGGTTTTACCTCTGCCAGTCTATGGCAGAACACACTGGACTGTCCCAGGATGTGCTGGAATGTATTTTTCTCATATTTCAGTGGAGGTTTATTCCACACCCTTGATCAAAGAGGCAAAGCAAGAATGTTAAACTACCCAAAAGCCACTGTAGCATCCAGTGCTTCAGTATCAACTCCCAGAAAATATCACAAAAGGATAATGCCAGGGGGTTTGTTCAGCTTTTTATTTTTATGAAAAATGAACACCTGGAGCAATATTATTATTTGGGTGAATTCCAGACCTTGTAAACACCCAGGACTCATTCTGGAATGAGCAGGGCCTGTACATGATCCTTGACTTGCTGGCAGAGAACACTTCTATAAATAATGAGATCTGAGCACTCCTTACAGTGGGTTTTTCTCCTACTTCTTCCGGCCAAGCTTGGGAGCCTTCTCCAGGCCTTGGATGTATTTCCGAGGTAGCTGATATTCTTCTGCAACACAACCAAGAGCTCACTTCAGCTAAGGAAGAATTCAATAAGAATGAAAATCTCAATTTTTCTGTAACCAGCCCAGTTCCAGAATCCTCTTACCAAGCAGCATCTTGGCCAGATGATGGATTTGGTTGCCTTGGATCTGGACCTGGACTCTGTCCTTTGCTCCTGGTGCTGGGGTGATGGTGGCACTGGCTTGGACCTTCTGTTGGAGAGTGTTGGCCACACACTGTGGGTCCAGACCATACAGCTCAAGGTTCTTGATAATTGTCACCTATGGGGGTTAATAATGATTGGAAACATCACTGCTGAGGGTTTAACAGTGATTGGAAACATCACTGCTGAGGGTTTAATGATTGCCAAAGCTGCCCTCAGGATCTGGGCATCTCATCTCCTCAACCCCCCTCATTTTAGTTGGCTTTTTTTACCTTCTTGTTTGATGATCTCTGTGCTATGCTGATGTCGATGGGCTCAATGTTTCCCTTCCTCACCACGGGCTCTTGTCCAAAAAATGTCACCTGGTGTAAGGGCTGCAGTCGTTCAAGGCACCTGAACAATGCAATAAATCTGTGTCACTCTGCGAAGGGACACTGAGAGAACAACCACCTGCTCAACCCATTTAAGGTGTGAGATTTCATCTTGTTCCCATTTATCTCCAGGAAATTACAGATCAGGCAGCTCCCACCACGGGGCTTTGAGTTGCAGGCGATAAATCTGTGCAGTTCTGGGAAGGGAGATTGAGAGAACAATCACCTGCTCAAGAGTTCATCCCATTTAAGGTGTGAGATCTCATCCTGCTCTGATTTATCCAACAGGCAGTCACACAGAATGGCATTCACCTTTACAAAGCTACAAAACAAAAGCAGGCACGAGGAGCAAACCAGGTCACTTTTTCTCTCTAATTTCAGCCTCTCCTGTAGAAGCAGGGCAGGAAAACTCCCACCTGTACCTACTTTTTGTTTGTTTCATCAACCAACTCGTTATTCTTCACGTAGTTAATGACGATGTTTCTCACCTCACTGCTTGAGAGGACGCTGCCCTTTCTGAAGAGAAAGAGAATTTGGGTGTTGGGGTCTGGCACTAATGGAGAAACAGCAACTGCAGTTTCGTTGGTCTCTCTCTCCCTTTTTCTTTTTCTTTTTGCTTACCTGTGTCCAGATTCCTGAAAGAGTGGGATCATTTTTGTGGAGACCCCATAGAGTGGAATGATTTCAGGAGCATGGTACACTTCTTCTCTGTCTTCACTTTTGGTGTCTTGGGCAGCAGAGGCTGAGGAAAACCCTTCAGGCACCGAAAATGCTTTAATGCTGCAACAAGAATGGTTTGGTGTGAGTAAAAGGGACGGAAATGGAGCTGGAAATAGCAAATTCCACTCCTTTCTTTCAGAGACTCCCAACTCTTTTAAGGATTGTGATATTCTACGTACTCTGGGTGTTTCCAGTCCACTTCCACGATGCTCTCCACACCTTTGTTCAGCTCCTTCACTTGTAAGATCTTCTGGTGCTGCATGCATTGCAGGAATTTAGAGAACTAAAGGAAGCAACAATCAGAAAGGTGGAGTCAAGCATTTCTAACTCCTGCTCTTGTGTTTTACACTTTTTCTCTCCTTCTGTTTCTTATTAAAATTAATGCCAAAAAACCCCCCCAAACCAACAGAAAAATCTCACCTTCTTATAGCTTGATTTCTTTATGTCCAGTTGTTTTCCAGCAGGGCTATAAATGGATTTTTTAAAAGTTCTTTAGTAATAAGTCAACCTTCATTTCTTCTTAAATCTTGCTACTTATGCTAGAAATTTCTTAACAGTGGGAATACAAATCACACAGAGAAAGAATTACTCCAAAGAAGCTGATGAATAGAATGTGATGAGTGAAATAAGTTCTTGTGGGCAGGCAAGCAGCCACTCAGGTGACTAAACCATGCTGAAACCAATGTCAGCTAAGTCAAGCTGGCCCCCAAGTGCAAATCCAGGTCTGGACAATCCTTACATCCAAGTATTTGGTGTAAGGATTGTATTTGATCAAAGTATTTGATGGCAGGAGTGAGAATTACCTTAGACAAATCAAAAACTTCTTCCTAAATATCCCACTCAATCTCCATGTTTTAAAGACCAAATCCCAGCATGCAAATCCCAACTCCATCTCCTTCCCACGTACCAGCAGGAGAACATGTAGCTGCCTAGAAATGTGCTGGTGAGCAGAGGGAGATCTGACTTCTTTACTTTGCATTTTAAGGCATGGAAAAAGCACTGATTAAATAATGCATCCATTTGCTCTGCAGGGAAAAAAAAAAAGGACAGGTAGGCTGTGAGTTGTCTGTGGGCTTCAACAACCCAAAGGAGCATGGTTTGGTTTCACTGGGATCCAAAAATACCTTGTGGGGTCCTGCTGTCCTCAGCCTCCTGCTGATCCTCTGTGCTGGCATCCTCAGCTGCTTCTGCAGCTCTGTTCTCACGGAGCTCCTCCTGTCCCAGCAGCTCTGCACAAGTGTCTCTGTCCCTCAGGCTCAAACCCCTGATGTCCACGTGCTGCTCGGGCTCAGGGGAGCAGCTGCTGCCAGGCTCCTTCCCCCGCTGCTCTTCCTCGTCTCCAGCGCTCTCCTTTGCAGCAGGATCCGTTACCAAGGGAGCTAAGGTAGGAGGAGAAGATTTGTCACCATATTCCCTACAAAAGGAAGAAAAAGCAGAACACAGCTTTCCTTTTGCTGCTTTGAACCACAGGACAAGGAACAGATGTCACCCTGAAAAAAGGGACTGGCAGCTGCAGGGGTCTTCTGCAATCTCAGAACTATAAAATTTACTTTGAACTCATCTTCCTCCACAAATTCTGGATAAAGGTCCTATCTAAGCTGTACCCAAGTAATTCAGGAAGTTGGCCTGACAGACTAAATTTACTGGGGCACAGATTTGGATTTCAGTAAGCACATGAGACCTGTTGCACATTTTACCCAAGGCCCAGCAGTTACCCACCAGAGGTGATCCAGGTGAGTGTGCAGCACAGCAAAGCCCTTCCCTTTCATTCCAGCAGCCAGCATCTCCTCCGTGGACATGGTGGCAACTCCAACTGCCACGGGAGCTCTGGGAAAAGAAGGGAATGTTGGAGCAGGACAACACAAACACGCTGTGCCCTGCACACAGGCTGTGCCACTGGGATAGACTGAACTGCTTTTACACTGTCCTTGTTCTGTACAAGCTGATTTTTTTTTAAGCAGCTACATATTTCCTGGTTATCCTTCTGGTATGTAAAGTTTTTCAAAGAATCCCAAGGATAAGTGGAGCTGGGATGAAGTGAAGGTTGTGCAGTGACACATGCTTGCTTTTAATAAATTACCAGAAGCACATGCACTGCCAAATGAGACCAGCAGTGAGAGAAAATCAATAGCTTTAGCACTCCCTCACTCAGAATTTCCACACAGACTCAAGGACAACTGTGCAAATACAATCTTTTGCTAAAAATATTAGTCCACACAGGTCCAAAAAAACCAATTTACAAAGCTTCCCACCTCAGCTCAAACATATCCTAAACCCAGAAAATTAAGTGGATTTTTTTCCTGCTGTATTTTCCACTGCTTAGGTCCTCAGCGCATCAAATGCACGACAACACTTCTGCTTTGATTTCCTCAAAACCCTTCATTTCATTTTCAGTTTCTGGACAGGTTCTGAATTGGGAGAGTGCTCTGTACCTGTTTCCCAGGAGGGTGACAGCACAGAGCGTGCCCCGCTGCACTTGAGGGAGGCCAGAAGATGGCACCACAACTCCTGGCAGCATCAGGTCTGCGGGAAGAACGAAGCGCATCCATTTCTCAATGAAACGCTCAGGCACCGCCTCCTCCGCCCCCCTCCCTCCCGTTACTCAGCAGAAACACGAGCTGAGCACACGCCAGAGAGAAGAGGATTCTCTCTTTCTCCTCCTAAGGCAGCGCTTTTTCCCCGCGGAGCGCGGGATCCAATTCATAAAGGTGCTGGGCACATCCCAAAAATCTGTCAGACCTGAGGGACTGTTTTTAACGAGCTCCCAGAATTACTCTTCATTGATGGCGTGGAAAGGGAAGGGAACACGGAGATGTGTCAGGAATTACCCATTTAGTCTCCCCTGTCCCAAGGGAAGGTGATCCCAGCAGGTTCACAGCCCCCCATTCATTGTCACAGCTATTTTTATCAAGTCTAGAACGAACTCTGCAACTGCCACCGAAGCTCCACATGGCTGGGGACAGAAATCACACAAAGGCCTTGGTGAGACCAGGTAAGCAGCATCAAATTATGTAAATGGCCAGGGCAGACGGCAGGTATTTGAATTCACAGAAGAGATATCCCAAAACATTGCTGCTCTTTGGAACTGAATGTTTCCTAAATCTCCTCCAGCCTGCAGCACTGGAGAGCCTCGTGCCTTTCCTCTCCTTTCTGAGAAGTGGCTCTACCTCTCCCCCTGCCTTTGTGGCCATTGTCTCCTGGCCAGCTCCTTATCTTTGGATCCTGCACAGAGGTAGCCTGGTTGCCAGGGGCGATGAATGACCCGCAGGCCTCTTTCATCAACGTCCTTCCCCATTAGCAAGTCTTTTTCCCCAGAAACTGGGTCATTACAAGTCAGCAGCGAGGCTCGCTCAGATGTCTATCACGGCTACACACTCGAGCACTTTATTTTCCCCAAAAGCAAACAAAGCACAGAGACCTGAGTTCCACTTTAGACACCGTGTCATGGAAAAACACATCCCTTCCTACGTGAGCACTTCCAGGTAGAGACCGAGGCTGCAGCAGCTGCAATTTAATCTTTTTCTGCTTGAGCAGTTCAGCAATTTAAAGTTTATAATGACCTGATTCTCCTGAGTCTGAACTGCATCCAAAGCAGGTTCCAGAAAACAGACTCCTTTCCTGTTAGTCTTGATCCATAATGAGGTGGTAGAGCCAGTAACCCAGGAATTCAGCTCCAACCTCACCTGCACAATCCACAATTTGGCCGACACTGATTGGCACTGTAGGCTCCAAAATAAATTCCCTTCTTATCCACAGGATAAGCTTGTTCACCTGGGGACTGCCAGGAAGCAGGGTGGCAGCAAAGGAACTTTCCAAAGGGACAGACCAATAGCACAGGCAGGTCTGTGTCCCAGTTCAGGGCTGCTCATTACCCTGAGAAGGTATTTCCAGATCTGAGCCTCCCACATGGAACAGGTTACTGCACTTAAACAGCTTCCCCTACTTCGTTCCATTCACAGATTCTTTTTACAGTTAATTTATTTCCTTTCTAGGACACCATCACAAATTATTTTTGAGTACTCATTCCTTCTACTTTATTTGTTTCAGGTACATTTTTGCCACTGCTGAAAGCAAACACCTAAAAGCCCTGAAGGCAACTCCTTTTTGCAGTGCAAAGTGACAAAGTTCTGGTGCTCTTACCTGCTCCTCCTGCAAGTTTCTGTAGCACTGGGGGCCATGTTGCAAAGGCAGGGAGAAGGTCTGGGTACACCCACAGAGTGTAAACTGTCCCAAAACAGAAGTAAATTTAAAAATGCATCATTAAGAATATTTCTAGCTATTGTTTCTTCCCATCTTTAAGACTAAGCTCTCCTTGGATAATCAAGGAGATTAAACTTAATTGGATAATAAAACTCTTAATTGGATAATAAAGAAATGTGAAATCGAAACAGTGCCACAATAATTAATTGGGAAGGAAAGCAAAGAGGGAGGATTATTCCAGTCCCTTCCCCCTACCTGTTGGATACAGAACTTTCTCAGCTTCAAACAGTATCGGGTTCCTGTGGTTCACGTAAACAGTGACGGCCTCCCCTTTGTGAGAGTATATTTTGATGACATTGAGCTCTTCCTTGTTTGGAATCAACTCGGCCAGTTGTTCAGTGCTCAGGGTGGGAAAAGCTGCTGCAACATCACTTCGTAGCTTCCTCCTGCAATGATAAAATCCCAAATGTGTTACAAAGCTGTCCAGGCCATCCCTCAAAACAATTCCTACATCTGCTGTTACTGTTCTGTTGGCTGTTCCCGCAATTCCCACCTTTTCACAGGAGATAATTTGAAGCATTTGTGTCCGGGTTTATAAATGATGTAAGAAGAATACCGGGAAAAGGCCAAACCTACTTGTCCTGCTCATATCTTCCTTAAACATCTGCTTTCAGCTTCTGTTTGCTGCCCGTGCCTGTTGTGTGCTGTGATTTCAGCCTGGGAGTGTCACACTCGCTCAGCCCAGCCTGTCACCCACAGCTGGATGGGGAGCAGGGGACAGCCAGATTTCCCTGTCCCCCAGTTTTAATTGGAGTTTAAGCCCCAGTGACCAGCACGGGGGGGGGTTGTGGTCATTCACAGCAGTGTCCAGTGAACCTGAACCATCAGGAGGTCAGCCCAGCATCACTGCTCAGGAACACAAAGAATCAGAGAATTACAGATGGTTCGGGTTAAAAGGGACTTTAAATCCGATCCAGTGCCACCCCCTGCCATGGGCAGGGGCACCTTCCACTGTCCCAGGCTGCTCCAAGCCCCATCCAGCCTGGCTCTGGACACTTCAGGAGCTCTGGGCACCCTGTGCCAGGGCCTGCCCACCCTCACAGGGAAGAATTTCTTCCTAATATCCAACATAAATCTACCCTCCTCCAATTTAAAGCCATTCCCCCTTGTCCCGTCACTCCATGTGCTCCTCCAAAGCCCCTCTCCAGCTCACTTACAGCCGCGTTAGGCACCAAAAGCTGCTATAAATAAGCACACAAGGCTCATCCAGACCTCGGCACAACATTTCAATTAAACCTGGTTTAATTACAGCAGCACCTTCCAGCGAAACGCACATTCCGTGCTCAGGCCGGGAGTGCATCACAAGCAGGGGGTGAGAGCAGCCCGCGACCGCGACCCCGGGGCCGAGCCCCGCGCGTCCCCCCGGCCCGGCGGGCGTCCCTGCGGGGTCCCGGCGCGGCACTCACCGGTCCGAGCCCTTGATGCTGCTGTTGGCCCTCACGCGGAACGCCCTGGCGAACATGGCGGGCCCGCGCCCTCCCCTCAGCCCGCGGCGGCCGCCATGGCGCCGTCCGCGCCCATAAAGCGTCCGGCTGGAAACGGCGCCCGGCGCG
>VWZW01000741.1:716983-738151 GCA_013397115.1 Edolisoma coerulescens | reverse complement strand
GGCCGAGCGGCCGCGCTGGGCAGCGGCACCGCCGGGCATGGGGCCCGCGCCGGGGCCCCCCCGACACCATGCTGCTGGGCAGGAAGCCGGACGGGCCCCTCGCCGCGGGTGAGGAGGAGGAGGAGGAGGAGGAGGCGGCCGGGGGTCCCGCGGGGCTCGGGGGAGAAGGGGGGATGCGGTTCGGGTCGGGGGCCGCCGCGCCCCCCGCGTGGTCCCAGCCGTCCGTCGGCTCTGTCGCGATTGGCGTTGCGGGTTTAAGTTCTTCAGCGTAGCCGACAGCGAGAGACGCCGCCTTTTTGGTTTTTTTCTTCCCCCGTTTTTGCAGCCGGCTGTAATTCCCACATCTCGTTTTTAAGGGATAACCTGCTTTAAAGGATAGTCCTATCAAGTGTTTAAGTGTTTGCTCGTTTTCAGCTCGTTTGGGATTATCCTGATTAAGGGGAAGCGGGGAGAGTGGTGGTTAATGTTTCTTAGGGATGTATTTTTTGCAGTGCAGAAGTTGATTAACAAAAAAGAACCTCTAAATTAAAAGTATCTCGAATTAAGATTCCCCAGAAGCATCGCGCTCTTGTGGTATGAAAATATAGTTAAATACTGAAGACCGTTCAATGAATGAAGGCGAATCAATGGTTTTACAGATTAAAATGTGCTAAGGGAGCTGCATTTCAGCATTTGGCTCTGTATCAGTGCGAGTTGTTGTGAATAACTGGTTTGTATGTGGGACCTTTCCAGGCAGGATTGGAGATGGATTATATGACTCCTATATGAGGATAGATGAGTGTAGATACCCAGAGCTTACAAATGAAGAACAGAGCCCTTCAGGACTTCCTTGCCTTTCAAGACCTCATGTGAGTATTTTAAAGTCTTCTGTGTCTTCGCGTTGTGTTGTGTGGCAGTGAGAGCTCTCCAGGGGTCAGATACCTCCCTACAGAGAATAAATTTTAAAAGTGGGATTTCGCAGCTTTGTAGTGGCTTCTTTACATTATTGCTTTTCCCGAGCATAAAAATGATGTGCTGTGTTCACTGCAGAACTTGCTGGCAGCCTCAGGACTCCCATCTTACTGCCCTCAGCTCGTGTTCTAATCCAAAAAAAGTTACTTTACAAAGGGTTGAAGCGTTCTGCCGTGTCACCTTGTACTCTGATAAGTAAATCCACACACGCTTTGCTCTGCCTCCTCCTGCACGTTTCCATTTTAGTTTCCCTCATGAAAATTCCGACGGATAAGTACGTAGGAGCAGCAGAAGGAGCAGTGTGAGTCTGTGTGGCTGCCAAACGTCTCACAAAAGTATCTTTCTGCTCTGAAAACTTGGGCATTATCTGTCACTTCTTTTGCTACCAAAATAGCTCCTTATGAACTGGAGGTGTTGCCAGGCTTTTTCATCAGGGCTCTGTTCCCTCAGCAGATGTGGAGCTGGGTGATTTTTTTGCCTTTAATTGGTTCAGTAGTGGTCATGTTCAGCTGTACTTTTGTACTCTGATCTGTCCTTTAGATGGGTTTTAAATGTGTTCTGGCTCTTGTTGAGTTCTGGCAGAAGGGAAGGAGCTTAAGCTTAAAAAAAACCCCTCTCACTCTCTAAAAAGTGAAAATAGACATTGCCCTGGGTAAGATGCGTTTGAAAATCATCACCTTGTGGGATTTTGTTGTAACAAATTTGGTCTGTGCAAACTCAGGGGCATGAGTCTGTTTTATTTTCCCTTTTTGGCAATGTTGAGGGGGAGCAGAAGGAATTTGGGGTCTGAAGAGTAGTGGGTTGGGGTTATTTTGTTTGCAGGAATATGGAGACATTTCAGCTGCAGTGTTTTAAGCCGTGGTGTGACTTCATTAGTTCATAACGGAACACAGGTCAGCAGAGTGGAACTATCCAGTGAAATACAAATATAAAGCCGTGAATATTTTGTTTGACTTGTCTTCATCTGTGTTTTGTCCCTGAAGCCTGTTAACTTCTTAGGGCAAGATTAAGGATTTACAGCATGCCCAGTTTGCATGGTGGTGTACCAATAAAATCCAGCCTCAGTGGTATCAGGCAAGCAGGAGCCAAGGCTGAAAATGATGCTGCTCAGTTTTAATGGGAAAATACCTGGATTTTTAGTTTCCTTCTCACAAGATGTTTTATTATGATGTAATGTTACGTGAGAATTGAGGAGTCCTGGTGACTGCAGCTGCCCATTCCTTCATCTGAGCCTGCAAGAGAACAGAAATTCTCTCTGCTTTGAGAAAACATGGGCTGAATTCAGTCTGTTTAATTCAGCGTTCAGAAAATCTCTGAAAACCAGTTGTGTAGGAATTGCATTAACTGTTTCCTTGTCGATGAAAATGAAGTTTTGTAAGTGAGAGTTTTCAACAGGGTGCCACTGGTGTTGTCAGCCTCATTTCTTGCCTGCTGATAGCACTTCAGCAATAAAACCAAAAGCCTGTGGAGCCTGTGATTTGTAAAATAAAGCTGTTGAAAGAAAGCTGGTGTTGCCCAGGAGTCATATGACTTTTGAGTGCAGCTCTTTTGAGTTCAGGTGAAGATGGAGCTATATTTGTGTCTCACCATCATGTGGCAACTGATTTTGGGAGTCCTCTAAGAATGAAAATTGAGACCTTACTACCGTTGAGTCACGTTTGAAATCCAAAGCCATAATTCCTTCATTAAGAAACCGTTCCAGGATAAATGGAATCGTGAATTCCTTGTTTATTTAGGGATTCAAAGGTACAAAATGTTTGGTATGAACTGCAGCACGAACAGAGCTGCTACTGCTCTTGGGTAGAGAGTATTTTAACAAGCGTGACCCTAGCTCTGTGTTTATATCCTCTGTTTATTTGTAAACTTTCTGTTTGGGTCTGTTGGACTGAAGAGTCTTTGAGCCAGCTCTGAAAAAATGTCTTTCTTATCTTGGAGGTTCAGCCAGGCTCCAAGAAAAAGGCGTTTATTCCGAGTTACCAGGGCTGGGCTCTGTTGTTTTTATTTAAGACTCTGGCAAGGCGTGTCCCTCCCAGTACACTGCATTTTGGGGTTGATAGGAGGAGTGGGACTTGGTGGGATCTATCCATGTTGATAAGGACTGACTTCTGTAGGAAATGCCCATTTTTTGGGGCTTGTGAGCAAGAATTAACATTTCAGGGCAGCACCAACAAACAGAGTCTTTTATGAGCTGTGTGTAGTTGGCTTTGGTGAGAACATTCACTTCCCTTATTTGCTGACCGTGCCGAGATGTTAGACTGGATGTAACTAAAAAGGAACTTGGTTTTATTGCTGTGGGGCTGCAGGTTTATTTATATTTTTTGTTTGATTCCTGTGTAGTTATTTTGGTTTGCAGGGATTCGGTTTGGCATGTGTCTGAGATCTTTATTTTTAGATTAAAGGACAAAATGGAAAACAGATGTTTCTCCTTCAGTCAGGGCTTCTTCAGTTCTGCATGGGATGGGACAACACCTCTGTGCTGCCTCTCAGCAAGGAGTGCCAGCAAGCAGAAAAGGGAATAACTGCTGTGCTGGTGGGGAACTGACCTCCAGGGAGTTCAGCATTTACTAAATTGTGAAACTGACAAGCTCGGAAAATTTCACAGTGTTTTTCTCACCTTGTACGGGTTTGTTTCAGATGTAAATATTTCAGCACATGTTGGCAAGGGGGAGTGCTTGCAGACTGCTCTCAGCCGAGTTGGAGTGGGAGGTGTTCTTGATTATCCAAAGCTTCCAGGTCTGTGTTAAGAGAGTTGTGCAGCTCTCTCTTCCCTCTGGGGCCAGTGACAGGACCCAGGAGAATGGCTGGAGCTGTGTCAGCGAGGTTTAGGTTGGATAAAAGTTCTTCCCCCAGAGGTTGGTGGGGCACTGCCCAGGCTCCCCAGGGAATGGGCACGGCCCCAAGGCTGCCAGAGCTCCAGGACAGCGCTCTCAGGGACAGGGTGGGATTTTGGGGTGTCCTGTGCAGGGCCAGGAGATGGACTGGATGGTTTTTGTGGGTCCCTTCCAGCCCACAGTATTCTATAATTCCACCACGATTTCAAAGAGAGTAGTGGATATGATGATGTTTTCCTCTTGAAATGAAAACCCCACAATTAATTTTTTTTTTAAAGGATGTGCAACCTTGCCTTGCCCTGCCGTCCTTCTGCTCCTGGTGCAGCTGGCTCACACCAGCCATATGTCACCTGCTGCTGTTGCTTTGTCTTCCTTTGGCAGCCTGGCTGTGCAATATTCCTGCCCCTTCTCTGCACGTCCATTCCGTGCTCCAGACAGGTGCAAGTTGCATCTGTCGATGGTTGTGCTGCTGCACCCACGTTTGAAGCTAAACATAGCTGTTCCCTGGCTCTTTGCAGACTGGAGATAGGTATTTTGTGGTGGTTTGAGTCTTTGGCTGTCTAGGGTTTCCCCTTCTGGATTTAAAAGCACAGGTGCTGTTTTAGTGAGTTGCTTTCTCTTTGTGTACCCTTCTATAACTGTGCTTGTAACTTAATTTAGTCCAGCACTTTATATTTGTTCCTAATAAATGCCAAACTCATCGGTGTTACTGATTTTGTGTTGGTAGTGTTTTTATTTTTGATCTGTGCTTTAAAAGATAAACTAAACTCCTTCTTTTTTCTCTCTAGGTTTCTATCAGCAAACTCATGATGAAGGATCACTCTCTGACTGGAAATCAGGTCAAAGTGGAGCAGTTATTTGAGGACTCTGGCAACAGAAGGAGCAGCACTCTTCAGTCTGCGGGCCTTACTCCAGAAAGAGCTCTCCCTTCCTTGACAAAAGAGAAAGCCCTAGAGACCCTGGGTCCTAGAGGCAGTGGAAACTCCTTGAAAGCACACAAAGCCGTTTCCCAAGCTCCAGAGCAAGCTGTCAAACAGTTCAAACATCAGCTCTCAGCCTATGAGCAGCAGGAGATCTTTAATTTCTCCGAGATTTACTTTGTGGGGCCGTCTGCCAAAAAGAGGCAGGGGGTCATCGGCGGCCCCAACAACAGCGGCTACGACGATGACCAAGGCAGCTACATCCACGTGCCCCACGACCACCTGGCTTACAGGTATGAAGTGCTCAAAATCATTGGCAAGGGCAGTTTTGGACAAGTTGCCAAAGTCTACGATCACAAACTCCACCAACACCTGGCCTTAAAGATGGTTCGCAATGAGAAGAGGTTCCATCGCCAAGCCGCCGAGGAGATCAGGATCCTGGAGCACCTGAAGAAGCAGGATAAGACAGGCAGCATGAACGTGATCCACATGCTGGAGAGCTTCACCTTTCGGAACCACATCTGCATGACCTTTGAACTGTTGAGTATGAACCTGTATGAGCTGATTAAAAGGAACAAGTTTCAGGGCTTCAGCCTCCAGCTGGTTCGGAAGTTCGCTCACTCCATCCTGCAGTGTTTGGATGCCCTTTATAGAAACAAAATCATCCACTGCGACTTGAAGCCAGAAAACATCCTCCTCAAACAGCAAGGGAGGAGCGGAATCAAGGTTATAGATTTTGGGTCCAGCTGTTTTGAGCACCAAAGAGTCTACACATACATCCAGTCCCGGTTTTATCGGGCGCCAGAGGTGATCCTGGGAAGCCGCTATGGGATGCCCATAGACATGTGGAGTTTTGGCTGCATTCTGGTGGAGCTTTTGACTGGCTACCCTCTTTTTCCCGGAGAGGACGAGGGAGACCAGCTGGCCTGTATGATGGAACTTCTCGGAATGCCACCTCAGAAGCTTTTGGATCAATCCAAGCGAGCCAAGAACTTCATCAACTCCAAGGGTCACCCCCGTTACTGCACGGTGATGACGCAGCCGGACGGGAAGGTGACCCTGGGCGGGAGCCGCTCGCGCCGGGGCAAGGTCCGGGGCGCCCCGGGGAACAAGGACTGGGTGACAGCTCTGAAGGGCTGTGACGACCCCTTGTTCATTGGCTTCCTGAAGGAATGCCTCAGCTGGGATCCTTCTGCGCGCATGATTCCCAGCCAGGCCCTGCGGCACCCCTGGATCTGCAAACGGGTGCCCAAAGCAGCCGGCTTGGAGAAAAGCTCTGGCAGACGGATCTCGAGCTACTCGGGTTCCTTCCAAGGAATTGCCAGCAAGCTGCCTCCCGTGGCTGCCATCCCCAACAAGCTGAGGGCCAATCTGGCCAGTGACGCCGGTGGCAACATCCCTCTGTGTACTGTGCTCCCCAAACTGGTCAGCTAGTGGGGAGTGACGGGTTCCCAGGATACACCCCTCGTGTGTTAGCTGTCTGTTCATGCCGTGGGAGGAAATTAAATGCAGAGGGTTTTAATGGATTTACTTTTTATTAGAGGCTCAGTCTGGAATATTGGAAGATCAGTCAAAAATGTACACATTAAAGGGCTAACTTTTATCCAGTCGCTCCACTCACACCTGGTGCATATTCCACTGCTGAGGGTTCAGCTCAGCTGGGGGTACAGGGACAGTTTGGCAGATGTGCTGTTGAAAAATGAAATCAAACCATTTCTTATCATGGTTTAACAGGTTCTTTTGCTCAGGACAGGAAAGGAACTTGATTTAAACTACATGTTTTCAGTTATCTCCAGCTGATCTCTTTGTGTTCCAGGGAAAGTTTTTAAATCTCTTGTCAAAAGCACAAATGCATTAATGTAATGCATTGGGAACTTGCAAATTGCTTAAGTTTGAAGAATTTTATTACTCTGCATTGCTTTTCCCTTATCTATCCTGGGATTTTAAAAAATGTGATGGGATGTGGACACCAAAGGAATTTTTTGTTGGAAAAGAAAATACTCAGATGATAAAATTGCAAAGGAGCATAGAACTGCCATGAAACACAGGATATATCTAAATAAAACTACTGATTTCTGTAACACTTGCTATTTCCCCCTAAAAATCTATGGAAAACTTGTAGGGGAATTTGGGATCAGGCCTGGTCCATCACAAGTGTGAGCCAGTTTGGTCAGGCAATGATTGAATTATCTGGTTCTTTGGAGCTCAGATTTCCATCAGCAGTTCTGCCAGGTGTGTGTGTCTTTGTTTCTCCTGTGTTTCTAAAACAAAAATGTTGAACTTCAAGAGCTGGTTTATATCCACGTTTGAGATTCTGGTAATTGCAAAAAATTATCTCTTTGTGTAGAGTGAATTCCATTGAATTACATGAAGCTCTTTTAATAAAAATGAAAACATGCCACCCCCTGTCAGACAAGTAAGACTTTTTCAGGCCCAGGGCTGTGACCAGAAAATGAGGGAGGGGGGTATACACGTTAATCATTGGGAGTGTGCTCTGAAATCTCAACATAATCTCTGGAAACCATAACCAGGAAAGACTGATAAGGTGCAAGGACGGATCCAAATGGAAATATTTTATGGGAAGAGTTGCTTTGTTTCTAATTGCCTTCCTTCAGGCCTTTGGGTGCCTACATTTTCTCACTCTTGAACTACATGAGTTTGCATTTCCTCTTCCTTTATCTTCCCAGAACATGCCAGGGTGGTGTGACCTGTCACAGCCACGGCACAGCTTGTTGGGGTTGTTCCTCCTCGCAGACTCATGGCCCGAGTCCATCTCCAAAACCATCTGATCCCTTGCCAGGTGCCTGAGCACGACTTTAAATGCAATTTAGAGCTTTTATGAACAGAAGGTTTTAAATTTAATGACTTTCTCTGCAGCAGGTTTTGAATGCTAAAGGAAGGAGACTCTCAGTATGCAAACGAAGGAGCTGCTGGGGTGATTTTAAAGATGAGGTGAGCAAATGTTCAGCAGGAGACCCTTCCCCTGAGGAGATGGGGCTGCTCTGGCCTCCCTGGGTCATTACAGCACTGGGTGGAGGCCTGGAGAAAACCTCAAAAAGACACAGCCAAAGCTCCAAAGGACTTTAATCTGAGGTTCCCAGGAGTTTAAATGGAGGTTCTTGTGTGGGGAGCTTTCCTGAGTTGTTTTGTTTCACAAGTGTCAATTCAGTGATATTAAAATAACAGTCTGGCCTTTATCCGTGCAGCAAGCAGCATGGATGGGCTGCTCATGGGTCACTTACTACAACACATGGCTGGCATTTTTTATTTTGCTTGGCTGAGTGAAGTTTTATTTGAATGAAGAACCGGGGAAATGGATTCTGGAGGGAAGTGGCAGAAGACACCACTGATTTTAGTAGAATCTCTAATAGATTTGACACGTTTTCAGAAGCCAGAGACCTTCTTCCTCCTTGTCTGCCCTTTACATTTCTTTTAACAAAATACACCAGGTGGGTGAGGAGAAAGGAACCTTTCAGGAGCAACAGCTTGGTAGGAAAGGTGCATGGAAAAGTATTTTATAGCGAGAATATGAGGTGATGGTGGTGATGGAGCGTGGCAGGAGGAGCAGTGTTGGAGTGCTGGGAGCTGTGCAAACAGGGCTCAGGACACACAGCAGGGTCCTGGTTCTGAGCCATTCTGTCTATAAAATGCCAAGTGTAGAATAATAAATTCTGTGACTTGTGGGAAGAAGTGACTGAGGGAGCTCCTCCTGTGGCAGCCTCTGGTGCACACTCAGTAATTTTGCTTAAGGCTGGGGCTGTGAAGCTGCAGATAAAACAATTAACTGGCAAAACCGTGGCTTTTCATTTAGAAAATGTGTTCAGCATGCCCTGACTGCACGAGGTGTTTGTTTAAGACTGGATCTTACTTACTTGGTACTGCTGTATTTGAAAATCAAATATGTATTCAAGTGAATTGCTAATTTGGGTGAGAAGGAAAAGGAAGCAGCCTCAGCAGGTATTTACTGGGTTGGAAACTTGTTCCTAGCCCAGGAGACATAGCTGAGAATATTGGGGCCTTGTTTCCAATCACTGATCCCCAATTCCTTTATAAAGCGTTTGCTGTTGGTGAATTGTTTGATGCAGAATTCCCAAACTGGGAGAGCCCTCCAGGTGAGCCAACAAACATCCCCTGAGGAATCATCCCTGCAAGCCCTGGGCTTGCTGAGCTCCCTGTGGGTTGGAGCAGGAGTTTTCCAGCCACACGTGGGGGGTTGGACCGTGGGCTGTGTCACTGGCATTTATCAGGGGCGGTCACGGCCTCGGTGTCTGTGCTCACCAGATACGGCCAGGCCTCAAAGCCACGCTTGTTTTTGGGAAAGCCAAACCCAGAGAGGTCTGAAATCACCAGAGTCCATCACTGTCATTAGTTGTGCTACTGCTGAGAATGTTGGAAGTATCCTAAAATGAAAAATGTCTGAATAGATGAAGAACAGTTTTGATTTTTGTGGTAGCTTTGCTTTGTTGAGCTGCCCGCACTGGTGCCTGAGCCATGCTCTCCTCGGGAGGTACCACAGAACACATGCAAAGCACTTGTGTTTACAGCAGATCAGGCATTGCATTCCTAAAAGTCACCCAAACTTGTTTTAAAATGCTCTTTGTAATGTTTTACTACCCTGTGAGAGGTGCAAATAACAACTCTTCGTTGTCTGCAGTTTCACCCGTTTGCCTCAGCTATAAATCAGTGACAGTGCACGAGCAGCACATCTGAAAGATCTAAACCCAAATTTAGAGATCTTCTGGGTACCACAGACACCCCTCACTGCTGTTTTTTATCCTCCCAGCCAGCTGGAATGGGAATCCTGTCTGGCCAATGACCTAAGAATTCCCAGCAGATTAATTGGACAGATTTAATACGACTTTTGTGGAAGAGTGAGTGTGTTGCTTACAATCTTTTTTACCTGTTAGGATTTTGGTGCGGTTGAAAACTTTTAAAGCAGCTGTAGAACTTCTTTGCAAAGATCATCTTCTTCAAAACTACCTCTCAAACAAACATTAGGGTCCTTTTTAAAGGGCTGCTCCCTGCAGGCTGCAGCTCTCCTGGGGTTTTTTTCTTGTTTAATACCAATAGCTGTCCTGGCTGTGAAACATATATATGATGATCTCAGCAATGTCTTGCTAATCCCAGGCACACAAGCAAAAGGCTGATGCTGCACCCAGAGATCTCTGCTGAAATGATACAAATCCCCCGCCTGCCAAAGTTTAATTCCGTTGTGGAAGTGGGGAACCAAAATAATATGGAAAGATCTGCGGGACTTGCGTGCAGCCCCAGCTGAGGCCGAAAAAAACCCTGCTCAAAGACTTTAATGGAAAATCCTGTGGCTTCTGCAGGTGCTGAGTGCTCGGGGCTGTGGGTGCCTGGCAGGTTTGGGAGTTGGTCAGGGTGATTTTACATTTGGTGCTTCACAGAATCCTNAGAAATGTGGGGTTTGTTTTGTGCTGAAGCTTCCGAGCTGTTTGCCGGTTAACGTGCCCTGGCAGTTGGGCGTTCTTGCTGTGATTTATACATTTGCTTGAGTGCTCCTGATCGAGTTTCCTGAGCGAGCTCGAGACTGAGGAGTTTGGAGTGGGGTGGAGGATTGCAGGAGTACTGTAGTAAGGCAGCCTTCCCAGGATCGCAGAGTTACTGAGGTTGGGAAAGACCTCCCAGACCTTCGATTCCAACCTGTGCCTGATCCCCACCTCGTCACCCAGACCAATGTCCANTCCTTGGGCACCTCCAGGGATGGGCACTCCAAACCTCCCTGGGCAGCTCTTCTCAAGCCCTGACCGCCCTTTCCATGGGGAAATTCCTGCTGAAATTCCACCCTGAGCCTCCCCTGGCCCAGCCTGAGGCCGTTCCCTCTCCTCCTGTCCCTGTTCCCTGGGATAAGATCCCAAATCCCCCCCAGCTGCCCCCTCCTGTCAGGGACCCGTGCAGAGCCACAAGGTCACAGACACCACTTGCTTTTTATTCTTTTATTAATTTAATGAAGGGAATAAATACACCTCCTCCAGCCCATTAGAGAGCCCGCATGCTCCAAAACGCCACCGATGCCTCCAGCTTTGTAACTCCCCCTGAGCCAGGTGAGATCTGCGGCTCCTCGTGGAGAGCCGAACGTTGGCCTGGATTTTTTATTCCAGATCAATTCCTGCAGAGGGGCTGGCAGGGCCAGGCAGCCTGTGCTGTCCCAGAGCCCCCCACACTCAGCACTCAGGGTTTTACCAGCCCACGTCGGCCTCGCCCCAGCCACGTTCCTGGTCAGGGGTTCTGACACGTTGCAGATGTTCCAGCTAAACATCAGCGTCCTCAGAATCTGCAGGTTTGCCTTTTTATTACAAATATTGTGATGAGGTGTAATAGGGTGGGGAATGTGGAAAACATGGGAGGTGCATGTGGGTATTACTGGGGAGGAACTTTCTGGAAACCAGTCAGTCTCAAACTATGTACCTAAATGTAATGAGCAGATTTCTTACAGTTGTACTTTGGGCCATTTTTAAAAGAAAATAAATGCATAATTTTTCTTTAGCAATCGAGTGTGCAGATTCCTCAAAGTCCTTGATTAAAAAGGAAAAAGAGAAAAAAAAAGTAATAATTATTTCCAGATGGTGGAACTTACCTTGTGCTGGCAGACACCACCTCCTGTGGCATCTGCCTAGAGAGGAGAGAAAATTGTCACTGTGTGAGTGGGAGGTTTCTGTGTCTGTGCTAAACGTGATGAAGCTCTGCTCTGACAAATGTTCCTCTCGTTAACAGTGCTGTAATTAGAACACACCACAGTTTTGCCATGACATTCTTCAGTTGTCACTTTCTTATTCAGCCCACTAGAGAGCTTTTTAAAGCCCAGAATCCTGCTTATCCCCAGGCTGAAAGGAGAAATCCAGTAACAGCCACTTAGGGAAGATTTGCTTTTATTAGAAACCTATAAATGGGTAACTTACTGTACACAAGTGGATATTGGGATGGTTTGAAGATGAAATCATGCTGCAATAAAAGGTCTCCAGCTACAACCTGTGTGATTAAACCACGTGTGTTACACACAGAGTGTGCAGACAACACTGAGTGATTTTTTTGCCTCATTTTAATGTGGGTGAATGGCAAATATGTGATTTTTTTAAAGTTTGCAAGCTGAAAACAGTAAATATATTTATATATATGTAGAGATTTAGATGTCTTTGTGGTATGTGTATATAAATATGTTACCTCTGCCATGAGTCCATGGGACGCTCTCTGAGATGGCCTGAGTGACATTTTCTCAAGCACAGCTCCTCAGATTAAAAAAATAATCTTATCTGCCCTGCTTAATGCTTGTTGATGTAACATGATAAGGGATTGTCTCCCAAATTCTGCTGTCTGAGCTGCACCGGGCGCTGTGAGGGGAAATAATGTTTGGTGCCAGCGGAGGAGCTGGGGAATCCCACACCAAAGCTGTGTCCACCTCTTTCTGCCTGGCAAATTCGTGCACCTGAATCTGCACAAAGATGGGGAGCAGAAGCCTGGAGTTTGTCACTCTTGTGGTGTATTCCAATTATTATTAATTATTGTAGTGACAGGACAGGAGGGAAGAGCGTCAAACTGGAAGAGAGCAGGGTTAGATTGGATATTAGGGGAAAATTCTTCACCAGGGGTGATGAGGCCCTGGCACAGCTGTGGCTGCCCCATCCCTGGAAGTGTCCAGGGCCAGGATGGACGGGGCTTGGAGCCACCTCGGGTAGTGGGAGGTGTCCCTGCCCATGGCAGGGGCTGTGTGAGCCAAAGAGGAGAATTTTGCCTCTAATGAGGTTTTCTTCAAGCATCAGCGAGCAAACTCGGAGTGCTGGTGCCGGGATGATTCATCTGACGGTTTTTGTAAGCTCAGCTCCTCGTGGCACAGGCGAGGAGTGAGCGGTGGCAGCTTCGGGTTTGTTTTCTTTCCTCTTGTCACATCAGCCTAATGGGCTTTGCAAACACTTTTCGGGACAGCCACGTGCACGGATGCTCAGAAATGCCTTTCCCTCTGCAAATCGCTCCCTTCACTCGGATTTTGGATGTGAAACCCAGGAACAAAGTTTGACCGGATTTTCTTCCTGTGGTCCCATCCCTCTCTCCCCAGTGTTTATGGGGGAGCGATAAACGGGATCTGCCGGGTGCAGATGCAGCCAGCTGTGCCCCGAGACATCTGGGAAAGCTGAACTTACAAGGAGTCGAAGGAAAGTTTGGGATGCGGCTCTGGGGAGTGGCAGGGAGAGGGGATTGTTGGCACGGGCAGCTTTTCCCCCGCCTCTTGCAGACAGGGGGATTTAAATAATTGCTCCTTAAGTGTGCTCCGGCTTGTTTCCTTTGTCTGCGGGGACGGAATAGCTGCCCGAATTAAGTCTGTCCATTCTTCAGCGCTGAGAGGAGCTTTCTAAAGCCGAGGCAGAGGCAGCCCCAGCCCCTGGCAGAGGAGCGGAGCCCTGTAAGGGTTCGCATTCCTCCCGCCGGCTCGGAAGCTCTGGAATTCGGCTTTACAAGCACAGCAGTACCGCCGAGGATTGTTTTGCTGGGCTGGTGGGTCGGAGGTAGGAAGGCAGAGACCGTGATTACAATAATTAAGTGTAATTAAGCATAGCTGAGAAGGGATTGAGAGCAATAAAGCACATGCCTGATTAGCCCACAGAAGGGACTGTTACAGGCTGTTGGACGGACCAGTGACACAAACCGGGCTGGGTTTAATAGGAATTCCTTCACAGTTTTAATTGCAGTGTGGGAACACCTTGCCTGCAGTGCGTCAGGTAGGGGGGATGTGGGCAAGGGGCTCTCCAGATGAGAAATGACGCAGCCAGGTCTTGCCCTGGGTGGTTTTTTGGCTGTGAGGCAGCTGCTGAGGGCATGGAAATGCAAGAAATCATAACCAAGAAGCTGCTGGGAGAGTGGGGTTCGGCTGCTGTGGCCTTCAAGGGTTGTGTGTAGACACCCACGTGAGGATGATCTTGTAGGGCAGGGAAAGGAATTGGAAAAATGATTTCCACCCTGGCACGCTCAGCAGGAGCCTCGGAGCTCGTCCTGACATGGGTGAGAAAGGAGGAGAGGACAAAAGAAGGATTTTACTCAATCCTGTCCCAGGCTGACCAAGAATGCCCAGGGTCCTTGGCCGTGTCCTGCACTGCCCGGGGCTGAGCGGGGCAGTGCCCTCCCTGTGTGCCCAGCCTGTGTCCTGCCACTGCCACAGCCCCCGGTGACAGCAGCACCAACAGCAGGGGCTGCCAGGCTCTCCAGCAGGTGCTAATGATGGATGGCATAAATGAAATTATATTTGAGGCGTGAGCAGCCAGCTGTAAAGTCATCAAACAGGAAAGGTCGTGCACGTAATTTACACCAGAACCGCTCTGCTCCCAAAGCCACGAGCACGAATTAATACAGGCAAGCAAGCAGAGAGGGGTAATTTTTTTTTGTCTGAGGCTCTCTGAGACAGGAGCTGTCGATCCCCTGTCGATCCCCTGCACAATTCCCTTCATTGCCATTTTCCTGTGCAGAGCTCAGCCCTTGGCACAGCTTGGTCTGGATGCTGCCGGCTCCTGTCTGACCCAGGACAGAAGGAGGCTGGAGCTGGGCAGCTCCTGCAGCTCCCTGGACTTCTGAAGGAGCCTGGAGAAATGTGCTGCCCACCTTTTCATGCTCTGTTTCTCCTTCAGATGAGATAGGAGTGGAAACAATGGGGGTGGTTTGAGATGATTTTCCTCCTTGCTGGAGGTGCCCCGCAGCACCTCACAACCTCCTCACAGGACCCTGGGCACTGGGAGGGGGCAGCTGTGTTTTCCAACACTTTGCAGATATTTACAGCCTGGTGATCTTCAAAAATGCCCCTTTAAGGTGGTCACTTGTAGGGCACAGGGAGCACGAGGCCGGACACGCTGGCGGTGCCAGCTGGCCATTGATTGCTTGGGAAGCTGGGGGTGTGTGTGGTTGGAGGGGGTGAGGAGAGGGAGGCTGCTGGTTATTTTGGGAGGTGCAAGAGGGGCGCAAACAGCCCAGCTTTCCTTTCCCAGCCAGCTGGTGCTGATTCAGGAGGTTTTAGCAGCGCCAGTTGCGTGGAGCTGAGCTGACGAGGCCTTGGTGACACGGCCTGGCTGCAGTGTCTCACCTCCCTCATCTCTCACTCAGGGGGCACTGGCTGTGCTTCCAGGAGGAGAAATAAGGTGACAGGAAAGGTAAGAGAGAGCCAGAATCTCCAAGCTGGGTTTTCTTCTTCTTTCCCCCAGTCTAATGGATCACATGCTTTGCTATAACTATTTCCAGGCCCCTCTTCAGCGCTTGCAGGACCAAGCGTGATCCTTTGACGCATCCCCATGTGATGGGAAATGCCCCAGAATGACACAAACCTTCCTAAATATTCTTTGATGACTCTTTTTTCCCCTATTAAACTAAACCCAGAGCTTCATGCATCCCACACTGCTTGGGTCTAGTTACACACCGTGGGGAAATTGGCCTTTATGAGCTGCTTTCTCGGGCTCTGGTCTCGTTCCATGGCCCCTTCTGGCAGCGTTACAGAAAGATGTTTTACCTTCCCACAGGGCACAACAAATGCAGCTCTCGGTGGGCCCAGTTTCAGTCCTTTCCCCATCTCCAACCTCCTTGATGCCATTTGCAGAGCTCTTCCCACATGGCACTGCCAGGGGATTAAGTGCCACCAGCAGCAGGGGTGGCAGGTGTGGGAGGTGGGAGCTTTGTCGCCGCTCTGTCCCAGCCACGGGGTGACCTTGTGCTCTGCTCTGTGTTTGCAGGAAGGTTATTTTATATATAACTGCTTTAGACAATTTAATCAGGCCATCTTCCCTGTTTTCTGTCTGCTGACCTCGGAGCTTGCTCTGTCCTCCTGGATCCTGCCCCTGCAGGGCTGTGTGGGCGTAATCCTGGGTCCTGATGAGCCCATCTGAAGAAGCCCAAATCATTTCTGACTCCCTTTCCCTGTCCCCAAGGTGCAGTAACAGCTGGAGAGGGACTAGAATGCAGCAGTGTCGGTGATGTCTCCCAAATACCGGGATACACCCGGTCCAGCCTGTCCCTTCATCCTGCTGACTCTGCTCTGTGCTGTATCCAGCATTTCTCCAGTCACCCCAACCTCCTAAAGCCTGTGGTAGAGAAAAGGGCAATGAAGATGCTGCTGGGAGTCCCAGACCTCCATGGAGACATCCTGCTGCCACTTGCAGCCTGTGGATGCGCCGGGGAGCTCCCATCCCAAGCAAAAACCTCTTTACAACGACTCTCTCCCGCCCAAACAAATAAATATTTCTGACCTCCCAAAAAAATAACCCGACCAAAAACCCCAAAAAGAGAGTCCCGTCTCACCTCGCTGCCGTTGCTGTGTTTCCAGTTGCTACACAAACAGGTTTATTTCTGGCTGCTCCACATGCCAGCTCCCGGGCCGTGCAATGCAATCCCGGCCGCCCGGGCTGCGCACGCCGGGGCGGCTCCGGCCCTTCCCGAGCCCGGCCCTTCCAGCACGGCCCCGGCAGCTGCTCGCCCTGACCCCGGCCACTTTTAGCCTCCCGCTCGGTGGCCCGAGTGTTTTTCCACTCTACGCAGCAGCCCCGGTAGAGCCGTGCCAGCCCCGCTGCCCGCAGCAGCTGTGCGGGGCCGGAGGGCGCTGCTGGTGCCGTGGGGTCACCGCCACCGCTCCGATTGTCCCCAGCCCCCGGCCCGGCGTGGCCATCGCACTGCAGGGGCTGGGCTGAGCTGGGAGGATCTGTGGGTTCCCGCTGGCTCGCGGTGCCCACCCTGACACGGGGACATGGGTGACAATCGTGTCCCCCAGCTCCTTCAGGACAGCCAGCGCATGGGCTGCATTTGTCCCTCTGGATTAGGGCCAGCCCAAGAGCTGCTTATGCTAATGGGGCTAATCTCCATAATCTTGTCACACAAATGCCTCGTCTCTGCTGGCAGAGCAGCAGGGATTTGGGTTATATGTGGATGCCAGCAGATAGAAGTGCTCGGGGAGGTGGCACGGAGAGAAGGCACATTTAGGGCTCATGGGGGCCGTGCCAGGTTGGGTTCAGCTGGGGCTGGTGTGAAGATCCTCCTCCTGCTCCAGGGTCTTACCTCATCATCTCTCTGCAGTGTGGGATGATCTGCCACCCAGGGGCAGAGGAGCTCAGGATGCTGGCCTTAAAACCAGGTCCCTTTGCCCCAGCCTGTGGCTGAGGTTTTCCCTGGTGTGGGATCTGTGGTTTTGCTCATCAGCTGGGCTCCATCCCTTTTAAAGCCAACTATTTTAGGGCCTGTACATTTCTGTGTTTCTGAGCGGTGGTTTTTGTGACTGTGACTTAGGGAAGTACATTTGGCATCATCTGGTGGGCAATGAATCAGGTGGAAAAATCCCCATGTTGAGAAAAGCAGAGTAAGGGGTCAGTGCTGGGGGATTTTGGGTGCTTTTTGTTCTCCTTCCTTGTGCTAAACCCTCCCTGGACATGGGGGTCACTGCTTGAGGTGGACACTTGTAGGATGCACTCAGGACACTCTGGTTTGTCCCTCGGGTCTCGCTGAGTGCGAGGACCGTGCTGCGCCCCTGCCCTGCGCCGTGTGTCCGGCACCCAGCTGGCCGGGAAAGGGGCAGGAGAATCCTCACCCCCACCAGGCAGACAGTTCTAATCCCGAGCAGTATTTCCTGACATGTCTCGCGATCACGGGCTCTGTGTGTCAGCTCGGGAATGTCCAGCGGGAAGGGTCTGGGAGCCGTCCCGCTCGGGAATGCGAGCAACGCCCCAGCCCGCGGGTGATAATCCCCGACGGGAATCCCGGCCCTGGAGCTGCTGCCTCTCCCCACCCTGTGCCAAGGGGCATCGCTCCATCCCCTGCTGCCGAGGAAGGGTGGTGCCCGTGGTAAATATCCCTGGCAAGGGGCTGATGCTGCCAGCCAGGCACGTCCCGTGCTCCGGCAGGGCTGGGAGACAGGGTCTCCATAAAATCCCTATTGCTCAGACTTGTCCTGAGTGGTGCCGTGGAGAAGGTTTGTGGTTGCATTTTTGGGAAATAAATCCGAGTTAGAATAGCTCCTTTCATCCTGAGGGATCCCACAGTGCTTTATAAATAGGTTTGCAAACCATGCACAAGGATCACTTCCAGGCACTGGGATGCAGCCACTTCCTGGGAGCAGCTGCTGGGAGCTGAGCTGGAGCTCTGGGAGCGGTGGAAAAAACCTCGGTGCAACTTCCAGTGCTACCTCCTGTCCTTATTTCAATCCTTCCGCTGCTTTGCAAGTGGCATTGACAGTTGTAATGGTGATTAACACCATCTTTTCAACTCTATTACCCCTCTCCTAAAAGCACGTGGGATTATTTAAAGGAATTACCATTTTTTAAGTGAGATAGCTTTTCACCAGCCTCGTGCTCCCACAAATCCACCCAGGGAGAAGAACAGGATGCACACAGCCTTAATGATCATTACCTTCATCTTCATGGTCTGCTTTTTCCTGGTAACTCTGCTATAATCAGATAGCAATCTGGTTCATTACTTGCCATGGAGAGCACATGGATCAGCCACTTCTGTCATGTAGATGTAAAGGCTGAGCCTGCTGCCAGCCAGTGCTTTTTCCCTCTGGAAATGGGAGTGGAAAGAGGGAAAAATCAGTTCCCATTCACATCCGGATGATTTTTGTCCTGGCTGAGGATTGGAGGTCACTGCTGCTGGATTTGGTGTTCATAGAGGGCTTTTTGAGTTGGTTTGTTTTGCGCTTTTTTTTGGTTTTTTGATAAAAAGCAGCCAGATCTGGTGGGTTCTTCCCATGTTGGACGCTGTACGGTGGTTCTCGCTCTGCTGTGGGGTGTGTGGGAAGGGGAGTGGGCGGATGGCAGACCCCACCACCCTTTGTGGGAAGACCCTTCTCCCGATACCCAGCCTAACCCTCCTCTGACACAAGCCCAGGTGTGGGATGTGTGCTGTGGGGCGAACCGGGACGGTTCCCTTCGAGGCGAGGGGAGCGGGGGCACCTCGGGGTCCCACCCTGGGCAGGGCTGGGGACCGCGGCCCCTCCGGGCGGCTCCGGTCCCGCAGCCCCGGGCGGAGCGGGGCTCGGCGGGGCCCGGGGGCCACCTCGTGGCGGCTGGTGGCGATGGGCAAACTCCCTACGAACGCCCGATTTTTCGCAGAAATGGTTAAAAGGTGCCACGAGGCTTGGTGACAGGACAAGGGGGAATGGTTTTAAACTAAAAGATGGGGTGTTTAGATTGGGTTTGGGGAGGAAATTCTTCCCTGGGAGGGTGGGCAGGCCCTGGCACAGGGTGCCCAGAGAAGCTGTGGCTGCCCCTGGATCCCTGGAAGTGTCCAAGGCGAGGTTGGATGGGGCTTGGAGCAGCCTGAGATAGTGGAAGGTGTCCCTGCCCACGGCAGGGTGGAACTGGATGAGCTTTAAAGTCCACTCCAACCCAAACCATTCCATGATCCTGTGATTAATTCCTGTGGTTCCCTGACCCCCCAAGCCTGAAGGCAGAGGGAAGTGGGGCTCTGATGTCCCAGCTCCAGGGGGCCCCGGCTGTGACGGAGGAGCCAGCGCAGCCCTCGCCTCGGGTGAGTAACCGAGGAGGATTCCATGGGAAACCCAGGACCCGAGGCTCCCGAACTGTGCCTCCTCTGGGCTGGTGTTTATCTTTGAAATAGCTGAAGGGTCGGGTTACAAAGCAAATATGAATGAAACTAAAGGAAACGGAGCAACGAAATGGGTCAATCATTTTCCTTTGACCAGATTCCTCTGTGGAGAAAAACTTGGCTTAAAAGGCTCCTTTCCCCAGACGTGCTGGGACGAGCCCAAGCAAGGGGATGCCAAAGCTGGGAAAACCCCACAGAGCAGCAGCTTTGAAGCAGCTTTGATCTGTGCTTACAGGGTCTGTTGGGTTTAACTCCCACCCTCCACAGCCCCTTGGGGTTTAGGATGCGGGATCAGATTCTGGGAGATGCTGCAAGTCCCAGAATGAATCCATTTTCCAAGCGGGAAATGTTCTTGCGGCCAACGCTTCGCCGGGAGCAGGAGGAGGCCTCTGCTGCTCTCCAGGTTTCTCAGGGAAACTCAGGACTCAGTGAGAGGCACTGGGAGCTCGACAAGAGTTTTATTTATAAAGCTGCCAGCGTCTGGTGTAGGTTTACTCACTCTCCCATCTGGTGACTGTCACTGCCACCTCCTGACAGACGCTCAGTCTCTTGCTGCTAATGACGTACTTTGATTAGCTGGATCCGCTGCTTCGCCCCGCTATTGATCAGCCACGGGGTAAGAACAGCCTGCGTAAAACCGGGGGCAGTTTTATTGCTTTGATTAAAAAAAACTGAGAGGATTTTATTGATCTCAGAAGGTGCTGAGGTGGCAGAGGTGGAGCAGATGCCTCCTGCTCCGGGGTGGCCTTGCCTGTGTGTAGGGACATGCAGAGGCCACAGCTTGTCCTTCCCCGTCCTGCCCTTCACTGTCCTGTCCCTTTTTAGGACCTGGATTCTTCTTTCTTGTGGTGGCAGCTGCTTGTGGAGGACGTGGTGTAGGTCCTGTGTACCGTGATGTTCCTTCATCCCTTCCCCAGGGCACACTCCCTGCCCTCTGTGGGACAGCTGGGTAAGAGGGATGGATGTCAAAAATCACAAGTTCTTTACTTGGAAAACAGGGATTATCAGTGTGCTTTTTATATCCATAAATGAAATATCTTGACTTCCTGTGGCGCTCTAGAGAAGGAATGTTCATTGGGTTTTACTGGATGTCAGGCAGCTCAAGGGCAGGTTGCACTTCAGTGTGGATCTCTTCTCTTTTAGCCTTGTGTTTGTTGGATTCTGGGATGAACATGGAAATAGGGGTTAATTTGTTATCAGCAGGACAGGCTTTACTCTTTTCGGGCTGGTTTCCCATCCCCTGATGCTCTGTGTGCTGTGGTGTTGGTTACATCTCTTGTCTTCCCGGGCAGTGGTTGTGGACGGAGCGATGGTGGATGAGGTGTTGGGCACCTCACCACTCCTCAGAGCAGCCCTTTGTCACCTCGGGATGCTCTCGGGACAGCGAGGAGATGCCAGGCATGGGTGGGACACTGTTACTGGTGGAATTGTACAATCATAGAATGGTTTGGGCTGGAAGGGAGCCTTGAAGACCATCCCATCCCACGCCCTGCCATGGGCAGGGACACCTTCCACTGTCCCAGGGTGCTCCAACCTGGCCTTGGACACTTCCAGGGATGGAGCATCCACATCTTCTCTGGGCATCCTGTGGCGGGGCCTCCTCACCCTCACAGGGAAGAATTTTTTTCTTAATTTCCAACCTAACCCTTCTCTCTTTGAACCCGAGCCCATTCCCCCTCGTCCTGTCGCTCCACGCTCCTGTGAACAGTCTTTCCTGTTGTCACCGGGGGGACACTGGGAACGCCCCGACCTGTTGCCATCCCCGCTCCGGCTTCAGGGGAGCGGGGACACAGGCGGTGGCGGGGCCGGGGGTCCCCCGTACCCGCGGGGCATGATCCCCCCCGGGGCACGATCCCCCCCGGCGCCCCTCGGGCAGCGGCGGGGCCGGT
>VWZW01000741.1:694243-716420 GCA_013397115.1 Edolisoma coerulescens | reverse complement strand
GGCCGCGCTTTCATCTCGGCTTTCCCCCCGCATTAAGAGCGGCGAGACGCGGCTTTCCCGCTTTGTAGTGGGAAACGAAGCGAAATGACATCTTGGTAGCCCGAGGGGTGGGGGTCGGGAGAGGTGAGGAGACCGTGACCTGGTTGGGATTCCCCCGGGGGATGCACATCTCGGAGTGCCGGGGTCTGCATCCCCGAGTTTGGGGCCACATCGCGGAACGTGGGGTTCCCTCCGTGGGGCCGCTCGTGGTGTGTGGTGGAAGCACCGGCAGCTGCTCGCTGTCCCCGTTCGATGTCCCCTCCCGGCTGTAACACCGAGCGACTGTCGTCCCCCGCTTTCTCAGGGAGTATTTCAGCATGATGATGTTACCCCTTGTCCCTAACTTGCTTCTCTTTGACAGGCGTAGATAAACAGTGGCTAACAAGGTGTATTTGAGCTCAAACTAGGTGATGGAATCCTTCTCGTTGTTTCCAAACGAGGTTTTTGAGCAAAGAGAGGAGCGTGTCTCCCTGCCAGAGAGGCTCGGGAAGTTTGAATGGATTCCTGACACGCCGGGTGACGCGGGAGCAAGGCTCTCTGCTCGGTGGGAGCGCCGTGTTCTCCAGCATCCGTGCAATTTGCGCCCACACATGAGCTGTTCCAGTCCTTGGCGTTACCTCGAGAACTGGGGAGGCGAAAATTACCCCACCTAAACCCATAACCCCCACACAAACCTATAACTCCCACCCAAACCCGTAACCCTCGCTTCCTTTGTGTTTAGAGTTGCCTCTCTGTTGGTGTCTGGGGTTCCTAACCTGAGTGAGGGAGCAAACACGGGGCTTTGGGGGCACAGGTTGTGCTGCGGAGGTGGTGGGGTGGGCAAGGTGCTGAACGTCCGTGGTTAAGGAAGAGGGGTCAGTTAGGTAGTACAAGTTTGGCTTTTCCTTCAGAAACGCCGAAGATGTTGCTCGTGAGCCGCCCCGCGTTGTACTCCAGGGCAACCTTGTATTGTCACCTCGTCGGGTTGAAAATTAGCGAAATCCTCTTCTGTTTTGACAGACGGGCTCCTCCTCGCCTCCGAAGCTGAGTCACAAATTGGAAGCACAGATCCCAGCACTTCCCTTTCGCAGCCCCGAAAGGGGAAGGATGCAGGAGGAGAGCGAGGCCGGAGGTTCCTCTGCCCGGCGTGGCTGGGGCACAGGGCTGGTGCTGTGAGCGCGGGGTCAGGGTTTGCTGCCCCGTGTCATGCGGGTTCCTCGGCTCCTTGAAAAGCCTCCTGGAGCGCGGGGCTCCGGGCTGGGATGTAGGAGGGTGACGCAGGGCGTCTGTGTGGCTCTCGGGGGTGAGGTATATCCGACACTGAATCTCTTTTAGGAAAAGAGATTGTCTTGCCTGTCCCCTGTCCTGGCCTCTTCTGGCGTCCCTGACGGGGAGGGACGAGTTCACTGAGTGGTTGGACGTGTCCCTGGCTTCTCAAAGAGCAGCACAGCTGCTACTGTAAGTGATTCCCTCCAGCACCTTCAGAACTGCTACGCTGGGAATTTGGGCTCTGGGACGAGCCCGTGGGTACCCGTCCTGCCCTCCTGAGTGTGAGCTACAGGCTTGGCTTAGTCCATTGGGATGTTTGGACCGAGCTGCCGAGCCCAAACTTGGTGTGGGTGACTGCCCTAGACATGATGTGTGCTGACTTCATTCCCTCCTCGGGTACACAGCCGGGCTGACGTCTCTGCTAGAGACCTGTGGAGAGGTATTTGGGTCCAAATTACTCATGGGCTGCATCAGAGTGGAAAGATGACCTAAAGCAGGATCCACAGAAGTGATTGCATCGAGTTGTCATGTTTCAGATGATGCTTAAAAGAATCCTGATGGCACTTCGCCAGGAGCCACAGCTGAGATCTGTCTGCTGCCTGCTTTGGTTGTGCAGTGAACCTTTCCATTTGGAGTGTCATTCTTTAGGGTTGCTGTTCCAAAATCTTGTATAACAATGCACTCCTTCACTGGAGGATGAGACACTGTTGTGTCTCTCCCTGATGGGAACGGTGTCTTCTGGTCAGGTTGCGCTTCCTCTTGGGTCGTGAGCAACTTTTGTGTTGTTAAAGATCTTTCTCCCAAATCAAGAGATGGATTTAGGTAAGGGTTTTGCTGAGACTCACTTTGCTGAAGAGAACTTTTCAGTGCTCCAGGAGAGTTTCAGCTTGGAGACAGTATTCTAGCAGCAGTGAAAACGTTAAGGCCAATTTTCTCCTCCTTCCGGAGCAATAGTCCATGGCAGAGATACATCATTAAATAAAATGATGCTGAGTGCGAGGTAATGGATGGTAGTTCTGCTTGCTGTGTGGTACCTGGGTGAAAACAAGAGATTCCTCTGCTTTTCTTATAGATTCTTGTTCATCTTTCTGTTTCCCACCCTCAATTTTACTGTATTTTTTGGTACCTGAAGTGTGGCATCCCTGAATTATCTGGTGTGGAGCAGCCACGGATGGTCCCAGTCACCCGTGACCTGACCCTGTCTGAAGCACAATGATCTGCTGCAGGGTGGGAACAGAAAGCCCGAGGAGGGGTGATGAATGGAGCTGAAACGCCTGGTTCCTCACCCCTTTCTTCCTTGTACCTTGGTGTGATTTATTATTAGGCAAAATTAGGCTTGTAATTTCTGTGGAGGCTGCTGTATGTAGGTCACCGCTGGCCTGACTTGGCAGGGTTTGCTGTGGTCAGGCTGCAGTGGTGGGGCTGGGAGCGAGGGCTCCTCGCCTACTGCAAATTCCACTTTTAAGACTAATCTTTGGGCTGGCTGCCTTAATTCCAGGAGGAAATGGCAGCTAAGCCAGGCTGGAGAGTGGGGACTGGTCATGGCAGGTGATGAGTTCTTCTCTGTCGTACACATTGCTCGATGGAGCCCTTTGTGGAGCAGGTTTCCTTTAAAACAAATAAACAAACCTCGCTGCTGACTTCAGCTTCAGAGCAGGAGATCCTCATCTGGCTTGGTGAGCTTTGGGAAGGCTGGAGGAGCTCAGGGCCGTGGAGGCTGCTCGTGGATTTGCCCCTGTTTCTGGAGCATCCTTGGTGCTTTGGGGCGTGTTTGCGAAACACTCTCAGTGTCGCTCTTGGCCTCATCAGATAATCTGTGAGTGATGGCTCCCCTGATGGAGAAGGAGGAAGGAGGATGGTGCTTGTGGTTTAGTGTTCTGGGAAGGTGCCTGCCGTGGAATTAGGGCAGGCAGCTCGGAGCTGAGCTCTGTGGATGAGCGAGTTCATGTGGCCAAAGCACCCTGTGTCCCGCAGCTTCCTTTGAGATCAAATGCTGTGTCCCTCTGAAAATCCGTCTGGAAAAATATCCCTGGAGTGAGGGAGTAGATGGAGATCCTGGGCTCGTGCTTGTGGGAAGCAGCTTGCTGTGTCTGCTGTTCTTCTGCCCCTCTCTCAGTGGAGAGATGTTTTTTTTATTAGCTCTGCCGTGTATTTTATGTAATCAGAAATGTCTTCGCTGTGGCCTCCTGTGCAAGCTGTGGCTGCAAAGCCGTGGAAACTGCAGTGACATCACTGGGACTTTTCCAAAGCAGTGGTTTATTATCTCATTGACCAAAGGAGTCGACTGACTTGGGGTTTGAGTTTGTTTAAACGATTTAGGATTTGCCATAATCTCTTTGAAACACTTCACATGTTCTGAGCAGTCAGAACGACGACTGTGATGGACTGATAAGACCCAGGAGCAGGGTTTTCTCTTTGGTACGTGCTCAGGAAGTGGCGGGGCTCTTCCTCTCAATAATAATCTAATGCCATCAGCCATAGGTCTTGAAAAGACGTTTCCCATGTTTTCCGAGGCGGGGAACTGAGATGCAGTGATTTACCGAGCGCCAGAACGGGCTGAGGAGCTGAGCTGCCTGTGGCACGCAGGATGAAAACACAGCCCCTGGATGTGTGATTTAATAGCCAAATACCACCAGGTAAAGTGATGGTTTTGCCCTTCACGCTGAGCCGTGCTGGCCTTTGGCAAGGTTTGTGCCTTCTGTGCCATCACTTCACACATGTGGGGGAAGCCTCGTTACAGGGCAGCGCTGGTTTAGGGGGCTGTGGGGGTGATGGCTCTGCCTCGGGTGGTGAGTGAGCTGGGCTTTGCCAGACAGGTGCTCTGAAACAACCAAAATAACTTATAAATAATAACTGAAGCTGTACAGCTTGTGCCAGGTCTCCTGGCACGTTTGGAGCAGGATGGGTAGGCACAGAGGATGAAAACTCCTGGAAGGTTCCTGCTGAGGAAGCCTGGAGGATCAAGTTGGTGACTTCTCTCTTCCCAAAGAGCTCTGGGACGTGCTGTGGTATCTGATGAGATGGATGAGCTCTTGCTGGGTTGCAGGGCGGTGCAGGTACGTGGGAGGCATCCGGAGGAGTGGCCGGGTGGGAAGTGGCCGTTGGGCTGATCCTGTGGCACAGGAACAGCATCACTCCGGGTTTATGATCTGCCATCCCCTGAGCCCTCCTGGTGGCCTCCCGTGCCCCACACCGGGGTGGTCCGAGGGCTTTGCTCTTTTCCAACCCATCCTTTTGCTGTGGTTTTGCTGTCTGCTGAGAAACTTGAGAGGGAAGAGCCCTCGTTCCTTCAGAAACCCTTTCCTCCTGCTCGGAGCACAGCCGGCCTCCCGACCTGCAGACGGCCCTCGCTGCAGAAGTCAGGCTCCTCTCCAAGCACAACTGGCCCCGCGCGTCTGGCCTCAAGTTGCAGCATTCAGGCAGCATGACCTCACCTCCTGGTTTCCAAGAATAACGTGCTGCCTCCCCTGCTGCCTCCCCTGCGCCGCGCCGGGGCTGGCTGCGGGGCCAGGGCGGCTGCCACAGCCTGGCACGGGCCAGCTCCGGGGCTCTGGCTTGTGCCAGGTGTCCCAGGTAGCCCCGTGCCCACCCCAGGCTGCTCAGCTCCTCTGCCCTTTGTGGGTGGCAGAGGTGAGGCAGCAGCTGGGAGAGGGTCTTCAGCACCTGGCTGACCTGTTTTGGAGGAGGGAGAGTTTGAAGCAGGACCAGGGTGATTCCTCCACCGGCTCCAGAGGCTGGCATGGGAACACAGCTTGGCCTGACCACTCCCCAAAAAACCAGTTTGGAGCCCGGGCAGTCACACTGAGTCAGCATCGTGGTCATGGCTGGGGGTGTCAGTGTTGGATTTTAAACCCCCTGAGACCTGTATCCCACTGGAAGTGGGTCCCATCTTCGTTGCTGCAAGATGAAAAACCACCCTGGTCCGGTGGAAGGTGTCCCCGCCCGCGGTGGGGGGGTTGGAACGAGGTGACCTTTAAGGTCCCTTCCAACCAAACCACTCCGCGATTCTCTTGCTGTCTGAAAACATCTTCTCCTTTCAGCTCCGGCTGGCACGGGGGCTGTGAGCGTGAGCGGTGCCTGCAGGCTCATTTTGGGGAGGACTCTCATCTCCGTGGCCGGTTCCCCGCAGGAGATGGATGGGGAGCAGCGCGCGGGGGCTGGAGCGGGGCACGCAAGAGCAGGTCTGAATGCAGAGAGCTCTAACAGCCTTTTAAACTCTTCTTGCTTTGTACCCCGTGGCTGAGTCATTTCAGAGAGTTCAGCCTTTCAAGATCTTACCAATTTGAGGTGGGGATTACAGCGGCTGGCAGGTTTAATGGTTGCATTAACTCGCTGCTCCTCTGTGGCCTGGGGAGGGGACTAACGGCCCCGAGTCGTGAGTGCTGGTGGACCTGAGATGACCTGAAACAAAAAGTTCTGCTGGAGATGCTGCGAGCCACAAAAAACGCCACTTGGAAAGTGTCACTGGGAGGGGGACACAGGATCTACTCTGAGCACTCTGGGAGCTCCCGTGGCTCCATCGTCCCTCTGGTGCTGCCGAGGAGGATGGTGGCATCTTCTGGTGGGTAAGGGGCTCCCCAAAGTGCCCTGTCCCGGTGGGGAGGGCAGGTGAGCTCTCTGGCTCAGGAGGCCTGCAGCTGGCACAGCCTTTGCCGTCATATGTAATGAGATTATTCAGGCCGTTGGCGTCAGGGCCGCACGTGGTTCCGTGCCCGGCTGCCCTGCGAGCTGTAGCCTAAACCAGAGATAGAGTCCAGAATACAAACCCAGATCTGAATGTTCCTGGGGCTCCCGGCCAGCCTGGGACTTTGCTGCTCTGCTCTTGGTGTCTTTATGCAGTTTGGGCTATACGTTTGGGATCAGGGGAGGGATGGATTAATTTCCTTTGTCACCATAATTAAGTTTGCTGCCTCGCTTTGTGCCCGTGGCTGCAGATGGGTGCCCCTCTTGAGCTCAACCTCTCCAGCTCTGCTGGCCCCAGAAGATGGGGGTCAGGCAGGTTTGGGGTCATGGCTGTGTGCCTCACACTGGATCAGGCTAAACCTGTGTGACAGCCGGCTGGGACTCTGTGCTGTCCCTTTCCCCCTTTCCCAAGGGCTGCAGCACCTCCTGGCCCGGGAGCATCTTCTGGGTTTCCAGGACCGGCGCAGCCGCTCTCCCCCCCGCTGTCCTCCCGCGTCCTCTGGCCCCGGTGCGTGGCACCGGGCTGGGACAGCCTCTCCGAAGGCTCCTTGCATGTCCTGCCAAGCGTGTGTTTTCAGGGAAATGTGGCTGGAACACAAGCCGGGGCTGCTGTGGAAATTTGGCAGCGCGTCCCTATCAGGCTGCAATTCCAGTAGCGGCGGCTCATCGCCTCCCGCGNCGGATCCGAGGGGTGTTGCTTGGAAGTGGGGCTGGAATCCCGGGTATCTCGGCTGGGCTGGGGGGAAAAGCAGATGCAGTCAGGTCCAAACAAACCCAAAAGTATGCGTGTTATCCTCGGCTTAGTCTAACAAAAGCGGTAAATAAAATAAGGAGCAGGGGAGGTGTCTGGAGCAGGGATGTGTTTTGCATTCCAGCAGCAGTGAGCCCCGCGGCAGCTCCCAGCTCAGCGTTAGGGACAACTTCAACTTGTTGTATTCCCACTTGTTTTAGTGAGCAGGCAGGGGCCACTGCGGCTGTCACTGAGCTGTCACCGCCCTGTGCTGGCTCCCAGAGCCAGGCTGCAGGGGCCACTGTCACCTGTCCCCGTCTCCTCCGGCCAGCCCGCTCCCCTCGGGGCTCTGGAGCGACTCTCTCTTCCTCTTGGGCCCTTTCACAACCTCGCTGCCCCTTGTGCTGGGCACATTTGCTGAGAGAAAGAGCCCCGGGCAGGCGGCTCTTGCGCAAGCGGCTCTGCCGGTGCTGGGAAGGGCGGCCTTGCCGGGAAGCTTAAACTCAGGTTATCTCCTGGAAGTCATCAGAGCTGTGAATTTGGCATTTTTTGGCCGGGTACCTCCCGTGCCTCCGGCAGAGCAGCGCTGGCACGGGGACAGGGCTGTTTTGGGCAGCCCGGAGGTGTTGCAGCCCTTGCTGGACGCCTGCCCAAGGCTCCTGGAGAGAACATCTTCCCTTGCTGGCCCAGGAGCTTGGAAGAGGCTTGGGGAGCCCTTTGCTTTTGTCCTCAGTGTTTCCCACCAGGAATGACCCTGCTCCTGCTGTGAGGGGCTGTGCAGTTCTGTTGGAGCAGGACACCCACGTCTCCCTCTCCATCCCCTCCCACCCTGCTTGTTCCAGGTCGGAGTTCAGACTCCCGGTGTCTCTTGTTGTAAGGAAGAGTTGCTGTGAAGAACAATTCTGCCAGGACCTGAGATGCTCTGTGGGTGGTGGGATTCAGCAGGGAAGTGCTCCATGTCCTTTGGGGGTTTCAGAAGTGTCCTGGTGGTCCCATTCCCCAGCTCCTTGCTGCTGGAGGAGACGGCCAGCCCTGCGTGTCAGTGCTGGGCTGATGAAGCCTGGGTGAGGAAGGTACTGAGGGGGTTCTGAATGGATTAAAATGTGGTCGTTGGGTGCTGCTGAGCTGCAGCTCGGGCGGGTGCTGGGTGGGAGCCAGAGCTGCTTCTTTACAGGAGCTTCAGAGCAGCTCTGAGGCTTCTGCCTCTGCCACAGTCTGGGGGAGCTGTGGGAGATGGTGTTTGTGTGCCTCAGTGCAGTGCTTTGGGGTGATATTCCCATTTCTGGGCCTCGCCTGGAGGAGCTGCAGGGCAGGCACGGCTCTGGCCCTGTGGGTCCAGTTAATGGGAGCAAGGAGAGGGTTTAGGCAGCTCGTTGTGCCCCGTTAGCTCGGTTTTGCCAGGCTCTGGCAGTAAGGGCAGCGTGTTCTTAGCAGGTCAAGCACCTCTGGCTTTAACCAAAGCATTCCTTTCACGTTTCCTTCTCCTCCAAGATTGCCCTGAAAGAACCAGGCAGGTGTCACCGAAGGAGGGCTGGCCTGGGACCTGGGGGTGAGGCTTCCAGGGTTTTAGTGACTTAACTCCTGAGCAGCACTGGACATCTGGGTCTCGTACCCACCTCGAATCCAGTCCCCGCAGCAGCCCTGGGCCCTTCCCTGTGTGAGAGCCGGGGGCAGGGCGGTGTGGGTGCTGTTCTCAGGGGCTGTTCGAGGCCTCATTTCTCCCTCTCACTCAGCAAACAGGGCTCTGCCCGCTCGAGGTGTTGCTCCAGGCTCTGTGGGGCCGCAGGGGCCGTGCCAGCCCCGCTCTCCCCCCGGGGTTGTGTGGGGAGACGCGGGGGCTGCCCCAGCCCCGGGGTGGGCGGCCGAGCCGCACAAAGGCTGCCCTGTCTGCTCTTTGGCTTCCCCCAGCCCTGAGCTCTTCTCGTGAATAAGTGGGATTGAAAAAGCTTAAATTCATACAAAGCAGGGCCCAGGAGCCCCCGGCCGACCCGGAGGGAGCAGCTGCCCCCTGCTCACCCCGCGCCCGGGGGTCCCGGGTAACGCTGCCCTGGGATGAGGCTGTGAGCAAGGCTGGCTGAGGGGAGAGGTTTCTTTTTAAAAGCTGGGCATGGGAATGCCCAAGAAGACCAGGCTGTTTGCCAAGCGAGCAGCAGTAGCTGCAGGAGGAGATTTTTCTGTTGGTTTGTTTAAATATCCGTGTGTTTATCCTTTTATCCCGTCTCCGTTTTAATCTAGCGGGCAGAATGAGCCCAAACCACTTGCTGCCTGTGCTGTTTGGTAGGAAATCAAGTGGCCTGCTGGTAAACACTGTCAAGCAGTGGGGTACTGAGCATCCATGGGAGGATCAGTGGCTCTTTCCCGAGCGTTTTCCACACGTTTTTGCTGTGTATTGAGAAGATGCAAGAGCACAAAACCTCTGCTGTCATGCCAGGCTGGATCAGGTTTGATGGGGCTCTGAGTAAACTGATCTAGTGGAAGGTGTCCCTGAATGAGATGATCTTTAAGGGTTCCTTTGAACCCAAACCACTCCATGATTCAGTGACTCCTTGCTCTGTGTTGAGCCCAGCCTTGGTGATGCCGACAGGGGGGAAAATTTCCCCTCTGGTGTTTTTGGCAGTTTGTGCCCCCAGGCACTTCCCGGCGAGTTTCGCACACTTGTGGCCGAGATGATGATGAGGGGATGGTGCTGCCTGGGACGCTGCTGGTCCGGGCTCTGTCCCAGCTTCACCAAACCTCCCCAGCTCCAGGGCTGCTGCCAACAGGTGCCCTGGAGGCTCCTGGGGCTGCCAAAAGCCTGCAGGGAGCTAAGAATAGCCACCGTGTCCTGAGAGCTTTAATGTGGTGCCAGCAGGATGCAGAGAAGGGCTTTTTTTTAAAATAGAAACACAACTGTGTTTTCCTGCAGGCTGGAGGAGTCTCGGGGTGGCTGCTGGAGGAGGAGTGCCCTGCTCGGCTCCTGGGTTGGCAGGAGGCTCTCAGATTTTCACTGCGTGGCTTCAGAGCCCGGGATTTCCCCAAAAATACTGACTGCTGTGGGTGAAGTGGAAGTGCACAGCCTTAGCTGGTGCTGGGTCTCGAGGCTGGGGTGTTGCTTGGCTCTTAACCCACGTGGGTTCATGGCAAACGGGGGTTTCCACCAGCTCCTCTGCAGCTCCTGTGGGGTGCTGGGGTTGTACAACCTCTGTGTGATGGGAGGAGGAGGAGGAGAGCGGCCTGTGGGGCAGGGAGAGCCTGGGAGGCTGCAGTGAGAGCTCTGGGGGTGTTTGGGGAGATGGCGAAGGACGGTGGGGGACGTGTGCCCCCGACCAGCTCTGGATCACCCAGTGGGGTGCAATCCCCTCGTGTCCCTCTGCCCCTTACACACATTGCTGCCATCCCCTCTCCTTACACACATTGCTGCCCCTCTCCCTGCCCTGGGCATCCCAGGGTGGTTTCGTGCATGGGAGCTGCTGGTGACAGAGGTTCGTGTGTGCTGTGCCATGTGAGGGGAACAGGAGCAGGAGGAGGAGGAGGCGGGCTGTCGGTGGCTGCAGGGGCCCTGCCTCGCCGAGCAGACAAAGCCCTGTTATGAAATCCCTGAGCTGCTCCCAGCCTGGCCTTTCCCTGCTCCAAACAAACCCGCAGTGGCCACCCAGCACGGGAGCTGTGTGTGCCACACCGGGAAGAGCCACAGTCCTGCTCCCAACACCCTGGCAGCCTCCAGACTGCTGTGGGCATCGTGCCTGGTGTGGCTTCTCCGTGATTCCAGCCCCTCTGGCGCTGCTCGGGTGCTGCCAAGGTGGGTGGTGGGTGCCAGCAGCGAGGGGATGCTCCGCTCTGGATCCCTGCAGAGCCGGGCTGCACATCCCAGGCTTGTCTCAGCAAGGTGTTTGCTGTGCCCTGGTGTTGACAAAGCCCGTGACAGGGGTGAAACTGAGTTAAATAAACAGCTGAGGAAGGACAGAGTGATGCAAAACGGTGCTGTCGTCACCGAGCTTCGGGGGTGCGTAAATGAAACCCTCCCCAGGCTTGGCACTGGTGGAGGAAACACATCCCGAGGCCATCCTGCTCCCAGTGCCAGGGGCGAGTGCTGCCTCGGGAGGGGTTGGCCTTGATGAAGCTTTGTGTTTCAGTTTGGTTTTTTCCCTTCTTTAAATATATGTGTATTTATTTGTGCTGCTCTGAGATGTGTGTTGAAAGGCCGCAGGCAGGATCCCTCTGCTGGGGGGTGGGTGGCAGCCTCTCCTCTGTCCCGTGGGGGGCCCTGCCCATGGGCTGAGCCCTGAGAAATTTCATTTTTGGGCAGAGCTCGAGCCCAGGAGCTGCCGGGAAGCAGTGGGTGTTGTGGGGCTTCTGGCAGGGCTTCACGGCTGCTCCGCTTGCAGGCGTGGGTCTGGGCCTCTCCCCAAAATCACTTCCAGCTGAAACCTTGAGGGAATGGGTGGACACGTCCAAAAATAACAGCAGTTCTGGGATGTAGGTGTGGGGAATCCAGGGCTGTCCCTGGGGTCAGAGGTAGCCATGGGGTCAGGCAGGGTTGTCCCCAGGGTCGGGGTGAGGCTGGTGGAGCAAGGGATGCTCCGAGCGCTGTGTGGTCCCTCTGACGCTGAGGGGAAGCCCCTGGCTGTGGGGTGCAGGGCTGGTGATAAGGGGTTTTCTCAAGCTCTGCCTGTGGGAGGGAAGCACGAAGGACATAGGTCAGCCCTGAGTTAATGGTTGACATCAGTGTTTACTTCGGGATTAATCACACCTGCAAATATCAACCACTTCCTATCACAAAAGCACGTGTGTGCTTTTCCGTTCGCGGCGTTGTCAGCTCCGACAGCAGACCTGGCAAGGAGAGGGGCTGGGAGGAGGGGCTGACCCCGGCCCTCAGCTCTGCAGAGGTGGAAGGTGAAGGTGTTGAGTGTGGGGCAGACCCGCTGGCTGCGGCTGGGAAGATCTCCGCCCTTCCCGTGGCTCCTCATTTTCCTTTCACTTTGTGTTGTGTGGATAAAAGGCCGTGGCAGAGGCAGCAGAGGCGTGTGGGATCAGGGGTTTGGTTTGCAGAGAGCGTCTGAGCATCCCCGCCCAGAATGGCTCCACTCAGAGCTGGGCTGTGGCTTCTTCTGGCCCCAACACGGTCGGTCCCTTCCCTCAGACCCAGTGCTGTGGTGGCTCCTGGTGGGCAGTGACACCCTGGATGTCTTTAGAAATGGGTGGGATGGGCTGGGTTGGAGCATTTTGGCCGCTTGACCCCCATTGTCCCTGTGGGATTCACGGGGAGGTCCTGGCAGGGTGGTGGCTCTGTCACTCCGGCCAGATGTGCTCGCTGGGACCTGTGGCACAGCTGGACGTGGGACCTCGTGCCCGTGGCTCGTGCCTGGGCTGCTCCTGGCTCCTCACCCGGAGCCTCCTGGAGGGATGAGCCTGGGGTGAGTCAGCAAAACCCAGCGCTGCTGCTGCTGCTGAGGGCTGGAAGGAAGAGGAGGATCCCCAAACAAAAACACGGGACTGAATAGGCCCCTAATTTTGTTTTTCTCAGATAAATGAAGCCGAAACTCTTTATTTCTCTTCTTTAAACACCAGCCCCAGCCTGTTGCTGGGTGTGAGTCAGCGGGGATGCTTCGTGCTGCTGCCTTGTTGCCGTTTACCTGCTCTGACTTTTTCCTGTGAGTTTTGCAGCCCCTTCTCGCCCCCCTCCATCTCCTCCCTCCACCCTCATCCCCGATGCCTCCACCACGCCGGTACCCTCCCCTCAGCATCCAGGGTGCCGCTCCTGGGTGCCAAATTCATCTCCGGGATGTGCCAAGAGCATTTTTGCCGCTGGGAAATGGGCTCTGCAGCGCGGGGCTGGCCGGGGGGCAGCGCCCCGATCGCACGGGGGGCACGGGCCCCTGGCAGGTGGCTCTTATTGAAGCCCAAGCCTCTCTTCTTCTCCTCGGCTTTGTGTGCCTCGAGAGGCTTTTGTTGCCGCCTGAAAAGGCTGAATGGCTGCTGCATCTGTCGCAGGGGGAGAGCGGGGCGAGGAAATGCTCAGCAGATGCCCCGGGCAGGGGGGGCTGCGGGGCGGGGGGTCCCGAGCATCCCCCGCCGGGCAGGGACCCCCGCGGGAGCCGCGGGCAGGGCAGCTGAGAGCGCGGGGGAACCCGGGGTTGTGCAACGCTGGCGGGCGAGCGGGGCCCCTTGTGCAAGCCCCGTGTAGGAGCTGCTTCTCCCTCGCCCCATCGCCGTCCTCCGCCCCGTTGCGACATCGCCCGCAGGAGCCGGGGCGAGCGCGCTGCCGCATCTGCCCCCGCCGCGGCCTCTGCCGCCCGCCCTGCGCCGGCTGCTCCTCGCAGGGATTTTCGCTCTCCCCTCGCTCACGCCGCCTCTTCATGCCTGGCTGGCTGCTCGTCTCGGGCCCTGCGGTGGGGAGGCTCTCCCTGAGCTCGCCGCGGTGGCTCCGGGTCTTCCTGGGAGCGCTGCGGTCATTCAGGCTGGGAGAACGCGGCCGAGCAGCTCGAGCTGTGCGTGTCAGCTCGCGTTTGCTCGGCCTCGCTTGCCTCTCCCGCCTTGCTCCTCCGTTCGTAGCTCTTTCTAATCTAAATAATTCTCTCTTGCTGGGATCCTTTCTCCAACCTTTCCATTTTCCCTGAGGTGAGAGAACGTGGAGGATGGAGCCGGCTGGGCCCGTGTGGTCAAAGCCTCAGTGGGCGGCACTGGTCCCCATCTCTCTGGAAGGTGGGTACCTCATGCCTGGTGCTGTCCTGCCTTGCAGAGCACCTTGGATGAAGCAGGGAGCAGAGCCACCCCTCCAAACAGCCATCCCGGGATGGCAGGACGGGCACGCTGCGGGCAGGATGCTGCCGGACCCACGCGTGGCTCCTCCTCCGGACACGTCACCTCTGCTCTCTGGCTTTCCCTGGGCAAAACAAACGTGAGGATGAGGCTTTCGCCTGTTGTGTTGGGGCTTCAAACCCTTTCTGTGGCTCTTTGGGCGTGGGCAGAGCCGAAACGAAGCCCAGCTTGGGAAAGTCCCGTCACCAGGGCAGCCGGGCAGGTTGTGGTGGGTGTAAGCAGCGGGGATGGGGTTAATGTAAAGGTTTATGTAAGAGCCACGGTGATGTGGGGGAGGCTTCCTGAGCTGCACCTTTAATTGTTATGGCCTTGTGGTTCAACCCTGAATTTCCCTCTCTTTGGTAACGCAATTCCTCTCAGGGGCTCTGGGACTTGTGATTTTATTTCTCTTTTGTAGTTCATAAACGCCAAAAGCGGAACCAGGCTTTGCTGCTTCCATGTCCTTCTGCTGCCGTCTCCCTCCCAGCCGTGTCTGGGACAGCTTTGGGTTCAGTACCTGTGGGCTCCCCAAATATTCTGGCATTACAGGCTCGGTTCAGTCCAGGGAGAGGTGGGAACAGCCTGTGCAAAGCTTCCAGCACCGGCCCTACAAATGTGTAAAGCAGCTGACGCCAGTTGGCAGCCAGTTTGCAGGGGAAGATTAGAAGAGGAAAATCCTTTGAAGAGAAACCCTTTTGCTTTATTAGGAAAAAATGCTCCTTGCCCTGTGCTAGCCGGGTCAGGGGAATCCAAAGCCTGTGGTCCAGGCAGGGGGAAGCTCTGCTTTGCTTCCCTGCTGATAATTTGGGGGATGACAGCCTGCCTCTCTTCGCTGGAGGTTTATCCTTACTGCAACTCAAGAAGAGTTTATTTTCACCCCTGTGGTGCAGACAGGTCCTGGGGGGAGCTCCTGGAGGGGGGGGTTTGGGGCCAGGGTGCACTCCTGCAGGTCCTGGTGGAGGGGGGGGTGCTGCATGGCCTGTGCTGTTCAAAATACACGCGGATCAAAATACACACGGAAATAAAACCACCCTGCCTGCAAGAGCAGCTGGAGCGCCCGGGGAGAGCGTGGGGCAGCCCTGGAAAATGGACAGCTCAAGTGTGAGCCTGATCCTCGCTTTCCATGGAAATTGCCCGTGGGAGGTGAGTTTTTCCTGGGCCAGCTCTTGCCATATCCTGCCCATCTGAGTGTTCTTGGCTCACCGAGGGGCAGCAGCGCTTGGGGCTGTGGTGGCACCCACAGCGAGGAGGGACAGTGGCACAGTGTCCTCAGGCACCTCCTGCCGTGCCAGGGGAGGAGGGAGCTTCCTTTTCCAACCTGTCGTGACTCATGGAACATCATCCCGGGAGGAGGCGGCGAGACTGAATCAGTGGTGCCTGAGGACACGCTCAGAGAGGGAACGTGAGCGTGGGCAGCTCCAGCCCCCTGCTCTGCTCCAGAGCCAGCCTTCCCTCCTTCCTTCCCTCCTCCCTTCCTCGTGCCCACCCACCTTTGCTGTGCTTGTCCTGAGGTGATGGGGGGGAATTCAGCTCCCTGTGGTGCCGAGCTCTTCCTTGGAGCTGAAGCTCATTTTTGATGCCCGCAGGGACCAGGCTGGAGCCTGGCTTTGGGTTTGGGTTTGCTCAGGGGGTGCTGTTCCCCTGCAGACTCCCTGATGAGCTGTTTTGTTTTCAGGAGCTGCTTCCAGGCTTTGTCTTTTCAAGGTGGGGAAAAGCCCAGAGGTGCTGCGGGAGCTCTTGAGGAGCCTTTGCTGCTCTCGGGGTCCTGAGCACGTCGGGCCGGGCTGGGCAGTGCCATCCGCTGCTGGGAGCCCTCGGCTGGAGGGCTCTAATGACGCTAATGAGGGTCTTTAGCTGGGCACAGAACTAATTTCTCTCGCAGCATGGAAAGGCTCCTGGGGGAGCTGGGCTGAGCCAAGGCACAGGATGGCAGCAAACGCCGTCTGCCCGGATCTCGGAGGTGTCAGGCGGCTGAGAGGGGAGCTGGAATGCGGCTGAAAGCTGAATTTCCTCCCTAATTGCCAGGAGGGTGGAGTGGCTCTTTCCCTGCAGGGAGGTGCCCTAGTGGGAAGCGGAGACGGGATGGGGCAGAGCTCTGGGCTGTCCCAGCTCTCCTGGCTGTCCCCTGTCCCGTGCGATGTTGAAGGGACACCGGGATGCTCTGTGACCATGAGCTGATGTTTGGAGATGCGCAGTGGCTGCAAATCTGAGCACCTAAAGCGCCCTACAGCCGGAATGGGGAAGGGGTGCGGCTCCTCCGTGTGTGAATCCTGCCCGGATTTGCTCCGAGGTGGTGGCAGAGCTTCCTCCGCTGCGCTGCCCTTGTGCCCTGTCCCGGGGACGCTTGTGTAACTCAGGGATCCGGTTACTGCCCGGCTCAGCTCCGGAACCCTCCTCTCCAGCAGGAGCGGGCAGGTCGTGCAGCGTTTTCCATCTGATGTAGTGAAGAGTTTGATCTCCAAGGAGCCCTTCTTTGGAAGGGGAACAGGAGATAAGAGCTGGAAAAGCTGAGCTGAGAGCAGCTGTCGGGAGTTCCAGCAGCTTGTCCCGGCTGCTGCCATCGAAGGGTTAACCCTGGTTGTGTTCCAGATTACTGGGTAGCAAAATCAGCTGGGGTGGGATGGGGGCAGTTCACCCTCGCTGAACCTCAGGGGAAACATGAGGTGAAATTCCCATCCCAGCCTCCTTGCTGGGAGCCAAGAAATACAAATCCTGCAGCGGTCACAGGCTGCCCTGGGCACGGGAGCTGAATCAGAGCCGTGGGCAGTGCTGCCACACCCCCAGATACCCTGGATGTGGAGCTCCTGTGAGCAGAGCAGTGCCAGGACATCACCCACGGGTGGTTTCGCTGCTGGCTGGGGCTGGGGAGTGGGAGGGAAGGTTGGCAGCTGTGGGAGCTGCCGGCTCCCACCTAAAGAGGACAGACTGGTGGAAGCGCTGCTCTTGCCCCACCACTGCGTCACCCTCGGCACATTCCCGGCATCCCAGGGCACAGGGAGCCGGTGCCTGTGCTGAGGGCAGGAGGTTTTGGGGTGCAGCAGGTGATGCTGGGCCTGTGGCCGTGGTTTGGCCATCCCCACGTCCCTCCTGCAGCAGCAGTGGCCTTCCCCACGCAGCCTCTGTGCATCTGGCCTTCAGCTGCCCCTCACGCCGCTGCCACCGGGAGCATTTCCTAAATTAACCAAATCATTCCCTTAACGAGGCTTAATCTGCTCCTCTGGAAGCCTCTCCATCACCTCTCCGTGCCCAGCCAGCGGGGGAGCAGCTGGATCACAGCTGGGTGTTCCGAGAGCTCCGGGGCAGCTGTTTGCTCCCAGAGGTTGTCTGGGTACAAAAACAAATGTCAGGGCTGTGCTGGTGCAGGTAATGGGGGCTGCTGCCTCCTACTTCATTAGAAATCCAATTAATCTCCTATAAAAGCGCTCGGAGTGACCCCTAAAAACGGGATGTATTTTGCTGTACCTCTGCTGTTTGTCTTGTGCAGAATGATGTTAACTAGCTGCTTCCTGCTGGTCCATTTTCCTGGCGCATAATTACAAATTGTTTTGTTTTTTTCTTTTCTCTTCAGCTTCCTGGCTCCCCACGCCAGGCTCTTCAGAGTGGGGCTGCAAATAGCCAGGCTTTTCTCCAGGCTCTTTGCATGGCTCCTCAGGGGGCTGGTGTTACTCCTGCTTATGGTTTTGGGTTCTGCAGGATCCAGTTTTTAGGGTAATTAAGCGATAGAGGAGCAAGGAGGGGCTGTCCAGCCTCCTGCCCTGTCTTCCCTTCGCCCCGAGGCTGTCGGTGAGAGCGATGTCAAGGAGTTGTGCAAAGCTTGGCCACTTTGGTCCTCGCTGAGCTTCCGATGGTTTGGTGCCAGCAGCCTCCCCACCCCACATCCAGGAGAGGTTCCCACAGGTTTCCTCTGCCTGGGGAAGCAGGAGAGCTGAGGAGCTGGGAGAGGTGTGACCCAGCCCCAGGGATGGTGTTTCGGGTGGGTGGCTGAGGGGCACATCCCGTCTGTGCCTTCCCCGTGGCGGAGGACGAGCGCTGCTCCGGGCAGGGATGCAAATCGCCGTTCCTCTGCCAGGGCAGCACCACCAGCGAGTGTTCCGTCTGCAGATGGGAAGTGTGTGGATTTTGGGAATCAATCCTTGTTCCTGTGAAATCCCTGCTGCGCTGGGCACCACCCTGGGTCCTGCAGAGCATCCCAGGGCTGGTGCTCCTCCGCTCCTGGAGCGTGTCCAGGAGAGGTCAGCGGGGTCAGAAGCACTTTTCTGTCTAAATCTTGGTAAAATGACCAAAGCTGCTGCTTCCTGCAGGGTGGGGGTGTGTTCCCACATCCCCACTGCTGCTCCCAGGTGCAGAGCTGCTGCAGAGGGCGTTTGGCTGAGCCTGGCCCCAAAGGCTGCCGGGGACAGGAAGGAAAATGAACTGTGCTCGAGATAGACACGTTTGTTGTTCTATATTTAGGAGCACAATAATTAAGGCTGGTTGTTTATCCTGACAAACATCATAATTAATAGTCCGTGGCAGACAAGCAAATCCTTCCTGCACCTGGGAACTGTGAATTGTCTTTGGGAAGGGCAGGGGGCTCATTAAAGAGCTGCTATTTAGGGAACATCTGGATGTTTGCTGTGTCCCCTTCCCTGGCACAGGTGCTGGTGGGCTCTGAATCTGTGGTGAGGGAGCTTTTGTGGTCAGGAGGGCCCCATGGAGCAGCAGGCTGATGGATGGGAAATGATGGGGGACAGCAGAGGGGAGAGCGAGGATGCTTGGTGGCACCCAGGGGTGCAGCAGTGGAGGTATCAAGGTGCAGAAGTTGGCTCGTAAATGCAGTAGATCTTGCTGGTGGGGCACAGGGAGGTGACAGGCAGCCAGAATGAGCTTTTACCAGCCTTGGGAGGAAGGGCAAAATGCTGAGGGCAAACGGCTTCTCCGTGTTCCCACTAGATGGGGATGGAGGCATTGTCAGAGCTCTCTCGCTGTGCCCGCGGGGAGCGCCCGGCCCTCGCCCCCTCGTCCTCTCGGTGGCCACGGTGCCAGCCGGGGGTCACGGCCCAGCTCCCCGGGGATGGCTCGGGGCTGACGGGGTCTCTCCTCTCCCGCAGATGCTGCAGGACTGCCCCAAAGCCCGCAGGGAAGTGGAGCTGCACTGGCGAGCGTCGCAGTGCGCGCACATCGTCCGCATCATGGACGTCTACGAGAACCTCTACCAGGGCAGAAAGTGTCTGCTCATCGTCATGGAGTGGTGAGTGCCCAGCCGAGGAGCACCCGGGCCCTGCAGGGTGGTGGGGTGGTGCCAGAAGGGGGGTGGGCATCTTCCAGCACTGGGGATGCCAGGGGATGCAGCCCGTGAGCCGTAGGGATGTTGGCGTTGGAGGGCCGGGGACACGGCGGCGGGGGGGGCGCGGGTGGGGCGGTNGAGTCATTCTGAGAAGGCGCTCGGCTCCGCGAGCCTCGGGGCCCGTGGTTCTCACGGGTGGGTCATAACCAAACCGGCTTTGGCCATCGAAAGCCGGGGCCGGCAGCGGGTTCCTGGCAGCCCAGCAGCCCACAGGGGTGGTGTGGGGCAGCGGCCAAGCCGAGCTGGCACCGCTGGTACTGCCCTGGCACCTCCTGCAGTGGCCCCTGAGCGGCTCTGGTTTGGGTAGGTGCTTGGTATTAACCTGGGGACGAGGAGGAGGAGTGAAGGGGAAAGTATTGAAACCACATCCCAACCGCAGCTGCGATTTGATGCAGCTTCCTTGCCAAAACCTCTCCTCTGGCAAGCTGGTAGGTCGCCTGGGGGGGCAGCGGGTGCAGGAGCACCACGAGCAGCACTGGGGCAGGTGGCACAGCAGCCCCCAGAGCAGCTCCTGCAGGGGAACAGGCACCTGAGAACCACCCTGGGGCTCTGGGCAGCCAGGGATGGCAAAGGGGTGTGGAGTGGGGAAAGAAAGAGTGGCTGAGGGGTAGGAGGAGAGTCCCCAGGACTGTCTCTGTGACCGAGGGATGCTCTGGGGGTAACGCCCGTCACAAGGCAGGGTTTGACTTCCAGCAGGAGCAGGGTGTGTCTCCGTCCTGGCAGGCTCTGGATCTGTCCTGGCAGGCTCTGGATCCATCCTGACGGGCTCTGGATCCATCCTGGCAGGCTCTGTGCAGCAGAGGGCCCCAAGGGCTGCAGGCCATTGCTATTGCAGATGTCGAGGGAATGTCAAGGAGATGCTATCGGCCCTGGGAAGGCCAAACCGTTTCTGCTTCAGTCAGATAAGGCAGGGGCAGGAAGTGCCATTATCCCTGCTCTCATGGAGAATTCTCCCGTATCTCAGTCCTGATCTCTCTGGGAGCTGCGTTTCCCTGAGGGTACCTGGGGAGGGAAGCCCACCGATGGTTCTGATGGTTCTCCAGCACCTCGCACGGGACCTTGCCCTGCTGCGGTGGGGCCCAGCCTCCGCCTGCCCCAGCCTGGGGAGCCCATTGTGACACCGCTGCCGTCTCACCCCTGCCCTGAGCCTTGCTCAGCGCTGCTGTGCTGGGTCGTGGTGCTGCTGAGGGAGCTGGCTGTGAGCAGGAGGAGGCCACGTGTGCTGGGAGTGCTCTCACCAACTTCCAGCCGCGCTTGCTGCCTTTGCTGTAAATGTGTTTCTGCGGGCTGCTGGGGTGACCACGTCCGCCCGCGCCTCTGCCAGCGCGGAGCCGCTGCCCTGCTCGTTTCGGGAAGGAGGAGGCTCTGAAACGCCCCAGAAACACCAGCCCAACGGCTTGGATGGGGAAGGGGATAATTTCCTGCTGAGCTGGTGCAGCTCCTGGCCGAGCAGCAGAGGGTTTGGGGCAGCTCGTGGCGGTGCGAGACGGGCCCGCGGCGTTTAACACTGCGCGTTTCTCTTCCAGCTTGGATGGCGGGGAGCTCTTCAGCCGGATCCAGGACAGGGGAGACCAGGCCTTCACAGAACGGGGTATGGGGCCCACGCCCTGCTGGGGTTTCGGTCCAGCCCATCCCCTCAATGCCCCTTTTAACCCCCAGCGGAGTTTTGTGCTCAGGGAATGAGGGATGTGGGTGCAAGGGCCCTGCTTTTCTCGTGCACTTGAGAGCGGGGTTAGGGGCTGTTCTCACACCCTGTGCATCCCACTCCTGTCAGAAACACCCACCTCCCTCAAAAAAATAAGTCCATGGGCTGTGGTTCTTGTGGATCTCATTAAGCTCATTTCCCCTGCTGCTTTGGTCAGGAAAAGCAACCACGCACCCCAAACTCTGAGCCCGTTGCCCCCTTGGCTTCCCATCCTAAGGGGAAACCTTTCCCAGCTGAATTCCTTGCTGATTGGCTGTCCTAAATGGTGCAAGTCCCTCCATGGTATTAGGGTCAGGGGCTGGACTCTGCCCCATCCCTTCCCCTGGAGCTTTCTAGGAGCTGCAGGCTCCTTACCCCGAGGTGGGGAGTGGCAGAGACTCCATGGAAAGGGGGACTTCAAGGACAGAAAACCCCTTTGACCTCAGCCAGCTTCTCTGACTCCCAGAGTTACCCAGGGAGCGGTGCCCTTTTTAACTTGCTTGTGAAGGCTTCTGATGGTTTCTTTGCTGCTTCAGAGGCTTCAGAGATCATGAAGAGCATTGGGGAAGCCATCCAGTACCTGCACTCCATCAACATCGCGCACCGGGACGTGAAGGTACCACCCTGCACCCCCCCGGTGGTGCTGAGCCCCCCTCGGCCGTGCCAGGGCCAGGCTGCCCTGGCCCTGCTGCTCACTCCTCCTTCCCTGTGTGTTCCCAGCCCGAAAACCTCCTGTACACCTCCAAGAGGCCCAACGCTGTGCTGAAACTCACCGACTTCGGCTTTGCCAAGGAAACCACCACGCACAACTCGCTGGCCACCCCGTGCTACACGCCCTACTACGTGGGTGAGTGCCTGGGGGTCTGGGCTTGGGGGTTTGCAGGGCTGGGGGGATCTGGAGGGTGCCACGTGCATCCCATCACCTCTGCATCCAGCCGGGAGCCTGGAGGGAGCTGGGGGCAGCACTGCACTGCTCCAGGCAGCGCTTCCCGGAGTGCCTGGAGCTGCAGGGGGCTCTTGGTGTCTCCATGGGATGTCAGAGCCCTCTCACCCGGTGCTGCTACTCGGATTTAGGATTTTCTTTCTGTCCTCACCAGCCCCAGAGGTGCTGGGCCCAGAGAAGTACGACAAGTCCTGTGACATGTGGTCCCTCGGTGTCATCATGTACATTCTGTAAGTCTGAGGGTTCCTCTCCCTCCTGCCGGGCTCGGTTCCTGCTCCTGGCACTGCCTTGTGCCCTGCAGCTGCTCCTGGGGAGGTTTTTGGGGTGGCACATTGACTCTGTTCCCCCTCCTGGTGCAGGCTGTGCGGGTACCCCCCCTTCTACTCCAACCACGGCCTGGCCATCTCTCCTGGCATGAAGAAGCGAATCCGAATGGGCCAGTACGAGTTCCCCAATCCCGAATGGTCCGAAGTGTCAGAGGAAGGTAAGTGTGGTCCCTGTGGTGGCTGTCCCCAGGCTGAGGGCTCCTTTGGAGGGCTGGGGGGAGCCTGGGGGTGTTGGGGTCACCTCTCGGGGTGCAGCATCTGCGCCTCTGCTGGAGAGGGCTTTGCTGAAGGGTTTGTGCAGGGTCAGGTGTGTGGCACACGGGAGGGGTTTTGGGGCTGGGGTTGGAGCTCGGGAGAGCCCCTGGGAGCTGCTGGCTCCTGACCCTGCCCAAACCCTCGCAGTGAAGCAGCTGATCCGCAA
>VWZW01000741.1:638432-693979 GCA_013397115.1 Edolisoma coerulescens | reverse complement strand
ATGGATGGGATGGGATGGATGGATGGATGGATGGATGGATGGATGGGATGGATAGAAGGGATGGATGCCTGTGGCTCGCAGCTGACGCTCCTCCCCTCCCCTCTCCTGGCAGCAATCCATGCAGGTGCCCCAGACCCCGCTGCACACCAGCCGCGTGCTGAAGGAGGAGAAGGACCTGTGGGAGGATGTGAAGGTAAAACCTCTCCCTGTCCCTGTGTGCAGTGCTCTGCACCCCGCTGTCATCTGGCACCGTCCTCTCCTGTCCTATGGCAAACCAGGCTCGTTCACTGTCCCTGGAAGTGTCCAATGTGCAGATGTGGCACCTGGGGATGTGATTTAGTGGTGGAGTGGCCGTGCTGGGTTAACCATGGAATCATGGAATGGTTTGGGTTGGAAGGGACCTCAAATGCCATGGCAGGGACACCTCCCACTGTCCCAGGCTGCTCCAAGCCCTGTCCAACCCTGCCAGGGATGGGGCAGCCACAGCTGCTCTGGGAATTCCATCCCAGGGCCTCCCCACCCTCCCAGGGCAGAACATGGCTGGACTCAACCATCTTGGAGGGCTTTTCCAACCTGAACAACTCCACGGTTCCAGCTTGGTGTGAGCGTGCTGGCTCTGGGGCAGATCTGTGCTTGGGAGGGAGCTGGAAAAACGGGCAGTGGGCTCTGGGGACCCTGGGGGGGCTTTGCTGATGGCTCGGTGCCCGCTGCCTGCAGGAGGAGATGACCAGTGCCCTGGCCACCATGAGGGTGGACTATGAACAAATCAAGATCAAGAAAATCGAAGACTCCTCGAACCCGTTGCTGATGAAGAGGAGGAAGAAAGCCAACCCCCCCGAGCCCGCCGCGCTCCCCCACTGAGGGCCCCCGCGCCCGCCGGCCCTCCAGAAAGCAATAACTATATATATATATTTTTTAAGAAAAAAAAAGACAAAAAGAAACGGACTGTACTACCGAGCGCATGGAATTCAGACATTTATACCAGACTAGTTATTTTTAGCTACTCACCTGTGTTTCTGACCTTTCTGGAGCAGGTGGTAAGATCCCCCCCTGAGATCCACACCTGCAGCCAGGGATTTTTGTCCTGTAGGTGAACGCCGCCAATAATTGGATTTTTATTTTTCTTTTGTGAAACAGTTTTGATTTATATATATATATATCTCTTTTTTTTTTTTTTCCTCTCCTTCCTTCCAAAGACATGGAAACTCCTGTGGTGACCTTTTTAGGGTATATAACGTATAAATATTTTTTAAAAACTACTGTAGAGCTGAAACCCAGACAGTGTTCCCTGTGTGGATGCTGGCTAGAGACAGGCTCCAGGCTCGGGAGCGGGGCAGGGAAGGAGAGCTGCCCTCCCCCCTGTCCTGCTGGCGTGGGGGGGCTCCCTGTGGCCACCAAAACTGCTGCTGTTAAAGCACAGGAGCCAAAAAGCAGCGCCCCAGGCCTCCCTGAGCCGAGCCGAAGCCTGGCTCTGCCCGGCAGCGCCGTCCGTCTGTCCGTGCGTGGGGTGTGTGTCGTGTCCCCGGGCCGGGAGCTGCTCCTGGCTCCCCCTCCGTGGCCTGGACCCGTGCCTGGAACGCAGCTCTGACCTCAGGGGTGGGCAGGGGTCCCGCAGCAGGGATGTGTTACAGGTGTGTCCCCCCCTCGCCCCGTCCCCTCCCCGGGGAGGTGCCACCCTGGGGACGGGTGGGTGGCAGGGGAGGGGTGGAGGTGGCACAGCTTGAGCCAGGGTGGCAGCACTGACCCCTCCCTGGGGGGCTGGGGGTGCTGCTGCCCCCCCCCAGCGTGGCTCCTGCTGGGCGGCTGCTCTCGAGTCTTTAGTCCATGAATTATTATTATTATTTTATTATTTGTCACGATGTTTCACTTCGTTAAATGTGTTCGAATGGGGAAAACCAATTTTTTAAGGCGATGTTTAGTTTTTAGGTGATCTTTTAGACACTGTATGGAATTTTAATTTGTTTTGAAAACTGGTTTTTATCCCTTTTTTTTCCTTTTTTTTTTTTTTTTTTTTAAATGATTTTTGTCTGTTGGCTTATACTAATCTTCCCGGTCTGCTCTTCGGTCCTTTGGATTAAAGACACTTCAAGCGTCACCCAGTCTCTCCTCCTTGCTTGTTTGGCTGTGAAGAACCCCCCCAGTGCTCCAGCTGCTCTCCCTGTGTCCTAAAATTGCTCTTTTTCCCACCAGAAAGGCTGAGCTCCCCAGGATGTTCTCCAGGGACACAAAATCCTTTTGCCTGGGGACAGCTGCTCGAGCTCTGCTGCAAAGGGAGTTCCCTCCCCAGCACGTGTCAGCCCCCTGGGCTGGGGCTCTGGGGTGCTGTGGGACGGTGTGGGTGNGGATGGTGTGGGGTGATGTGGGACGGTGTGGGATGATGGTGTGGGACGGTGTGGGATGGTGTGGGGTGATGTGGGATGGTGTGGGGTGATGGTGTGGGGTGATGTGGGACGCTGTGGGATGCTGTGGGACGGTGTGGGGTGGTGTGGGGTGATGTGGGAGGATGTGGGCTGATGGTGTGGGACACTCGGGACACGTGGCCGCGCGCTGTGCCCGGGTGCCGGCAGGGGACACTGCCCGCCCGGTGCCGCGGCTGCCACCGGCTGTGCCCGGCCCCCGCTGCCACCTCCGGGCTTGGGGCTGCGGAGCTGCTGCCGCTGCTGCGGGAGAGGAGGGAGCGGTGAGGTCCCCACGTGCCTTCCTCGCCCTCATCCCCTGCTGCTGGGGAGGAAGGGGCACGGATGGTCCTGCCGCACTCGCTGGGCTCTGCTCTGCATCCATCCCTGGGGGAACGGCTTCAGACTGAAAGAGAGCAGGTTTGGGTTGGACATCAGGAAGAAATCCTTCCCTGGGAGGGTGGGCAGGCCCTGGCACAGGGTGCCCAGAGCAGCTGTGGCTGCCCCTGGATCCCTGGCAGTGCCCAAGGCCAGGCTGGACATTGGGGCTGGGAGCAGCCTGGGACAGTGGAAGGTGTCCCTGCCCATGGCAGGGGGTGCCACTGGGTGTCTTTAAGGTCCCTTCCCACAGTCGGTGACTGTGTTTCTAAGCAGCAGAGGGGTCAAACCCCACAAAGATGCTGCGAGAGGAGAGCTGGGAACAGCCCCGGGGATCTTCAGCCACCTCCTCCAGCCTCCCCTGCGAACTGGAGCCGGGAGGAGCCTCTCGGGCTGCCGAGTTCCCCAGCAGCGAGCTCAGCCCTGGCACTGGCCCAGGCCCCGTGCTCCATGCCTGCTCTCCTCCGGAGAGGAAAGGTGGCCACTGCAAACCTGCCCAGCAGGCAGAGGTGTGAGGGACAGGCAGAGGAGTGAGGGACAGGCAGAGGAGTGAGGGACAGGCAGAGGAGTGAGGGACGGGCAGAGGTGTGAGGCACGGGCAGAGGAGTGAGGGACGGGCAGAGGTGTNGGCAGAGGTGTGAGGGACAGGCAGAGGTGTGAGGCACAGGAATAGGTGTGAGGCACAGGAATAGGTGTGAGGCACGGGCAGAGGTGTGAAGGACGGGCAGAGGTGTGAGGGACAGGCAGAGGAGTGAGGGACGGGCAGAGGAGTGAGGGACAGGCAGAGGTGTGAGGCACGGGAGAAGGTGTGAGGCACAGGAATAGGTGTGAGGCATGGGCAGAGGAGTGAGGCACGGGCAGGATTTTCCACCCGCAAGGTCTCGCGGGCTTGCGCAGGTTCGACGTTTTGGAAAAAACCAGAAGATTCTCTAAACAAACGTAATCCCGGTAACCAACCCCGAGGCTCTCTCAGGGGGACGAGGTTCAGGTTTCTTCTCTTACCGAGATCCTGTTCTGGAAATTACGGTGCTCACTGACACAAATCTCAACTCTGGTGGGAAGATTTGCGGCTCGAAATGTTTTCTGTGTGTGTTTGGGGAGGGAAGAGCGGAGTGGGCGCCGATGGCTGATTTCCCCCTCCGTTCCCCTCAGTCTGGCACTGCTGTTGAAGCCAGCAGTGGAGAGAGGCTCTCCCAGGGTGGTCCTGAAGCTTCCCAGGCTTTCCTGAAGGTCCCAACTCCTGCAGAAGAAGGGGCGCACAAGGTGTCACCCCACCCACCCTGCACTTTCCCTCCCTCCCCAGTGGAAATGTCCCTCTGGAGGGGCTTTGCCCTCACTGCAGCACCCAGACTCTCTCTTTCTGTCACTGCTTTCAGTGCCTGGGTGGATAAAGCCCAGGTTTGTTTTCTGTGAAGCTGTTGATGCTGAAAGGCAGAGCGGGGGCAGTGTGGGCGGCGGGTGAGAACGGGCTCACTCACACGGGGCTGTATCTTGTTGCTTTTTAGACTTGAAACCCAAATTTTGGGGCAGATCTGCTCACGAGGCGCCGTAAATAAATGGGCTGGAGAGCAGAGGAGAGGGCAGAGGAGAGCTGTGGGAGTGCTGGGGGCTCTGTGCCCCCTGGGGTCGGGTAAGGGTGGGAAAAGCAGTGGGAAGGACTCCAATTTGGTTTGGGGAAGATGAGATGGATCCACACACCCTGGCAGGGGGCTGGAAGGAGAGGAGCTTCAAGGTCCCTTCCCGAATCGTTCTGGGATTCTGTGCTTTGGGAAGAACAACCCAGGGGCAGCCAGGATCTAAAATCTTGGATTGAGGTGCTGGTCTGGGACCTGTGGGAGGTGATGGCCACAATTATTTGCAGGAGTCAGCTGCAGCGGGAGCAGAGCGTGGAAACCTGTGGGGACCTGTGACCTGCTGACTCCAGAGGAATTTGTGAAAGATTCACTGCAACATTTGAAATTTTTACTAGTTAGTAGAAAAATAACCCCTCTCTCCTCACCCCACCTGCTTTATTTTTAGCAGCAAGCTTCCTGCTAAGGGGAAAAAAAAAAAAAAGAAATATATATTTCTCGCTTTTGAGGTGATTTTGATCAAAAGTCTGGCTCTGCTCCAGGCAGATCATTGGCGTTGGCTGCTACCGGAGGGGTGAATCATGAAGATCTCTGCTCTTACTCTGTCAACACGAGAAGTGCCTGCTGCTCTTGCAAGGATGGAAGTGAAGCCCCTTCCTCCAGCCGTGGTTTGCTGTGCTCCCGTGGTGTTGGTTAACTCTGGACAGCCCCCGGAGGACAAAATGTCCCGAGGCTGGTGTGGATGCGCGGGAGGAAGGCGCGTTGTGCAACGGCGCCCGAGGAGCCCTCGGCTGGTTGCTGTTTCACTGCTGCCCTTTGTTTTGTGATGATGAGGATTATTTACTATTTATTGCACTTATTTGCCACTGAGAGTGGTTGTTTCTCCGTGCCTGGGCTCTCAGGGCTTGCAGAGCTGCTCTCACTCTGCTCAGCCAGCTGCCACCTTCTGCTGGCCAAGGAGGCTTTGGCTTGGTTGCCTGTCTGCCCTGGGTTGGTTTGTACCCTGGGCACCCCTCCTGGTAAGCTGGACGGCTCAAAGAGGCAAAAATTCTGTGCAAAATCAGTCAATGGCTGTGTTTTTCTAAGAATTAGGACCAGGCACATCAGGGGAATGTCAGGATTCCCTGGTGCAAGGCTTGGCATGAGCACGGCTAAATTGCTTAATGCTCAGGAAATGCTGGATTTGTAAAAGACCTGTTGGCATCAGGCTTGCTCAGACCTGGGACTGCAGGGATCCTGCTGAGGGCTGGCTGCAAAATGCCAGGGGCTGATGGAAATCTGGCCGTGAAAGCAAAAGAACGAGATGTGATTTTTGCTCAGAGTAAGGTTCTCTCCAGAAATTGCCCCATCAGGGTAAAGCAGACCCACAGGAATCCTGCTCTAGGCTTTTGCAGTGCCTTTTCCAACCAAGAAAGGCAAAGCTGTTCCTCAGTGCTCTGAAAATCAGACCCCAGCAGGTTGTGGAGAGGCTGAGTGAGACGTGCCAGTCACAGCAGCTGGGCTCAGCATTGCAAAAGAGTCAGGAAACCAAGTTTCAGCTCAGAAAAAAAGTAAATTTGGTGCTGCTGCCAGGAAAGGAACCTTGTAGTCCAGCTCTGGAGCAAAGGAGATGCTTTGGTTGCTTCAGGGTGTGATGAAATGGTGGAGAGACCCTGCCAGGAGGCCAAAGGCAGCAGGTCACAAGGCAGAAAACGAGAACTGGCTGTGTTAAACCTCTAGGTCCCCGACCCCAAGCAGCTGAGGTGTTCCCCCTGCGCCGTGGGCGGGAATCTCCATCTCCTCTTCCATCGGAAAGGCCAGAGAAGAGCTCTGATTGCAGCACCTGAAGGTCTGGCAGGGGTGGGAAGCAGCTCCATTCCTTTCCTTCCTCTTCGTCACCATCCAGCAGCCCCGGGGCTGGCGGGGCCCGTGTCCCACACGCTGCCACAGGTCAGCGCAGTGCAGAAATGTCACAGGGCTCCTGCATCTCTGTGCCCTCACCGTGTCATTGCTGCTCCATGGACTTCTGATACTTAAAGGAGGCTTTTCAGGAAGGTGGGGATGAGCATCTCGGAAGAGCTCGTGGTGAGGCGCTGGGAGATAATGGTTTTTAATTAAAATAGGGTAGATTTAGACTAGATATAAGGGAGGGACTCTTTAAAATGAAGGTGGTAAAACACTGAAATAGGCTGCTGAAAGAGGCAGTGGCTGCCCTACCCCTGGAAACATTCAGGGCCGGGTCGGCCGGGGCTCGGAGCAGCCCGGGGTAGTGGAGGGACGGTGTCCCTGCCCGTGGCACGAGGTGGGGCCAAGATCATCATTAAGGTCCCTTCCAACCCAAACCATTCTGTGACCACGAGCCTCCCCGGGGTTCGGTTTTGGGGCTGAGCCCTCCCCAGAGCCCCGGGCCGTGTCAGGAGCGGCGATTCAGCGCGGCGGGGAGAGCAGAGCGCCTGTTCCTGCCGGGGCTCCGCCGCTCTCAGGCGCACCAGCCCTGAGTCATTGCGAAACCTCCAGCCCGGGGCTGCCGGGGGCTCGGCTGCGGCTGGGCCCGGCCCCGTGCGAACGGAGCTTCGCCGAAACCGGGCACCTTGCTGAGAACCGGCTGCGAGCCGGCCCCGCGGTCCCACACAGCCCCTGCGAGCCAGCCTCGAGGGCTGCGCGGCCCCGCGGCCTCGGAACCGGCGCTCATCGGTTCTTTTCCTGCTCTGAACGGGGGCTGGGAGCAGCAGGGATGGGGCAAGGCTTCTGCCGGCTTGGTGTGTCACGGCTGGATCCCTTCCCTGCCTCGGATGCGTCCTGCTGGGATTTATCCCCACTGACTGCGGGTGACCCGGGGGTTTCGGTGATGGGGAGCTCGGGGTGCAGTCCCTGGGGAGCTCGGGGTGCAGTCCCAGGGCTGCCCAGCTCCCGCTCCCCCTCTCCATCCCCCCAGAGCGGGAGGTTCCAAAGCTCCGGGCTGGGATGCGGGGTCCGAGGGCTGCGGGCCCTGGGAGATGGAGATGAGCACCGGGGTGGCTGCGGCGTCTTCAGCAATCCCCGGATTTGGAAATTACTCAGCCTCTCCCCGCCTGAGGTAAGGAATTGGCAGCTCTGCAATTCCCCACTCCCCTCGGTGGTTTGCGTGCCCAGCTGGGGCTCACAGCCCTGCTTTTGCTGCTCCCCCCTGGCCTCTTTCACGCCAAAAGCCCCAATTTCGGTCACGTGCTGCCAAAATCTAGGACACAGAGAGGCAGGAGCTGCGTGGGCCTGAGTGGTGCAGCCAGTTCGAGTTAAATACAATTCGTGTTAACTACAACCACAACAAAATGAGGAAAGTTCTGAAAGCTTCAGCAATTCAAAAGGAGTTATAACCGAGTTTGCTTGTTTTGATTTTGCCTCTTTTGTGCTTAGGGTCCCTCCTATCGCCTCGAGGCTTGTCCCTGCTCCTCGTGGCACCCCGGGAGGCTGAAGGGTCCTGGAGAGGATGCTCATCTCCCTCGTGACAAGTGAGATATTATTTCCTGTTCCAAGAAAGAGGTCAGTGAGGTTTGGTTCCTCAGTCCCTGCACACGAGGGATGTCTGTCTGTCCTGCTGTGTTCGGGAGACACTCCCACCCTGGTGTGCAGCTGGGATTTGCCCTCCCCGTGTTGGCCAACAGGAGATGACGAAGAAGGTCCATGACTTTCCTGACAGCAAGAACAGGCTGTCCAGCACCGGCTGCTTCTGGCTTTGAGGAAAGTTTCTGAAGAGAGAAAAAGCAAAAGCCGAAGCAGCAGCTCCCCCGGGCAGCAGAAAGCTCTGAGGCAGCCCCGGGTCGAGACGCAGAATCGGGGCTGGTGGGAAGCTCAGCCCCGGGGCAGAGCAGGAGCAGCCGCGGCCGGGGAGGTGATTTGGGCTCTCAGGGCTGGGGCTGCTGATCAGGCAGCGCTCTCAGGGCGACGATACCCACCAAGGAAACCCAACATCTGTGGGATAACAAAACCAGAAACCACCACCTTTGATCTCCACCACGGCTTTGTGCTGTTACTGTAACACCCAGACTGCCACTGAGATTGGCAGGAACTACATCAGCACTAAGCCCTGGGGGACAAGGAGCCGTGCCGGGGCTCACTGCAGCTTTTGGGGAGGCAGGCGAAGCAAAAAGGTTGGGTTTTATTGGGTTTTTTCCCCCCAAACACCGATATTTTGGGCTTAGTTGGTGCTGGGACCTGAGGGATCTGCAGAGCTGCTGCCTGCACCCAACACAGGTCAGGGCGCAGCCTGGAGAGACACTGGGGGATGCTGCTGCCAGGATTCTGGACAGAATTAGGTCACCTGGATGATTTGTGATGGTGCCCTGGATCTCCCAGCTGCCATTTGGGGTTTTTCCCTGTTTTTTCAAGCAGTGCATCCTGGCACTGCTGTGGACAGGGCTCCAGCAGTGGGAAAATGCTGCTGGAGGACACGGCGTGGGCGATTCTCTTGGGTTTCTCTGCTCTGAGAGATCATTAACACGTATTTCATGAGAAATTGGCTTTTAAATGTGAGGACCTCGGGTTTTCTCACCTCCCTGGTCAGTAACACGTGCAGTTCCTCCCTGGTGCTCCTTCCCAGCTGGATCTGTGCCCGCCGGGCTCTTTCCCAGTGCGGGGACCCTGGGCACAGCACCCGCGCGCTGGAGCTGATTTACAGCCCCGTTACCAGCCCGCAGGAACAGCACAGAGGCTTGGCTCGTTAGGAAGTCTTTATTAGCAAAAATAAAGGATTTCTTTCCATACAGATAAATAGGCGAAAGTTCACGCGGTGCCAGAAGCCGTGGGACCCCCCAGGAGAGGAGCTGATGCTGCCCTTGCTTTTCCCACAACATCGAAGTCGAGGTGTTTGGGGGGAAAAACAAGCGCAGAATTGGCTCAACGGGAGCTTAACGAGCCCCGGGAAGAAGCTTAATTTAAGTTTTACAGTCTTTGGCTGCCCTTGAGCCCGTGCTCTCAGCAGGAGGAGCGTTCCTGCCCTGCTCTGGGATACCCAGCTCCAGAGCGGGCAGGCTGCCAGCAGGAATTCCCTGCCGCCGCCGTGAACGTCCAAACGGAATAAATCCGGTGGAAATAACCTCTCCTCAGCCGGGACTTGCACAGCAAACACCAAACTGGCCGTGTTTCATCAGGTGGGGGCCCTTTCACTCCTAAATATTAGAAGTAAAAGCCTCTCTGGGGTTGTGGAGCTTTCCTCTGGCTCAGAGTCCTCGTGGGGCCACGCAGGACACCCGGGGGAGGAGGAAGCTGAGCCCTAAAATCAGCCACGTTTGGGGCACCGAGGCTGCTCCCACTGCTCGTGGGGATTAAAAATCCAGTCCCACTATCGGCAGTGCTGGGAGCAGCCTCATGGATTTGAATGCAAATTACCCAAGCCACCTTAAAATGGTGGTTAATTAAATACCCTCTGACTTCTAAAAGGAAATTACCAACAGTAAAACAGTGAGTAAAACCCAATCAGAGACTGGAAAATGGTAAGGTTAACTTTGGAAAGTGCAGAGTGGCGGACCCAGCAGCTCTGGAAGGCAGATACTGAGCAATATTTAAGTCAAGTTCTATTAGAACCAAACATTTCATTCCTACTACTAATTTTTTAAATTTAGTCTGGACTAATCTACAGGCTGAAGTCTAAGGTGGAGTCAACAAAGCTGTTGCTGTGGCTTGTTCTCCTCCTAAAAATAAAAACTGCATAAATAGAGAGATAGGATATGAGGAGAGGATCATTTGCTTAAAATTAAATTTTGTTGAACTCAGAGCTGGAATTGCTCCTAATCAGGAGTGGAATTGCACCCGGGATAAGCTCAGCTCATTGTCTGCCCTCCAGAAAAAAGCTGCTTTGGATGTTTTGAAGCTACAAATAAAATAGCACGATGATAAACAGTATTAAAATATTGAACAATAAATAGTAATTTACAAGCTCATCACTCATTTCTTCAAAACACATTGTAAACATCAACACTGAGGTATTAGAAGTAATAAATAGTAAATTCAGTTATTAGAAAAATAACTTTTAAATACAATATTAAGCTGGAAGTTATTAACCTGTAACTCTTGACCTGAACCCTGAGATAACCTCGCTTGACCTCTCGCAGCCTACAGTGATTTTTGAACAAGTAGCAGGATTTGGTGGGGAAGATGCAGACCCAGGGGGGGGTCTCAGTTCCTTCTCCTCATCATCAAGTATTTTTCGATGTAGTTGATGAAGATGTCGAACTCTCCCATGGCCTTGTAGATCCCGTTCCTGTCCATCTGCAGGGAAAGGCGGGCGTGTTTAGTGGGACTGTCACAGGTACCTGATGGTCACTGCCTGCACAAGTTCTCCTTCCATGGACACCTCCAGCTTCTCTGCCCCATCCCCACCCTTCGAGCATCTCTCTCAGGACTCCTCTGCTGCCAGAATTTCTGTGATTGAAGACTTTTTGGGATTCTGTTCTCCACTCTCAGATCTCTGCCCTGCAGCAGGTTCCTCCCAGCCCAGCCCCTGAGTGTGGCCTCACCTTCGTGAAGGTCTCCTTGATGTTCTTCATGCTCCTGCTCCTCTCCTCGCACGTGAAGAATCTGTGCTGCAAAGGGACACGAGCAGCGGCCTCAGCCCCAGGGGTTCTTCCCCAGGGGTGTGGTGGTGGCTGTCCCCTCCTCCTGTCCCTTGTCACTGCTGCTCCCCACCTTCCCCTTCCCCTGGGGGCCCACGGGGGCAGCAATTCCAGCTGGTTTGCACCGAGCCCCGATGGAAAGAGCCCGGAGTGACCTGAGCCTGGACCCTCAGCCCGTTCCCAGCCCTGTGTCCCTGCTGCCAGTGCCCGGGGACAGCAGCTCCCTGGCTGGGACAGGATTTGTCCCGTCCGCCTCCCCCGATGTACTCATGGCCACACCAGGAGGGATTTTGGGAGCTCCAGCATCCAGGTAAGGGACAGACCTGCTCCTGCCCTCCCTTGGTCTCTTCAGGCGGGCTCTGATGTGCAGGGCTGGCTGCACGTGCTGCTCCTGCACCATCATCACCGAACTGATGGCGAGCACAAACCCCATCCCCGGGCACCCCTCCTGCCCGGATCCCTGCTCCTCCACCCCATCCCGCCCCCCTGCACCCGCCCTGCTCCTGGGCACCCTCTGCCCACCCTGGCAGTGTCCCCGCGCTGCCGAGCCCCACTCACACAGCGCCTCATCATGGCCCTGAGGCTCAGCAGGAGGTTGCCCAGGTCGCCCACGCTCTGCTGGTGCTGCGCGCTGCTCCGCATGGCGCTGGGCAGCACCTCCTCCATGTAGAACCCCATCATCTCCGACACCGACTGGCAGCCGAGGCTCCCCTGGGGCGACAGGACGGGGAAGCCTGGTTGGGGACGGCCACCAGCACCGGGCGTGGGTGTTCGTACAAATCAGAGCCGGGCGTGGGAGCCGCGGCGGCCGCGGGGGAAGCAGCGCCAGCCCCGCGCGTCCCTGCGGGGTGGCACGGCCGGCCTGGCGTGACACCAGCACATGGCCCAGTTTCCAGCCGGCTTCCCCTCTTAGGAAACGCCGGGAAAGGATGGGGAAGGAGGAGGAACTCGCGAGGGAATGCGATTCTTACCTTGAATTCCTCCAGCAGGTCGGAGCTGAGCAGCTGGATGCTGAGGTCGTCATCTTTTGATTGCTGGGGGAGGATGGAATTGAAAAATGAGCTTTTGCAGGCAGGCAGGCAGCTCTTTCAGTTTGCCCTAACAAACGATCCTTCCCTGGTTTGCATTTAGGGTGTCCCTGCAGCAAAGGCAGAGGGCACCCAGTGCAGGCGTGTGCAGAGCACGGTGACACCAGGCACAGGAGTCACCGACTGTCTGGCCCTCAGCCTTGCAGCACAAGGTCAGGACAGCAGGAAAATGAAATCACAACCTTCGGTGCCACTGATTTTGTTAATGTGAAACTCCTCGGGCTGAGCGGGAGCCGCTCGCTCGCCTCGGCTGCACAGGGTGCTGCTGTGTGAGGGAGGGCGCTGCTGCAGCCAGCAACGCTCCCCGGAGCGGAGTCAGAGCCCTGGCAGCCCCTGGGAGCCGCCCCAGCCTCTCTGCCAGGGCAGGAGGGTTTAATCCCCCTGGTTCTGTTACCCCCGTGAGCCTCCAGGGGATGGGGAAAAGGGGAGTTTGTTCTCGAGGTGCCTCTGTCGCACCAGCTGCAGTGGGGTGGGCTCAAAGCATCAGAGGCTTAAAAGCTGTCCTGAGAGGTTAAAAATATTCCTTCCCAACATTATCTGGGAGAGTCACAGCAAGCTCTGCATCTACAGTCTTGGCTGCGTTCGTTTGATAACAAATACAAGCCACAACATCAGCTTGAGATTCCATCTGGAGAATTACCTTGTTTTATCACTAAAACCCACTGACATGGACTAAAAGAGTAACAGAGCTGTGACTGACCACCTCTATCAGTGCTGATGCCGTGGCAGATGCTCTGAGTGCACCGTGTGCTGTTTGCCCAGCAGCCCCGAGGCTCTGTGGTGCAGAGCAGTGACCTTGCACTGGCACCAGAGCAGGTGCTCAGTTACTGCCCCGCTCCTCCACTCATAAAACACCCTGTGCAGGCTTCCGTGGTTCTTTCAAAGAAAAAATCCGCAGCAAAAGATTTCCCTTTTCACCTGGCACTGACTTCAGCAGGGCTGGACCTCGTTGCCCTGAAGAAAGGACAATTTCCTTCCTATTAATTCTGTGATTAACTTGGTTTGCAACATTTCCGGGGAAGCCTGGCTAGAAAGGTTGGCAAAGATTCATTATGAAATCTCGAGTTCATTGTAATTAAAACTAGGAAGAAAAGCCTGGCAGATTTTCTCTCTTTCAGCGAGCAGTGAAACTGAGCTGCTCTCGCTCACCCGTAACGCAACGCAGCCAAACCATTTCTGCTGGGAGGAAGCTCTTCCCCCTCCTCCAGATCCCAGAACTCCGCAAAAAAGGCAGAACAAGAAGAAAGCAGCAGGGTGATACTTACAAAATAATCCTTAATTTCCTCAAACTTGACCCTCAGCTCTCTGAGCTTGGCGGGCAGGAGCTCGGGGAAGTGGAGGCAGGAGGGCTGGGCGCGGGCGGGTGCGGTGCCCAGCAGCAGCAGGAGCAGGATGGGCACGGCTGTGCCCCTGGAGCAGGTCCTCATGCCGTGGGAAAGGGCTGCCTCCCTCCTCTGCAGCTCTCGGATGGATTCCACAGGAGGGTATAAAGCAGATCTGCAGCTTTCACCTTGATGGAGCCCCTAATTTATACTCTCAAAACATCACTCCGTTTCCTCTCCCCATTTCCTGACGAGCAATATTGGGGTTTTAAGTCATTCATTAAGCCCAAATGTCACTTGGGTTCCCGGCAACTTGGGTTTCCTGTTCTTTGACCCCCCTCCTCTCCTCACACCCCATCGATTTTTTTTGTGCTTAGACTCTGCATTTTTTTTTTTACATTGCTTGTTTCTTGTAAATTTATCTGTGGCTGAGGAGGAAAGCTGCAGAGACACCAAGAAGCCAAGGTGCTGCGTGAGGTTACTTCATTCTAACAGTTCCATTTTTTATTTTTAGATGAATGTTGTATGGTTAGGGGGAAAAAAAAAAGTGTTGCTACTTTTAAATCTCAGTATCAAACCTGCAGAGAGCATCACTCAGCAGAATTGCTTTTCATGGACTGTACAAATTCTCTGCCTCTTCCTTTGGCATTCTAATCTGCAAATGCACATTATCACCTGAAATCTTCATTTTTAATTCTTTTTTTTTTTTTCAGTTAATGCATATTTCTGCTGAAGCCAATGTGAATTTTCACTGCTCAGCAAGCTCAGTTTGTGCTCCCAAAAATCAGCTGGATGCTAATGGAATCAGTGGATCCCAGTGGAGGATTCCAGTCCTGCTCTGGTCCCTCGTGGATCCTCCAGGGCAGGAGCAGGGTTTGTGCCCCTACTTTAACATCGGTGTTGAAGTGCATGAGCAGGTCATAAAAATCCATTTTCCAGGCTTTTAAATCCCGTTTTGTTTCCTAGAAATGGACAGCAGCCCCATCCAAGCAGCTCTGTAGACAGAGTGTCCTGTCTTAGCGGGGACTGATTGTCCCAGCCGTGATAAAAGTGTTCCTTTGGAGCCGGGCAGGATTCCTGTGACGTCTCCCCATTTTCCGCTTCCCTCTCTTTTCTCCTCTCTTTCTGTATCTATTTTAGTCCACACCCCTGCTTCCTCGGGATAAAGATTTCACTTATTTATTCGGGAATTTGGCATCCAGAAAGTGAAAAAGGAGATAAATTTGGCTTTTTTGAAATCAGGGGGTTTTCTTTGAAATCTCCTGTGTTATTTTAAAAGAGCTCGTTCTTCCCAGTAGGGAATCCTTCCTCCACTAGGGAACAAATCCCTTGAATTCTCATCTCCTTCATCCCACTGATCTTCTTTCAAGTTGAATTTATGAACCTCTGAGAGGGAATTTATTGCTGGAAAAATGCAAAGAATTGTTCCTGCATACTGGGAGTTTTTCATTTTATTTTTAGGGGCAGGAGGGAGGAATGGTTGGCATGCACACGTGTAAGAGCAAAGGGGGTGAAACATCAGCAACCGGAGACTCTGAGGCAGGGAAAATGTGGGATTTTGTGCTTTGTTTTCCTTTTTTCTGTTGCTGTTGCCTCTTCCAGAGGTGATGGGGAAGCTGCTCTTGGGGAGTCACTACAGGGACATCAGTGCAGCTGAATCATGGCCTGGGTCATGTTTTTGGTGGCCCATCTTTCTTCCTCTGCTCTACCACAGCCGTGGGGTTTTTTCCATCAGCAGAATCCATCTGAAAGCAGAAAGGCAGAAAGCTCGGGCAAAATTAGCCTTAAACTCAATTCCCACAGGCAGGACCCCACCTTTCCTTGGGATCCCACACGGGGAGATGTTTTTACTTCTTTTGCATTAACTTGAACCTGCCAGGGATCAATAAATCTTCAGTGCCAAGACCTGGATGGCTTCTGGAACTTCATCAGGGCATGGAAGCTGATGTGTGAGGTTGGTTTGCGTGACCCTGATGCTGTGACCCTCAGATCCTGGAGCTAATCCTGCTCCCTTCAGGGCAGGACGCAGCCCCTGCAGTGGAAGGGTCGCTCAGCCCCAGCTGTGGGTTCGGGTGCTGGTGTTTCTATGGGATGCGAGGCAGAGGGGCTTTGGGAAGCAGGAGCCTCCTTCCACCCTGCCCGGGGGCTGAGCGCTCATTTCCACTCTTCTCTCGTTCCGAGCCACCCCTGGCAGTCCGTGAGGTCACGTCCGACACCCCGAGCCTGCCCAGCCGCTCCGGCTCTGGTGCAATTCCCTCCTCCGCGTTTTGGAACCCCGGGCTGTGTTTTGGGGCTGGCAGCAGCGTCAGGCGGCCGTGCCCGTTCCGCAGAGGAAACTCTGGCCTGCGCAGGGCGATTCTCTGCTGTGTTTACCTGCGTTTCCTCTGCCTCGTCAGAGATCTTGACGGGGCAGTTTCGCTCTGAGTCAGCCGTGCTGAGCGCTGCGGAAAGGCGCTGGCTGCGCTACTACACCGGCGCTCGTGAATGAAGAAAGCATCTTTTCCTAAAGAGTGTCCGGGCGCCGTGGGTGGCTCTCTGAACCTTTAGGAAACAGCTTTCGTCCTTGCCAAGAAGATCATTTCAGGAAGGAGAATGCGTTACTCAAAAGCCACTCGCGAGCTTTTGCCCCACGTCCCATGAACCTCTGAGAGCGGCGAGTTCAGGAGGAGCAGCGGGGCAGCAAACGCTGCTTCGGCACTGAAACACGGGCCTGGGGGCAAACACTTTCTCCCACAGCGTGCCATGAGGAAAGGATGGTCCTGGACATGGTCCTGGGCAGGGCTTGGGGTTGGCTGTCCTCAGGGTCCCATTACTGGAGCAGGGTGGCACCACCCAACCCTGACAACTGAAGGGGCTTTTCTTGTCTTGGCAAGGTTTGATGTGGCAAGTTTTTACTTTTTTGCCTTCTTGGTCTCTGCCCTTGCTTTTGGACAGTGGAAGATTGCGTATCACCATCCCTGGAGGGGTTTCACCACCCCTGGAGAGGTTTCACCATCCCTGGAGGTGTCCAAGGAATGCTTGGATGTGGCACTCAGGGCTCTGGTCTGGTGACAAGGCAGGGATCGGTCACAGGTTGGACTTGATGATCTCAGAGGTCTTTTCCAGCCTCAATGACCTGTGACTCTGTGATTTTCCGCACTGTCTATTCTAGACGTAACTTGGAGGGTCCCCTACATTTCCAGGCTGTCACAGTGGTCTTCTCCTTTCTTTCTTTTTCAGAAATTCCCCATTTCTCATCCCTCCGGATCCGGACAATCTGCTGCCAGTGACGCCCGCGGGGGAAGTAGGGCCTTGGTGGCCTTTCCTTCACCCTGTGTTTGGAGCGATGGCATTTGCCCTCTCAGCAGCCCAGGGCTGATGACTAACAGTTCCTGGTGAAGCACCAACTGCGCTGCTTCATGTTTTTTTCAAGAACTTTTCCTGCTGGCGAGGCGTGACGTTGGATATTTCACATGTGGGAACCCGGTCGGAATGTGCAGTGTGACTCACGTCGACCTCAACAGGTAAATCCCAAATTGCTCCTCGGAAATTTGACCAATGTCACCGGTTTATCTTGTCCAGAAATAGGTTGTTAATCACAAATTAATCATGGCTTTGATGTGATTTCTAATACGACACGGAGAGGGAATTGCATAAGAAGTTCTTAGAAGGTCCGGAACTTCCATGTGGTCTAAATCAAGCTGGAACTCTCTGGAATTGCCACATGAAAGAACCAAGGGATGGAGACTTTCTCCCCTCTGCAGATTCAGTTTTGGTGACAAACTTAACTGAGAAATATTTGCACTTTTTAATTGCACACATAAACCCCTTGCAGTCTAAGGCAGAGATTGAATAACATCCCTATGTAATATCCCCCCTGGAATTCCAGGGTGCCCTCTGCCAACCTAGAAGAGCCAGCTGTGCTTCATTCCCAATTTTCCATGGGTTTTGCCATTTTAAGCCCCTCTCTGAGGGGAGTTGTAGGTGAGGTCAGTGGTGCTGCCATCACCCACATGAGACTTTCCCCGCTCCACAAAGCAAACAGGGGTGTTGTTATATTTTTATCTTTTATTTTCCCCTGAAATCAGCTGTTCGCAGGAATTTTATGATGCTCACAGCACCGTCCTTGGAGAAACCAATGAGATCTTGGCACTGCAGTCTCAGGAGTGGGGACTGTGCTCCAGGTGAGGTTTTCTCAGGTGAGTTTCTTTGCAGACAACTAAAAAGTGTAAAAGTATGCAAACAAATCCCCTGAATATCTGGTCCATCACCCAAATCTCACTTGCACTGCCTTTCGGGGGTTTTTTTGAGCCTTCTACAGAAGCAATTTTGAGCAACTCCTGCCCTGAGCAGCTCATTGCACAAGTGCTGCTTTGAGGAGTTTCTTTTTTTGATGTGTGGATCTTCTGGAGAATATTGACTTTGTCATGATTTAGCATCAACACTCTGACCAATAACACACACCCAGCCTATTCATAGTGCTGAGGGGTCATAAGACAGAAACTCCTTATCACGGTTTGAGAAATCAGATAAGGCAAAGCCACTGCTCGGAAGCTCCGTGTGACCCCAGGGTGAATTTCAGAGCCAGCTTCTCTCACTTTCCACAGCAGCACCAGGCCCTGGAGCCAGCAGTGACCTGGCAGCTCACTCCATGGGGTTTTGGGGTGGTTTTTGTGCAGCGCTCACGTGGAGGGTTTGGAAATCCTGGGTTTTCTTTGCCACCCCACAAACCGCGGGTCGGCGCCGGCCGGGGATGGGGCGGTGGCTCATCCGCGGAGCTCGAGGGGTGCTGCAGCATCCCCGGTGCTGCCAGGGGATTTTCCATGTGCTCCCACTGTGTCTTTCTGCTCCAAAAGCTTTGCTGTGCTTTTTTGATCAAAACATGATCCACCAGATGAGCTTTTCAGAGGTTTCAGAGGCTTTTAAAAGTGTTCAGATCCCCCTTCTGTTCTCTCTTTATTTTACAGAGGGAACAGGGGATCCAACCTCTTTCTCCTGACAGAGATCTTAATTATGGAGACCCAAAGAAAATCATGGAATCATGGAGTGGTTTAAGTTGGAATGGACTGTAAAGGTAATTTATTTCCAGCCCCCTGCCATGGGGGCAGAACTTGAGTTATGAAAGCAGCAGAGCTCAACCATTGAAAAGCAATTCCTGAAATCCCACTGCTCCCCATGGGAGCTGGGGCATCAGCTCCACTCCTGCTCAGAACTGCTCTCCTTGAGCTTCTCCAGCAATTTCCCTGGGATTTACCTTTCTGTGGAAGTCTGAGGAAGATTTACTTCATTGACAGCATCAGGCATTTACGTCTCTGTTTGGTGATTGCTCTCCCTGTCGCTTTTGAGGACGGTAACTAGGAAGTGGAAGATGAAGTTGAATGGTGGAAAACCCCTCTCACTGAAAACGGTGTTTAAAAACAAGAAGATGAAAAAAAAAAGAAGAAGAAAAAACAATGAGCTGAAGCAAACTTCCTCTGCTGTCGGGAAAGGAGGCCCTTCATCCCCGCTCCTCGGCGGTGTCCGGCAGCGTCTGCTGAAAATACAAAGTCAAATGAAGAGCCAAAATCCTCGCAGTGCCCCTGGTTTTTGTTGATGGCTAAAAGGGGCTGTGCAGAGAGGAAATGCTTGGTGTTTTCCAGAGCCTTCAGTGCTCCCCCGAGGTCGGGGGACAGAGGCCGAGCTGGTGCTCCCTGTCAGGCAGAGCTATCCAGGATCATCGGTAAGAGGAAGAGCCTCTGGAAAAATCAGCCTGGCCTCAGAGCATGATTTTCCAAGAATTTACACCGAGGGGAAAACAAACAGTGCCCAATTCTGCCGGATTTTCCCCTTCCCACAGGAAGTGTTATCAAATAAGGCAGGAATCGGTGGAGCCGAGGGGCTGGGACGTGCCAGCCCTCCCCGCCTCACTGCCCCTCTCCGTGCTCTGGGGCCAGAGCTGGAGCAGAACTCCCCGAGCTCACGTGCATCCCTCCCGAAACCAGCCTGGGCTCCTCGGGGTTGTGAAATTGAGAGGGGCAATATTAACCCAAAACCGAAACCCGGCCCCGGGAGCCGGCTTTGTACAGAATCCACAGCGTATTTACTGAAACATAGCTTTCAGTTTTGGTGAAAGCTGAACCCGACTGGCTACTGGAGTGATTCATTTGCTCCCCGGATCATCCGAAAACGGGGCTGATAGCAGCCAGCTCTCAGTTTCTCCTTTATTAGGTGTCATTTATTGCCTGCACCATCAGCACATCTCACCCTCGGGGCAAACCCAGGGGCTGTGTGGGGCTGTCAGATCCATGGGCTGCTCCAGCCTCAGGCCAAGCCTGGTTTTCCATCCAAAGACACTTTTGGGAATACGGTTTAGGGGTGGTTATGGGGGTGCTGTGGCTGATTGTTGGATGAGGTGATCTTGAAGTCTCTTCCAACCCGGGTGATTCTGCATTTCTGTGAAATTCCCTGCGTGACTTCTGCTGTCACAGCAGCTTTTAGCTCTCCAAAAATAAGGATGGGAGGAATATGAGAGCTGGGTGATGGGTGTGGGAATCCCAGCAGACCCTGGCCCAGGCAATTTAATTCTCCAGTTGTCCCTGAACTGGGCAGGGGTGAGTTGAGCCCTCCTGGGCCGGTCCCTGGCATCACACAGAGCATGAGCAGCCTGGGTTTGGGCACAGGGGCACTTTGGGTGGACTCACACGGACACAGAGGTGGCAGCTGAAACCTGAGTGCTGGATAGTCGAAAAAAAAAACGCTTTTTGAGCTGTATTATTTAACTCTAAAAGCCTGAAACATGCGTTTCCCTTTTGGGGAAGATGCCATTTATGATAACCAAAATATGAGCTCACATTTTGCCAGAGCAGGGGAAACAATTATCTAACCTTCCACGCCCCCCACCCCGGTGACTAAACGAATTTTCTGCAGAACAGCTGTTGATGCTCGAGATCCTCCACCACGCTTTTCCTCTTCCTCAGAGGTGAATCTTAGAGGTGGAGGGAAAAACAGAAAAGCACTATTTTTTTAGATTTTTTTTGCAATTTTTTTCCCCTCTCGGGCTGAAATCCTGTCCCAGTGGCAGCAGCAGTGCCATCGGTGAGTCACGGGGTGAGTGTCACATCTGCTCCAGGCAGGAGGTGGCACAGGCGGTGGCATCGCTGGGACGTGCAGCCCTGCACGCCTGGGACGTGTCCCTGACCTGGCCGAGGACATCCAGCCAGGACAGGGGGAGCCCAGGGTCACCCCCAGCACTGGGGTGGTGCTCCCTGGGGGATGTGGCACTGTCCCCTCCCTGCTGCACCTGGGGACAGCCTGGGCCGGGCTCTTGGTGTCAGGCAATGGCAGGAGGAGCCCCAGAGGGACAACCACGGGCGATGCCCTGAATCAGGAGGATTCAGGCATTGTCTTGGGGTGAGGGACATTGTTTTGGGGTGAGGGACATTGTCTTGGGTGAGGGACATTGACTTAGGTGAGGGACATTGTCTTGGGGTGAGGGACGTTATCCCAGGCTCTCCAGAAATCTCTGAGCCACCCAAAGCTGGGAAAAGAGCTGCTCTGCCCATCCTAAAGCTGCTGAGAGTCCTGGGCACTGTGAACCTCTCGGGGAGAGTCCTGGAAGGCAGCTGAGTTTTGCTCCCTGGGCTTTGGATGTCTCTTGGAGCTCGGCTGAACAAAAAGCGCCTTTCCCTGCGCCGAGCCACGCTCAGCCTCTTGCTCCCTGCGAGGCATTTGATGTTTGATTTTCAGAATTATTGAAGTGGTTGTGGCTCGAAACGTGACTGAGGAGAGGGAACACGCTGTACCTCTCCGGCAGCACCTCCTCGCTGGGTGTTTTCTGACTCATTTGGCGAGTTTACCGAGAAAAACAATTTTTTTTTCTACCTTCTGTCAGCAGCACTGCAGGGTGGGTGGGTGAAGGCAGGGCTGGTGCTGGCCCTGGCCAGGCTTTCTGCCCATAACGAGCTGCACTAATTAAGAGAGAGAAGAGCAGTCTGATTTTCAGGGCTGGCAGAGGGCATTGCCATCCTGGAGAGCAAAAGTCGGTGCCGAGCTCACGGAAAGAGTGACACTGGGGTGGCACCTGGAGGGTGCTGCTGTCCGTGCCTGGGCTCAGGAGGATTGTGCCAGGTTAGCACTCATTCAGATGAGGTTTTGGCTCTGCATTGGAGGGGCAGGGATTTCTTGACAATTAAATCTTGATTTTTAAGGTGCTGAGAACTGCGTTTCAGCTTCCCATTAACACCCAGCTACACTGAGGGCAGGGCTGGCTCACAAATTACACCACTGCAAGTGTCAAAGAAATTACTCCAGTGCATCAAAACCAAGTGGAAACATTTCCTTCTGCTGCTGGAAAGCGAACTACCATCCTTTGACAGGGGTTTGGGTGAGCTACAGCATTATCAGGGCAGGTGTAACACCCTACAATCATTTTTGTTTCATGTGGCTGAGTCGGGTTTTGCAGCTTTTCCTGAAGGAGATCAGGAAGGGTTCCTGAGCCCAGATATTGCTGCTGGATGTTGTTAAGGCTCAATTCTTCCTTTATTAAAATTTCTGGGAGCATGTCTCTCACTCGGGCTCTGGGGACCTGAGAAAAACCATTATCAGCCTCATATCTGAAATGATGGTTTACCTAAAGCTGCTCTGAAACAGGGGCGATGACAAAGAATGTCAAACCAAGGCTGGGCTGTCGAGTGTTATCAGAACTTCTTAGAGCACAAAAAGTGCCTTGAAAGGCACTATTGAAACTGGTGCCTTATCACCTCGAAACACTTTACTGGAAACCTGATGTTGAACGTGATCTGGGAGCAGTCCTTGAGAGCGGGGCGCCTTCGGATCGGAGCAACTCCATGACAAATGTTTTAAGGATTTTTTTTTTTTTTTTTTAGGATGAAACGAATTATTTGAAATGAATTATTGGGAATGAACTGAGTTGGGTGAGGGCAGGATCAGGACTGCAGTGACTCCCAGAAACACCAGAGGGGAGCACGGGGGATGGGGCCGGGCTGGGAGCTGAGTTTCCCGACGTAAGCGGCCGGGGCTGAGTCAGTGCCGCGTCCCCTGCGAGTGTCGCGGCCCTGTCACGCTCTCGGGCTCTCCAGGATGCTCTCCCGTGTTAGTCACTCCCCCCAGCCCTTCGTCTGCAGCAGCCTGGCGTTTTCTGCCGCCCTGGAGCCGTTTTGTCCCCACGGCAGGGTCGCTGCTGGCGGACAGCGCTGCCCGGCGGGGCTGAGCATCGTCCCCGCGGCGCTGGGAGCTGCGGGGACACGGCGAGGTCCAGGAGGCTCCGAGCGCTGTTTTCCAGCCGCACTGGGGATGTTCCCTTCGCTCCTGGCCCGGCCCCTTGGTGCCTGTGCGTGTGGGGCTGCGCTGCTCACCGCGGACTCGGCAGAAATGGATAAATGGTTTTCCAGAGAAGTCGGGGACACCCCGGGCTGGGATTTAACTCCCGAGGGCAGCTGGCTCACAACGCTCCCTGCTGCCTTTGCTCGTTACTTGGGTCCTAACCACCCCTAGAGTGCCCCGTCACAACGTGCCTGCCATAAAACCCCGAGGTTGGAGCCCTCCCCCGGGAGCTGGGAGCTGCCTGGAAGCGTTCCTGGGGACAGGAGAGCTCTCCCTGCCCCGTTCCCAGCGCTGCGGTGCCCCAAAGGTTGAACCGCTCCCAGAGCGCCTGCGGGAATCACTTCCCGTTTTACTGAGCTCATCTGCAGCGTCACCGTGCTGAGGTTCAGAAATCCCTGTTTCTTCTTTCCCTCTTCCTTCCCAGAGCAAAAGAGGGATGATTTGCTGTTTCATCGAGGGTATTTTCATGCTGCCGTAGCTGGCAGGTTGATGACAGCCTGGGAAAGCCAAGCCGGGGTGATTTGCTTCCATCGGGGTTTGGTTCAGCTTGTGCTGATGGCTTTAAACTGCCAGAGGGCAGGGATAGGCGGGATTTTGGGAAGAAATTCTTCCCTGTGAGGGTGGGCAGGCCCTGGCACAGGGTGCCCAGAGCAGCTGTGGCTGCCCCTGGATCCCTGGGGGTGTCCAAGGCCAGGCTGGACGGGGCTTGGAGCAGCCTGGGACAGTGGAAGGTGTCCCTGCCCGTGGGACACAGGATGGTCTGTGGGGTCCCTCCCCACCCAAACCATTCTGGGAACCCTGCTGCTTCCACCCCATCTGCTCTGAAATGAGAGGCTTTTGGACATCCCCCACGTCCAGCACTTGGGGTGCTCCACCACCACCCTCTCACAGACAGTAAAACTCAACAATGAAAATCTCTCTAGGTTGTCCCCCACCCTGATGGGGTTTTCCTTCTCCGTGCCCCTGTGGTGAGGGTCCTGCTGTTTCCTCTGCTTTGGAAAAGGTCAGTAACACCCCAATAATACAACATTTCTCTGCTGTTCCCGTGTCATCCCAGCATCTCTCCTCCAGCTCCCCCACAGCCTTTAACCCACGTCTCCTTCTTGCCTTCTGGCACTTGGCTGACCCATCCCGGGCGTCAGCTCAGTTACCAAAAGGAAAAAAAAACCGAAAAGAAAGAAATCCTTTCATGTCATCTGCCATTTACATAATGAAGTAAGAACTCACTGCCTCTTCCCTTGTTTCCTCACCCGGGCTGGGTGTGCACCGGGCTCCCGGGAATGCTGCCACTTCCTCTGCTCCCAGCGAAACTTTTGCTGCAATTCCAGGCAGCAGCTGGGAACTGGGGGAGGAAGGCAGGGATGAACAGCCCTGTGCTGCCCCAGATCCCTCCAACACCTCAGCCAGGGCAAATCCAACCTGCTGCAGAGCGGGCCCTGCCCTTAGGCTGGCTCACAGTGGGGTGAGGGAGGCACGGTGGGCGCTTTTGGGGCAGTCCCAGCAATCCCGTGTGCAATACCCTGACTAGCCTGGGCAGAAAATCCATTTGCCTAGTCCTCCCCTGGTGACAGATCTTCGCTCAAGACTGAGCTTGGTTATCAATAAATTAATTAGTCACCCAGCAGATCAGTGCAGGACAGCCCTGGCCCACAGGCACGAGAGGCACGCTGGGGCTGCTGCTCCCGGCAGGAACCCGCTCCAGAGGCTGCCTCTGGCATTAGAGGGGCGTCTTTGCCACCCCAGTGCCCTCTAAGTCTGGCTGACCGTCCCTCCTGGTCACAGAAACTCCAAGGATTTTATTCAGCTGCACATTTTTGTTTGTAGGCTGAGTGAAGCTCCCTGCAAAGGGGCTGCAGAAACAGCCAGACCAACCTCGGAGCCAGCAGCACGGGGATCCGGGGCTTGCACCAGCACTGCCACATCCGTGTGACAGTGTGCCCCAGCTGGCAAACCCTGCTTCCCTGGGGACAGCCCGGAGCTGAAATGCTGCGGGGAGAACGTGCCTGCTCTGCTCGAGGACCTGGGCTGCATCAGCAATTGAAGCCTGGGGTGGGATGGTCGCGGGTGTCACTGTGCCACTGGGCCGGGGGGCTTGGGAAGGTGTCAGTGACATTTCTGTCCTTCTGCAGGGTGACAGCTTTGGACTGTGATCACCTGAATCACCTGTGACCCTGGAAACCACTTCTGCCAGCAGGGTGGGACCGTGTCCTCCAAAATCCCTGACCTCGCGTTTCTGTGCATCTCCAGCACCGGGGACCTGGGATGCAGAAGTGTCCAGTCATTGAGGAGACTGGGAGCAGGATTCCCCGAACCTGGGAGCAGGATTCCTTGAATTTGGGACCAGGATTCCCTGAAAGTGGCAGGGGAAGGCCACTTGTGCCAGGACAATGATGGAGAAAAGCCCTGGACTTGGTTTCACCGCTTCCACCGGGTCCATTGTCAGAAGTCCCGGGGTGCTGGGACCACGGGCACCCCGTGGGGTGATGCCTCTGAGCTGCCCCCATCCCAGCTCCTCTGTGGTGAGCTGGGAACAGCCCCTCTCTGGGAGGGGATTGCCAGCACTGCTCCATGTGGGGCGTTCTGGGGATGTGACCCCCAGGAGGGTCCCTGCTTTGGTCACATCCCCGTTCCCAAAGGAAAACCCACGCGGTGATGCCAAGAGTTCCCGCCTCCGCAGGTGAGGGAAACACCTGTGGGAGAGGGAGCTGGTCCCTTGCAGGAGCTCATTAATTCAGCAAATTACAAAGGGAAATAGGTGCTGGGAAAAGCAAGAAAAATCCCAAAAGCTAATCCAAGAGTTATTTCCTCCTGGTACCGGGATAAAAACGTGTCCTCCAGGTCAGAGATTGGTGAGAGAGGTGAACCCACACCGAAGAACGAGGTGAGACACTGAACTTATCCCTTTGCTCTATGTCCTTTTGGGCATTTCCTTGTATTCCTATCTCTGAAGTATTTTTTTCATCAATAACCTTAATTTTCAGTGCTAACAAAACCTGTGTTTGACTTCTGCTATTCCAGAGGGAAAACACTTTCTTTTGGGATCAGACTTTGGGATCTGCTGTCTTCAGTCAGTTACCTCCTGCTGCTTCTGTGTCAGTAGACTTTTAAAAATTTAATTTCGCTGTATTTATTTTTCTGATAACATTTTTTTCAGAAGAACTCTGTTTGTTTAGATGCATTTTTAAACTGATATTTTATTTATTTTTCCTTTGCTTTTTGAGCTCTTCTGTTCAATATTTGACTTTGTTTGATTTTTTTCTCTTGCTCAGGGGGAGCAAAAAAGAAATGGGTAAGAGATACAAGTCAGCGTGGGGTTTTTAATACAGATGTACAAGTTTTACATAAAATGTGTATATTTTCATATGGATCCCAGTTGTGTTAATGAGGAAAATAATGAGGAATATTCTCTTCTTTAGGCCAATCTCCCAGGCAGTTGACATGAGAGGATCCCCCTTGCTCCTCTGCCTCTTCTCCATGTCCTGCTGGGGGAATCTGATGCCGACAGCTGGGGACAAAATCTTCCACTTTGGAGCCTGCAGGGTTTCCATGAGCATGACAGAGATCAGGGCTGGCTTCACTGCAATTAAAGCCAATATTGTGAGTATTTCCTGGGCTCCTGGGGAGCGGGGGGAGCCCTTGGCAGCTCCCAAAGCCTCTCCAGCAGGTCCATGCCCATCTCTGTCCTCTCTGCAGCAATCCAGAGACCCCATCCGGACCCTGAGCATCCTGTCCCACCCCCACTCCCTACACAAGGTTAAGGTAGGTGGCCCTGGCTGGGGAGCCCTTAAAGGATCCAAAAGCAGGTGAATGGGACCTTGGGAAGTGCAATCTGTCACAAATGAGTATTTTTCAGCTTTCTCACACCCCAAAGCACTGGAGGAGGGCCAGGTCTCAGCCGCTGATACCCAGCTGCAAAATCAGCTGGTTTTATTTTGTGACACTTGCTGAGGATGGATCTCCTGGAAAATCAGCTTAAAATGATTTCCCATATATTTTATCAGCTTCAATCAAGCACCACTGAAGAAGCTTTTCCTGAGTCAAACTGTCCTGCTGTGCTCAGCCACAATGGGCTTCCTGTTAGAGATGCTTTACCCCAGAGAGCGACTGCAGGTTACAGCCCTTTGGAAGGCCTTTTAGTCATTAAATTCATTTTTTAAGCCTTCAGACAGGTGCTGCATCACTCATCACCTCTTCACCTTCTATGTGGACAAAGTTTTCAAGCACTGCAGGACCGAGGACTCGTTTGTGAACAGGAAAATCAGCAGCATCGCCAACTCCTTCCTCAGCGCGAGGAGGAAGCTGGGGCAGTGTGTGAGTGTTGGGTGAGCTCCACTGGGGCTTCTCCTCTTACTGTTTCATGTATAAACCAACCTGAGAGCTTTATAAAGCTGCCAAGTCTCTCTTTATGTCAATGGTTTTAATGAGAACACAAAGCAGAGTGATGTGAAGAGTGTTCTGTCCACTGAGAGATTTTTATATTTGCCAGCAAACTCCCCCATTGGTCCCCAAGACCGATATTGATCCTGGCCCCGTGTCTGTCGAGTCACTGTTGGTGGCTAAAATCTGATTTAGGGACCTGCAGCCTTTCCCACAATGTCTCAGTCTATGATGCCCAGCAAAATTAGAAACGGAAATCTTATTTTTAAAAATTAACTGCCCAGACGAATGAATTAATCTCATTTTTCCAGCGTGAGCAGAACAATTGTGTGTGTGGGGAGGAGTCCACGGAGAAATTCAAGCAAATACTTGCAAACTACGACAGGGTGAGTTGGTGACTGGGCCTGGTAATTAACACAGGTATTTAAATTCTCGTTATGCTGGGTTGTGCTGACGGTCTCTGCTCACAGCTCGTTCCTTTGTGTCATTGCAGCTGAATGTCACATCTGCAGCCATGAAATCCCTGGGGGAGCTGGACATCCTCCTGGACTGGATGGAGAAATCTCGTTAGCGGGCGGCGTTAACGACCCATGGCCGGGGCTGAGGAGCTGCGGGGGCTTTGCACACAGCAGAGATGGGAGGGACAACAAATCACGGCATCGGTGCAGCTCCCCAGCAATTCCAGCTGCATCCAGGAGAGCTTTGCCAGCCAGGGACATCAGCAGAGTCTTCATTAAGATGGAAATAACGAGTTTGATTAAATCAGCGTCGCCCTCGCTGACTGCTACCAAAGGATGCTCCAAGGGAAAACCCACCAGGGTTTCTCTTGCTGGCAGACATAAGCTGTGATCATGCCATGAAATTTCTGTTTAAATTATGGATTTTTTTTTTTTTTTTGTCTAGGGAATGTGGGGAATGAGTGCTGAGGGCTGGCTGGGAGGACTCTGGTGCAGCTGATGTTGCACAAACCTGGGCTCGTTCTCAGGGCTGCTGCCACTGATGGATCTGGCTGAAAGGAGGAGTACAGTGTGAGAAATGCTTCCAAGAATGGGTCCCAGTGGCCCTAGAAATCCGTGGTTCCTTTTGAGATGATATTTTCTGCCTGATCAGTAAAAAAGTTTCTGTGCAAGACGTGTGGTTGCTGAATAGAAAAAGGCTCCTGAGTGTGTTGTGCAATTTGCTGACACTCAGTAGTGAGTTTTGTGGAAATTGGTTGCGATGACTGTAAATAAACCCCACTTGAAACCCTGCTGAGTCTGTTCATCAAAATTCTGAGGAATGACATGATTCTGGTTGGTGAAACTTTCTGAATTCTCTGTGTTGTCCTTTTACAGCAGGCGCTGTTACTCCGGCACCCCAGGGCTGATGCATCCTTCGGGGCACGCCAGAAACACCAAACTCAGACCTCAGTGCTGCTAAATCCCCCCAGTTTGTCCCCAAGACCATTTTTACTGTGCCTTATTTACAGCTCTGCTCTGCTCTCTCCCATTTTGGGCGTTGCTGGTACCCACTGCACGCTCTAAATCCCGCCTGGGGGACAGCACCAGCATTTCCCTGCAGCGCGTGTGTCACGCCGGGCGGCGTTGGGTGATTCATTTTCAGAGGAAAGAGCTCTGACTGCTCACTGTCCTCCCTCAGATATGGGCTTGTGCCAAAGGGGAGCTTCTCAGGGCTTTGATTCTGTTAATTTGCTTTCCCACGGGTTTCATTTGTCCAGGTGTCAGGGCATGAGCAGGTGAATCCATCTCCCCATGCTCTGGCAGCGCTCAGGAGAGCTGATTTTTCAGCTCCATCACTGTTTTAGGAATGACAGATGTCTGGGACGTTCCACGGCTCTCCCTTGAAGAACAACCACTGGGAACGATGCTGGGATGCAGTGAGGGACCCTGAGCTCGTCCCTGACCGCAGGAAACCAGTTGACACAGGGGCTGCCTGGTGAGTTCCTCACGGATCTTTGTGGGCTCTGGATCACAGCTTGAGGGTTTTATTCCACACCCTCAGCTTGTGTTACAACCACCACAGTTCATCCTATCCACCGATCACACCCTGTGTGTTGCCCGCCTCAGTCCATGCCTGGCTCCCTGCTTTCACCTAAACCGGGGCTTTTACACCTCTGCCCCCCCTGCGGGGCACGGCAGCAGCCCAGGGCCATTCCCCTTGGCAAGGGGATGCCAGCTGGAAGTGCCGGCAGTGGGAAGGAGCGGGGGTCGCAGCGGCACTGCCGGGGCTGAGGGGTGCGGGAGGGCTGCGGGACGCTCAGCCCACCCCCCTTTTTCAGCCCCTGCCCCTCTCCCGGAGCTCATCCCGGAGCTCCCAGGGCAGGGAGGGAGGAGCGGAGCTGAGGAGAGGACGCCGTCGGGCAGGCTGAGGAGGAAGAGGATTTGCAAAGGGAGAGCAAAAGGGGTTTTCTCCTCTCAGAAATTTCCAAACCCCAGCGTTCTCCTGCCGCTGCTGCCCCCCGGGACGCTTTCCAGGCTCACGCCTTTCCTGAGTCAGGCATTCCCTCCCTTCCAGCGGCTCCGGGCGGGCGCGGACCTGCCCCGGCCCCTCCTCGCCTTTCCCGACATCCAAACCCCTTCCCAGGGCGCTGCCGGGGATGCAGCCCCGGGGACGGGCAGGTGAGCCCCCACCTCCCTTTGGGGCTGGCCGGGGGTTGGGGATGTGAGAACTGGCGAGCGGGGGGAGCTGCTGCCCCGCTCATCCCAGCACTCAAAGTCCTCAGTTCGGGAATAATTTGTGTTTTATCCGCAACGAAACTCGGTGTCTGTCGGCTGACCCAGCCTGCCGCGGTCACCTCTTCGTCACTGCAGCTTCCTACACTGCTTTGTCTGTGGGATATTCAGCTTTTCCCACCCTTTCTGTGCCTCTCTGGGTGGGCTCTCCTGCGATACCCCGCAGACCCTGAGTTCCCCAGTCTGCTGAAAGCCACTGGATTCTTTATTGCTCGTGCATGCAAGCGCTCCAGACCGTGTCTGGCCGGCAGGTGCTGCCCTCAGGTCGGGAAAGCTCAGAGGAATCAAAAGCATCAGATGCTGTTCTGAAGGGTTTTCCAGCTGCCTTTAAAAGAAAATGGGATTTCTTTTCTTTTTTTTTTTTTCTTTTTTTTTTTTTTTTACAATGCTCCTTCTGGCCCGTGAGAGCCCCGTGCTGGAACTGGGGCTGCTGGTGGGATGAGCCACTCGAGTTCCTGCTGTTCCCCAGCCCAGCCTCCTCACTCAGTCCTGCACTCCCAGCCCAGCCCCCTCTGGCACCGAACGATTCCTCCTAAATCACCACTCGAAGCTGAATTTAAGCAAAAAAAGGTCAAGCTGTAGCAAATCGTGGTAGCAATGAGCAGTGTCGTGATCCTCCAGGTAGAGCCGGTCCCAGGCGCTGCCACCTCGCCCTCAGACCTGGTCCTGTGCTGGGGACGCGCCCAGGACAGCGCTGTCCCCCCCGGAGCTGCCCTGGGCGATGCTGCCGGCGGTGACGAGGAAGGAGGAGTAGGCGAGGTCAGCATCCTCCTTGGAGCTCTGGGAGGGACAGGGGGACACGGTCAGGGGATGGGCAGCAGGGGAAAGGCAGCGTTTTGTGGATGTCTCAGGATAACACGGGGGCTCTGGAGGAGTGGGACAATCCAGCGGGTCACACTGGTGCCGATGTGAGCATCGTCCTGGGAAGACCCCAAATGTTTTTAGGTTTGGGACTCGGCGGGAAGCCTGACCCTGGGTGTTGGCATCCAGCTCCCCTGTCCTAAAGCTGCTGGGCTCTACTGGTTTCCTGAGCTTCCTTTATTGCTCCAGCTCAGCTCCTGGCACTTACAACACCCACGCCTCACCTGTTGGTAGGGACCTTGACAAAGACAGGCTTGAATCTGGCACCTGCAGCCACTGCCAAGTGGTGCCCCTGGACCATGATCTCACCTGAGGGGAGGGGAGGCAGGAGAGGGCAGGGAGAGGCAGAGAAAACCAGGGAAAGGCAGGGATCACAGAAGTCACAGCCTCTGCAGTGGCAGAGCCCTCCCTGCACCCCCTGAACCACTGCGAAGTGGGATGTACTCTGGTTTCCAGCCATCTGCTTATCCCAGTGTTTCACATCTATGGTAACAACCCCAACCTTCCTGACGCTGCCTGGGGCTGCCCTGGTTTACTTCTTGAAGCAAAGTGACTTCTGTAGTGGTGTCTGCTGAAACAGGGAGTCAGGACAGGGGTGAGACCCTCCCACGGGGGCGGGTCTGCAGCAGGTGCTGGGTCCGGGTGAGATGGAGAGCACCTGGGTGGAAATAAAGCTGCCGGGAGGGGAGACAGCCCCTTCGGCAGAGACTGCGGGGCTGTGGCCACGTCTCCCAGGTCAGTGGCCTCTCCCCTGCCTCCTCTTACCCTTTTTGCCTTCTTTGTGTCGGCAGCGCTTTCCGGAGTGTCCGTGCTGGTGATGAACTCTGCAGGCAGAGGAAGGAGGTGTTGGGGAGGGGGCAGAGGCTGGCAGGGGTTTCTGTGACTTTTGTGGGGTATTTCAGCAAGGAAGGGCTGGGGTCAGCCACTCACCGTCCCCTCCCACGGGGGTCTCCTGGCTGTCCTTCCCGTAGGCGCTGTTGCTGGCGCTGTAGTCCCTGACGCTTTCGAAGTCTGACATGCTGATGTTGGTCCTGTAGCTCCCCACGGACACCAGGTCTGGTGAGAGGGAGGAGGAAAATCCCTCAGGTCTAGCTCAGAGCGGGTGGGAGCCCGTCCTGGTGTGGCACCCGGAGAGCAGCTCAGCCCAGCACGTGGGTATTGATTTAACTGAACGCTGCTGCCCTTTCTTGGCAGCCCAGAAAGGCAGGGACTCACCAGATCTCTTCAGCTGCCTGTATTTGACAATGGCAAAAGCTGTCATGACGACCAGGATCAGCCCAGCAAGAGGGCCCAGCACCATGGCAAGAGTGTTGGAGCTGTGGCTTTCCTCAGAGCTGGAACAGAGGGAAAGAGATCTCGCTGAGACTGATGCCTGTGAAAATCCAGCAGGCTAAATCTGGGCAGGATGGTAATTCTGGGTGAGCATGGTGCAATTCAATTAACTGGGTCCTAGCACATATAATTAATAAAACCCAAATAAAAACATAGGCTAGAGGTTGTGCCCAAACAGCTGCATCAGCAGCTTGGTTATAAGTACGTGAAGGAAAGTTCTCTCATATTAACAGAAGTACTTTCAAATAGTTGTTTTGTACCTGGAATTTCTAATAATTTCCCTCTGATACTATTTGCTCGAACTAGAGATTAGTTGTGAGTCATCTTGCCCTTCGCTGTCATTTTTTATCTTCTCTGACATTTAAAGTTCTTCGGGGATAAGATTTTTTTTTTTTGGTGTTGCTAAACAACACACGCAGGGTGTACAAACCCAGCACCCACAACGGGTCCATTTAAACCCCACAAAAATGATAAATGGCAGGGGAGGGAGAGAACCAACCTTTCTGGGGCAGCTCCTTTTCGCACCTCAGCGTCGCTGTAGGATCCTCCCTGGGGAACAGCTCCGGACCCGCGGCTGGAATCACCAACATCCAGGAGCTCCGGGCTGTGCTTGGCATCGCTCCCTGTGTGCCCCAGGGAAGGAGGGTGGTCAGTGAGCAGCAGCACGAGAACTGGACACAAAAACTATTTGGATGTGTTTGGTGGATGTGGAGCTGCTGTGAGTTTTGGCTTTCCATGAGAGGCTCTTCAAAATGGGGGTTTGAGATCTGGAACGATCTCACATCAAATAATTTACTGCGAAAATCTCAGGTAGGCTCTCTCTGCCCATGAACTTTTGAAAGTCTTGCATTTCTAAGTAGAAAGGCTTGCATGGCTAAGTTCTGCCTCTAATATTTCCAGATCAAATTTTGCATCCTTGTTTTGCTCTTATTCCTGGGTCCTTGCCCATCAAAAGCAATGAAATAAGGTTGTTTCTTTCTCTCTGTTTTCACTTTGACCATCACTCATTTAGGATGGCTAAATACGGCATACTCAGTGCTCTACTCTTTCTCTGCTTCTAATGTTCTCCTCCCAAACAATTTAAATTCCAAAATAATTCACCAAAGCCGAGACCAAGCCCCTTGCTGTTGGTGCCAGCCTTTCCTGCTCCTTACTCTTTCCTGTTTATTAAAACAAGAAGTTCCCTGGAGCAAGATCCCTGAACGGGATCAGCTCTTCATCTGAAAGGTGCCCGATGTTGCCTAAACGAAACGATGGCACACATCGAACAGCCACAACGAGTAACGACGGGGTTAAAAGTAAAATCGGTGTGGAAAGAGGTGAGTTTTAGACTGGGATTTTTTTATCACGGGGAAGTCAAAACCGAGCGGATTAAAACACCGGCGGCAACTTGCGCAAACCAGGGCGCTGCCGGGTGCCAGCGCTTCTGCTCCGAGGTGCTGCAGCCTGGCGGTGATGGAGAGAGCTCCGCGGGCAGGAGGGAGCGCGACGCGGGCGGGACAAGCGGGACTGAGCGCTCACCTGCGGCCACCCGCAGCTGCACGGCCATGGTCTCCCCGAAGAGCCCGCCGCGCCTCACCCCGCACCAGTACCAGCCCTCGTCTTCCTCCGTCACCGGCTCCAGGCTCAGCACGGCCGTCCTGGCCGACGTGTTACAGCTGGCACCCGGCCCCGGCGGGCTCTGCTCCTGCGCTGGCTGCACGGGGCAGCCGGTGTAGTTCCACTTGCACCAGTACTTCTCGTAGGAGTAGTACTTGCAGGGGTAGGAGCAGCTTAAATCCACCCGGGAGCCCGCTCGTGCCTCCACCTCCTTCTCTCCTGTCAGCCCAGGCTCTCCTGCAAGGGCAAACAGGACGTCAGGGCTGCTGGGGGTGGGTTCAGAGGGTGCTGGGGGTGCTGGGGGTGCTGGGGATGGAGCTCCGAGGGAAAGTGCTCCTTGCGCTGCTAAATTGAGGCTAAAGGTGCTGTTTATGGTTCTTTTCTTGCAAGGCTTAAGAAATACTTCGTGAGAATTTTCTCTGAGAATTCCCACAAAACTGAAACTTTGTGTCTCAGTCGTGGAGCTGCTGGGGGGAGTTCAGGCTTGGAGCTCTTCCCAAAAAGCCAAATTGCTCACTTGGGGTGGTTCTGTGCCTCCTGAGCAGGCAGGGAACAGCCAGTGCACAGCTCTTACCTTCTACAACCTTCAGCTCTGCTGATGATTGCTGCTCCTTCAGTTCATTGGACATGCACCAGTAAAAGCCTTCGTCCTTGGCCTCCAGCTGGTTCAGGATGACGGTGACAGTTTTGTTTTCGGGGTTCTCGAACATGGCCACTCTTCCCTCGTACGTGTACTTCACGTACCCGGTGTTGTCTATGATCTTGTCACATCCCTGGACTCTCCACTTGCACCAGATCCTCGTGGAGGATTTCTTTAGAGGATCATAGAGGCACTCGAAAGTGGCTGAACTTCCAGTTTTTCCAGTTACTGTGGTCTTTAACTGAGGGAAATTTTTGTCTGTTGGCAAGAATGAAACAGTTACAAACGCCTCACTTGTGTCCGTGGGGCACTCTCCCAAGAAAATCAACATTATCAGATCAAACAAAGCTGCTGTGGCTAGAGCAAGGCCAGGCAAAGCTCAGGGGGCAGCCAGACTGTCCTGGCACTGGTGGGAATTGATCCTTAAAGGGTCAGTCAGGCCTTGCATTTTCCCAAATTCCCTGAGCGTTGTTGGCTTTGTGGACAGACGTTCCAAAGCTTTGTTCCCTTTGCTAGAGGGACCATCTACATCTGTCACTTTGAGATTTAAGGAACGGGGAGCTTGAAGAGAGAGCTTGCTTGCCTCAGCCTGGGGGGTGGAATTTGTCTCCTGGAGTTTTGGGCTGGGGGACAGAGCTATCCACTGCTGGGAAGGTGAAGTCTGGATACAAGCTTTATTTAGTGATGGTTTAGTACATCACAGGTGGTGAAATGAATAGAAAGAAGTATTTAGGTGAGAGAATAAGATAACAGCAAAGATAAATTCAAGTTCTGGCTAAATAAAGTGAGACTTCCAGTGGTGCTTCTGAAGAGAAGGAGAGAGGAAGGGGAAAACATACTGGGAACAGCTCACCCTCGTAGATAAACACGTCCAGTTCCTTTGATTTTCCTTCCTTCCCATATTCACCGGCCCCACAGTAGTACAAGCCCGTGTCTTCCCAGTCCATCTGAGTCATCGTGACACTGAACGAGCCTGGAGTCTCCTCAAAAGTCAGCAGAACTCTCCCTTTGAAATCCTCATCGATTTCCTGATAGCTGTTGACGATGTTCCGGCAGCCTTCCTTCTCCTTCTTGCACAGGTATCTCCTCATGTCGACAGTGTCGGCCCCAAAGCTGCAGGACACGGTCCAGGTGCTGCGGAGCTTCACGTAGAAGAGCTCAGCTGCCTCAGGAACAGGTGGGGCTGCGCACAGAGACACAGGCAGGGGCTGAAACAAAACTTTCCTGAGAGCACGGAGCACCTGCAGCTCTCAGACACCGGGCAGGCCATCGGTGGAGCCTTGTTTGAAAGGGAGAGGGGGGGGGGAAACTAAAAGAAAACGGTGTTTTAGGGAGTGCCAAGATGGTGATTACCTTCAACAACACTGAGAGCGACTCCGTGGGAGAGCCCTCTGCCATTGACCCCCACACCGCACTGGTAGGAGCCGGTGTCCCCCGGCCCCAGCGCCGAGATGTTGATCTGGAAGTTCCCCGCCTCGGGGTGGTCGGTGAGGGACACTCTGTCCCGGTAGCTCTCAGCGACGAACCCCGTGGCCACCACGGTCACGCAGCGGGGGCCCGACTGCCGGCACCAGTACTTCCTGTCGTGCTGGTTGACCGGCGTGGGCGGGTAGAAGCACTGCACGGTGGCCGAGCCGCCCAGCACGCCGTGGACCTGCCGCGGGCCGAAGACGGGGCTGGAGACTGCGAGGGGAGAACAGGCCGGGTGTGAGCGCCCCGTGTCCGGAGCGGGGCTACGGGGCTGGCGAGGGGCTGGGAGCACAAGCCCTGTGAGGAGCGACTGAGGGAGCTGGGGTTCTTTAGCCTGGAGAAAAGGAGACTCAGAGGTGACCTCATCACTCTCTGCAGCTCCCTGAGAGGTGGTTGAGGTCAGGTGGAGGTTGGTCTCTTTCTCCAGGCAGCAACTGACAGAACGAGAGGACACAGCCTCAAGCTGCACCAAGGGAAATCTAGGTTGGATATTAGGAAAAAGTTTTTTGTGGAAAGAGTGGTAAAGTACTGGAACGGTCTGCCCGGGGAGGGGGTGGAGTCACCACCCCTGGATGTGTTTAAAAAAAGATTGGATGTGGCACTCAGTGCCATGGTTTAGTTGGGGTGTCAGGGCATGGGTTGGACTGGATGATCTTGAAGGTCTCTTCCACCCCAGTGATTCTGTGCCAGGGGAGCGGGTGGCCTCTGGGCTGCGCAGCATCAGGAGGTCCCGTGGCAGTGAGGGGACTTCACCATGAGATAAAGGTGCTCTCCTGACCCTCCTCCTCCTCCCTTCCCACCGTCACCTCTGGTCCTTGGCCACCCCAAGACCTGTGTCCCCCACAGGTGACACTCACTGGTTGCCTTGGGGGGGTATCGGCTTTTTGCAGATGCAGCTGGGAGCCAGGCGAGCAGGAAGAGGAAGGCCAGTGAAGTCATTTTTCTTGCATTCCCTGGAAAAGATGTGGAAGAATGTGGTGAATGATCCCACGTGCAAAATGTTAATTGTCTAATAATCTTCACGCTTGGAGGGTATGAGGGTTGTGGCTGCTTGAAGTAGAGAGGAATATGGTTTTTAATTGCTTCTGTCAAGGAACTGGATGGGAAAAATTTGAAAGGAGTTGAGAGCTCTAATCCCAACACCCCAGTATTCCCTCTGTCACAGAATTCCTGACTGAAGCCTGTATTTAGTGACTGCTCTTTGTTTCCCTGGTCTGTCCAAGGACACACAAAGCAGTAAAATGGTGATGTTTTCACCTCTACTTTTTTTTTCTCTCCCCAGCTGCTGAGGAATTGAGTGAGCTGCAGGGATTTGCCTCAGCTCTGCTCCTCCAAAAATCAGATTTTATGGGCATTTCCTGAGCACAGCTCTTGATCCACCTGCCTGTTCCAGGTTCATAGAAGGCACCCACTGGAGCTGATGAGAGGTGCCAAGGAAAACCCTTATAAACAAGCAGATTTTATGACACAATTTTATGAAGGGTAATTCCCGGCAGAAGAAAAAAGTTTTTATTTCCCTGTTGAGATGAAAGGTGTTCTGTTGTGCCTCTTCCTCGTATTGTGATTTCTCCTTGCTCAATGGCCACTTGTCCGTGGCTAATAATTAACTCACTGAGCATGAAAAATTCTCTTTCAAACACATCCCAGAAGGAGCCAGCAAGGCAAACACAACAAATTCTGCAGAAAGCAAACAATGTGGCACAAAGAAGGCCTTGATGTTTGCCCCGGGCTCAGAGCAGCTCCTCTGGCTGATGGTCACCTCACTGCCCTCCAGCCTGTGGTGCAAGCAGGACCCCAGCTCAGCCTTGCCCATTTTGGCAAAGTTGAAATAATCTGTTATTCTGATTTTTTTTAAAAAAATTCAACTGTTTTTGGGGTACAGACCACGTTGTTTTGTTGGGTATGGAAGGTCATTTCCAGGACGTTTCCCTGGAGCTGGGTTGGGACCATCACTTTCCTCTCCAGTGCTATTTTATGCCTAAATTTTGGTATTTTCCAGGTTTCCAGCAGCAAGTGCTGTCTGGCCAGCTTGGCTCTTCCAAATCTCATCCATTACAAGACTTTCCCTAAATTCATAGTGCTTTTGGGATTCTCTCAGCCCTAGGGAGAATTGTTTTCAGATTGATGATGATTTGGAAGGGACCAGGACCTGACCCCCCGAGGTGTGCAGACCTGAGCCAGCAGCTGCTCTGTCTGGGTATGGAACACCAGAGTTCAGTTCCCAAATTCTGCTGAATCCCTGCTGCAGGGATTGCCAGGGATCAGCCCAGTCCAGCCCATTAGATATTAACTATTGCTCCCAGCAATGGCCGGGGTCAAGGCCGTGCCGTGGGACCAGCAAAACACGAGGGTTTGGTTGTGACATTTGTCATTCCAGCCTGGGAGCCCTTCTGGCTTCTTGTAGAATGTTTGCTGCTGTTCAAAGAGGTGAGAAATAATATCACAGAGGTAATATATTCTATACATTTTATATATTGGTGATATTTTCCCACCCAAATCCTTTTGGCCCATGGGGAATCTGTGCAGATGCAAATTGTTGTAGAGGGAGTTGTGCTGTGAGGAGGTGCTGGAGACTCCTGTGCCCAGAAAAAGGGCACAGCAACAAATTCCATCCTGCACAGGACTGGGTTTTCCCCATCTTCAGCTGCCCGTCCAGCTCCCTGCTTATCTTGCCTTGCCATGGGTTTTATCTGGGGGGGTGGAATGGGGAAAAGCCACCAATCCACCCCATTTTCATGGGGTTGAGAATGAGCAATCAACTTCCAGATAAAAGATCGAGCTGACCCAAACATGTACAGAAAATAAACATTTCCGGTTCCAAGCAGGTGCCTCCTTTACAATGTGGAGAGAATGAATAGGAGGGGCTCATTTCGTGATGCAGTGAGCAGAAACACCCAGGCAGAATTTGCTGAAGATTATCAGGATTCACCAAGAAATCAGCAGTTTTTAGGAGTGCCTGCAGTGCTTGGGACTCTCCAAACTAAGAATGTATGTGTCAGTTAAACATATGAGGGACATATTTCAGGAAAGAAATTAATTAGAATAAATAGACAGCTCTCATGGCAGTGACTGGAATCCCAGCTGAGATTGTGCTGCTGGCCCAATTTTAGGTTCCTTTCAGCTGTTGGATCCCCCATGCACCAACGTGTTGCTTTTCAGATCAGACCTTCACGGTTCATTTGTTTCTTGGGCTGGAAAGTCAAAACAACTCCAGCAACTTAAATAATTTTGGTTTAATTCTGCTCTTCCTGCAAGGAGCAGGAGCATCCCACGGCCCAAGAGCACTGGTTCACCTCAGCCTGGAGGGATGGAGGGTGCCAGGGTGGATTCATTAACAATTGCAATTAGGTGATGTTCATCTGTACTGCAGGAATGTACTAGATCTATGGGGATGTTCCCTTTGCAGAGTAGGGATTCAGGTGTGTAGGAACCCCCACCTGCACTGGCCTGGATGGGACAGGGCTCTGCCAGGCTTCTCTGATCTCACTTCTAGGATGTCCAGCCTGTTCACTTAAGCTCCAATTTCAATTTATCTTCTTGTAACTGCACAAGCTTCTCAGGGAGCTTCTAAAGCAGCTCCTTTAGGACAGAACTGCACCAATTCTCTTCTGAAATTTCAAAATCTGCTTGTTGGGATTCAAAAATCTGTAATGACCTCAGGCTGAGTCGCCAAATTTAGATTACCACAGTAGTAGTTACTAACTTTTATTTCCTATGTTAAAATTTAATGCAAATATTGTAATGATAATTAATCTTTTTTTTCTTTTCCCCCCAGAAATTAAATATGAAAAATCTACTGCAGAGAAGAAACCATAACTACCATCATCCCGTTCCTGTGGCTCTTTCAGGAGAAATCAGCCTCCCACCAGCGAGCTCTGAACATGAAATTGTTCCAGACTGCTGCTTCCCTCCCGTGTGAGGAAGGGTCCTCAAAAGCTGCCCAAGCCTCGTGGTCTTCTCCTTCCCCATCCCAGCACGGTCCTACAGAAGCTTTTGCATTCCCACACACACCGAGGCAGCATTACTTACACTCCAGGCTCCTGCTGCAGTGCTGGGCACTCCTTGCTTTCCCTCTCAGGCTGACCCCAGGACCTGCTGTGGGTGTCCTGTGTCCCCGTGGCTCTGCCAGCCTGCTTTAAATACTCGCTGCACGCTCAGCCCTGCATTTCCACCCGCGGTGCCTTAAAGGAACCACATCCAGCAGCGCTGCCAGGCCAGCCCCAGCCCCAGCCCCGGGCAGGGCCGGGCAGCCAATGCCCAGCCCAGCTCTGCTGCCCCTCCAGGGTGCCCTCTCTTATCACCCCACTGATAACAGCCACCCCAGGGCTGGGGGGCTCCCAGCAAAGGTCCAAGGCACCTCTGCCTCCTTTGGGAAGGAGCTTGGTGGCTCTGTGGGGTCAAGTCCCTGGAGGGTCCTTTGGGTACCCCTGCACCAGCTTTTCGCTTGGGCAGCTGTGATTCCTTGCTTTGCCTTGTTTTAGTGATGCAAAAACAGGAATTCCTTCTAACTGGGGGGTCACATGGAGCTTTTCTCATCCACCCAGTGAAAACTGCTGGGTTTGAACAGGATGGCAGCTCCTGCAGTGCCTGGGAGCAGCAAGATCCTGATCTGGAATTGGGATCTTCAACAGATTTGCCAGATCTTAAAGCCTGCCTTGGGAGCACCTTTTGTTTAGCTGAGGGTGTTGAGCTCCTTTCTTTCCATGAATGTGCAGCTTTTGGGGTGAGGAAGGAGCTTTTGGGGTGAGGAAGGAGCTTTTGGCTGTTGCTGTGCTTGATGGGGACCTTGGACTGAGACAACAGCCACCACAACCTCTGCCAGATGGGAACAAACCCCGATCCCCTGCAGGCTCCCCACCAGTGCTGCTTCCCTGGGCATTCCAAACATTCCCCAGGTAATGCTCGCATTCCTTTTTTGCCTCGTGGCCACAGAGTTGTGCTGGCTGGACCACAGTGGACACAGCCGTGTTTGCTGTCCTGGAGCTCCCACTCTCCCCGGCACGGATCCCTCGGGATCAGCTTCCCTGCTGGATGCTGCAGAGGGATGGAAATGAGTTTTTAAGACCTTGCGGAGGAAGGTGGGATGGCCATGGGCAGAGGGAATCCTGGCAGAAACACGGGAACCTGGAGCTGCTGGTGCACCTCAAGGAGGAAAAATTAACCCAAGGTGAAAGAACAGGTTTTTTCTAACCAAACCCCCCCTTTCACCCTCAAGGTTTCCAGTAAAACCAATCCGTTGCCTCATGCAAATATATTTGAAATGTATTTCCTTGCTTTAGCACACGAGGAAGCATTTCCCTGCCAAGTCCCAGGTTCCAAAGCATTTTGGCATCTCCAGAAAACAAACAACCTTCGGATTGCTTTTATTTGGGGAGTGCAGATTGCAGCATGAGCTACAATCTGAGTGTAAAACCAATGCTGCTGCTCGGGGCTGGGCTGTGTTTGGGCTGAATCTGATCTGCTTTTGAAGCTGTGGATATCCCTGCAGAAGAGGTGAAGGAAAAATAGCACTTGGGAATGTGGGTGCCTGAGAAACTGAAATCAGAAGTGGTTTCTGTGTTGGAAAATGACTCCATGGATCAGGATTTTTTAAAAAAAAACCCAGAAAATTCTTATTTTTTGAGCAACCTGGTCCCTTCCAACCCAAACCATCCTGTGATTCTCTGGTATGAGCAACCCTGAAGCCACAAAGGTCCTTCTCTCCCCACCCCTCCCCAGCTTTACCTTTCCCTCAGGGAAATCACCCACAAAGAGCCAGGTTCAGGTGCATTATTTTATTCTCTCTTGTGCCAAACACGGAGCAGTTTGGGCAGCCTGGGGGTTCAGCTCTCAGTTAAGGGGATTTGGGTTCTGAGCAGAGCAATGGGAGGGGTTGAGGGCTCGGCATTTCACAGCCCTGCCCTGGCTTTCCATCGGGAAAATTCCCAGCTCAGGTGCACGGGGCTTTCACAGAAGCTTCTGGCTCAAGTCTTCACCAGGCACCTCGAAAAGTAACTTTTCCCCATAGGGCAACTGTGAAATAATGAAACAGAAGAGAAGCTGTGATGTGGCATTGCCTCCCTGTGATTTCATGGGTGTTTCTGGGTTTATGCCAAACTTGGTGTTTTCAGTGATATTTTAGGGAGTTCTGAGAACAGAAAGCTGGAGAAACCCGGGTCAGAGGGGACTTCTGGAGTCACCCTCCTGCTCAGCTTAAGGGAATTATCCCAGGCTTTACCCCCACCCAGACATCTGGGAGCAAAAGGCACAAATAATTTCTGGGTTTCATTCTCACTTTTAGGAGTTTTTCACAGAATGTTGATTGTTTATTTTCAAGGTTTTAGGGGGGATGCAATTTTTCTTTCTATTCTTTATATTCAGGACCAGAAGACCCCCCTTGGCTCCGAGTGCACAGCAATGAGAATGTGAAATCACCACATTTCTGAGCCACTGTTCCACTAATTTTTTTTTTTCAGCGGAGTCCTTTTCACTGATACAAATTCCTACAGATCAGATACACTTTAAAATATTTGCTCAGATGATTTTTTCGGGGGCTTTTCTCTAAAAAAACATCAACTATCTGAGACAGACTCTTACACAGAAGTTGGTCATCCTGATATTTCCAAGGATAGCAGAGATTGTCCTGCACAACAGAACAAAAAAGAGTGACATGGTTGCAACACAATGAACAATAATTCTGTGTAATCCTGAGAAAGGTGATAAGCAATCAGAATTTACTGAAACAGGCAGGAAGAGTGATAACAGCTTTACTACTTGTAATCAAAAATTATAATCAACCCTACAATAAATAAATAAAATTTATGTGGGGTTTAATCCAAGTCTTTTGAAATCCATGGCTTAACTTTTCTTGGTAAGGAGTAAAGGCAAGAGTTTGGCAGCAGGATGTGATTCTTGGACCGTGGTTTGTCATTCCTGGACTGCGAACCTGGTGCCTCTCCTGTGGAGGTGTTTTCCTTACCAAGCCACAAATTCCCCCCCTTAAAATTTGGGTTCATTCTCTTTTATCAAGGGAGACGACGCTCGCAGTGCCAGCTCCAGCAAACACCCACCTACATTTGCCAGAGCCCATCCTGAATTCCTGCGCTTCTCCTGGGCCTGGGTTCTCCTCCATCCTTTCCTCCCTTCCAGGGCTCAGCCCAGCACGGGCCAGAGCCAGCTCCAGGCTCCCCGTGGTGCTTCCTGCTCCTCCTTTAAAACAAAACACACGGATGCACTGGAGGGAACACCCCCACTCGCTCCTCTTTAAGTGTCCCAGGGTGTCAAACACCAAATTAGGCCATTATTTCACAGTTTCCTTCTCGTGAAAAATGGATTTCCCCTCACCGCTGTCATCACTGAAGGTTTTTTGTCCCTGTATTTATTTCTATGGATATAACATGGTCTGGACTAAGATAGGTGCACGTATCTTTGCAGATCAGTCATTAGAAGGGGTTTTTTGGGCCTGGCTTTGTCAGCTTTGCACTGAGTGAGCTGGATTTGGCCCCAGAAGCTGCCCAGAGTGAAGCCACTCGCACCACGCGGGTCCCTCCCTTCAGGATTTTCCATCACTCAGGGAGCCATAAATCTTCCACACACAAAACTCCAGCCTTGCTTTCAGCAGGGCTCCAGGATTTCCATTTCCTTCGTTTGCTTTGTGTTTGAGCATATTCAAAGCAAAACCAAACAACTTCTGAAGGACTTTGCCTGCAGGTCCAGCCGCGCTCTCGGGCTGCGGGACGCACACGTGTCTGAGAGATGGAAACATTCCACGGGTCAGACTCCAGCCCCTGGAAATCACAAGCAAAGCCCTTGCAAAACAACCCCAAAAGGTGCTGCCTGGCCAACTCACCTGGCTCCTTTTGGAGCTTGGTTTTGGCCAGGGTGAGGATGATGATGGTGACGCAAATCAGCAAAAGCAGAGCTGGTAACACAACTGGGAGCAGCCGTGATTCCCCCGAGGAGCTGGGGAGATGAACCACCGGGATTAAACTGGGTTTGGACTCACCTTCGTGGTTCATGCAGGTGGTTGTTTTCACACTAAAGGGTGTCAAGGAGTTGTAAACTCTGACTGAATCAAAGAAAAGTCAGCAGGGTCAAGGAGAGTTGAAATCATTCTGGCTCATGAGGAAGTGATTTCTACAGCTGCTGTGTGGGGTCAGTGCTGCCAGCTGAATTAGCCCCTCCAGAGGAAAATGAGCCGTTTGCACAATACAAATTCACAAGAAATACGTCCTTCTGGTGAGTTGTTACAACCCTCCCGCTGCTGGAAGGTGTCTTCCCTCTTTCTGTCAGGATGGCAGGGAAATATGGCTTGGGGGAAGCTGGGGAGGGGGAGGATGGGGCTTCCCATGCTGGGGCTCGGTGGGGTGGATGCGAATCCGAGGTGCCCATCCCGGTATTGAACTGGATTTGTGGACTTGGCCCAGCTTGGGTCTGGCTGATCCTGCAGTGCCTGGTGCCTCTGCACCAGAACCCTCCAGCAGGGCAAAACACCAAGGACGTGGCTGTGGACTCACCTCTCCTGGAAGGTTTCACCTGGGGAGGCTGCAGAGGTGCCAGGGGTGGTAGGGGACAGCAGGGCGCTGCTGCCCTGGGTGATGGTGCCCATCGAGGTGCCCGTGGGGACAGTGCCCATCACGTCTGCGATGCCCCTGTGCCTGGGTGTGCTGTGGGCAGCAGGACTTGCTGACGGGGGTCTCACAGGAGTGGTTGTTCCTGGCTCTCGTGAGGAGCAGGTTTCTACAGAGAACATTATTTTGAGGCTTTAACACCCATCCTTTTGCAGAGGCAATGCGTTTGTTAGATTTACCAAAGATTTACCTTGCATCTTCAGTGGAAAAAATACCAGACTCGAGCATTTCTGGTTTCCTTTGAGTGCTAAAGAAAGCAGTCTGGGAGCACTGATGAAAACCTTAATACCTGGCAAACATTCCTGCTTTAACCCCACTCTTTCTGCCTTTGCCAGAGGAGCAGTTCCATGGATCTGTGTATTTACACTCTGAAGTTTCTCAAACTGCACGGTAACCTTCAGCCTATCTTCAGAGCCAAACACCTCCCTGTGCTGCACGTGCCAGGACCAGGAACTCACATCCTGGGGGTTTGCATCATAAATAATAAAATAATCCGAACCTCTTAAATTTCCTCTGAAAGCTCAGCTCTCACACCCCTGAAAGCCTTCACCATCGCCTCAGCTGCTCGCTAATAATTGAGGGGAAACGTAGAGCTGCTGTTTCTCCTGGTGTGGGACGGTTTGGGGATCGCCCAGGCCCTGCCACCACCTACCCTTGTGGATGAGCAGCTTCAGGGAGGCCGTGAGCTCCGTGTGCCCACTGCTGGCCCCACACCAGTACCACCCCGCGTCCTCCTCCCTCAGCTGCCTCAGCACCACCGTGTAGGTGCCGCGCTCGGGGTCACTGCTGGACATTTGTATCCGCCCTCGGTGGGACTCCAGCACAAAGCCCTCGTCGTCCAGCAGCACCGGGCAGCTCCCTCCCGTCCACCTGCACAGGTACTTCCTCTCGTAGGTCCCCTTGGGGTCGTGGTGGCACTGGAAGGACAGCGAGCCCCCGACTGTGCCGCTGAGGAATTTGGGTCTCCTGGGAAGGGCGGAGGCTGCAGGGGAGGGCACAGAATGAGCACTTCACGCCCCTCACCCAGCACCGTGAGCCCCCCATGCCCCGTCCCACCTGTGGCCACCTGCAGCACCACCTCCTGTGCGCTGTCCTGGCCCCTCAGTCCTCGTGTCCCGCACAGGTACAGCCCTGAATCCTCCTTCTTTAGGTCATTTATCAGGACTTTGAAAGCGCCAGAGCTCTCCTGAGGGGTGATAAAGATTCGGCCTTGGTACCTCCTGCCCACGTAGCCATCAGAGCTGGCAATGAGAGTGCAGCTGCTTCTGCCCACTTTGCACCAGAATCTCTTCTTGTCACTTTGGGTGTCCCCAGAGGGGCACAGGACAGTGACAGAGCCGTGGAGCTCCCCTCGGATGAGCTGGGTTGGCCTGGACACGGTGGCATCTGTAGGGGGAGAGCAGGACAGGGACTGTCAGCTCACAGAACCCCAAAACCTGCCCCGTCCTTTTGGCTCTACAAATTATCTCAGGCCATGCTCCTGACCTCTGCTCCAGGATAATAAAGATTCATCTTTTTAGCTTATAATAACTCAAAAATATCCACACACACATAGTTCACATACACATAGTTCACACCCTGAAAGTCCATCAGTTATTTCCTTTACTTCTCCAAAACTCACTCTCACTCAGACATTTCCTCTGTGCCCTTCCCCAGAATCTCCAAACCTGTGTTCCCAACGGGCAGGAGAGAGTTTCCTTCCACATTTATATACATTTGGCCCAATCTGAGTGCTTTTACACCCCACAATCATAAATACCCACTGAACCGAAAAAGCTGAGGCACCCGCCGCGTGCGGGTGCTCCAGCACCCGATCCCAAACCTCTCCCAGGAGAGAACCCTACCTGCCAGGACCGTCAGGTTGAGGCTGACGTACAGCCCTTCGTTGGTGCTGCCGATGCCACACCTGTAGGTGCCCCCGTCGCTGCTCCTCAGCCCCGTCATCGTCACCGTGAAGGTGCCGTTCTGGGGCGCGTCCCTCAGGGCCACCCTGCCCTGGTACTCGCTGGAGGTGTAGCTGCTGGAGGAGATGATGGTGTAGCAGACCCCGTTTGCTGCCATTTTGCACCAATATTTCCGCTCGTATTTGTTGGCCGGGCTGGGGGAGTAGAAGCACTGGTGGGTGATGGACCCTCCGAGCCCTCCCGACAAAAACCTGGAGCCGTGCAGGCTGCTGGAAACGGGCTCTCCTGGGACAGAGAGAAGGTTTTGGTTACTCACAGACAGCCAGGAGAACCCAGCATCGCTCCTTTGAGGCAGGGCCGTGGTTCTGAGTGGCACCAGGGGACATCTGGCTCGGAAAATCTATTTTGGATGTGGTGTTACCCTCCTCGAGTGCCACTTTACCCACCCGAGGGGCACTGGTGTCACAGAGCCACTGGCACAGGTGGGGAGACCCTCGATGCCCCTCACAGGGCACTCCAGCCCTCCCCCAGCCCTGGAGTTAAAGGCCAAGGGCAGAAATTAATGGGAAAAACCTTTGGCATTTGCAAACTCTGCCTGATGTGGCAACATCCTTTTCCCCGTGGACACTGCAGGAGAGCTGGGACTCTCCTCCCAGCTCTGCCCACAATCTGCTGGCTCTCTGCGGATTTGGACTGGGCAGGGGGGTGGCTGGACTGGTTTCCACAGTGCAGGTGGAGGTGTTTGGTGTCCAAGGGAGGGTTTAGCCAGAAGAGCACAGCCTGTCCCCGCTTCCAGCTTTACCTGTTCTTATCGGGGGCTGGGGACGCGGTGACTCACCGTGCAGCAGAGCTGCTAAAAGGAAGAGAAGCACCATGTCCAGCCCTCCCGAGTGCTCCCTCGGCAAACTTCACAAATCTCACGCCGGGGATGGGATTTTGCCGATTTCTGTGTTATCAAACAAAAGAGAGAGCTTGTGGCAACCACTGGATCGCTCTGACGGCTGCGCAGGGCAGGGCGCTGCCTCCCTGGTGGCTCCGAGCCTCTGACCTGTCCTAGGCCAAAAATAAGGGGATTTTAAAGGGAAAAAAGGTGCTAATGGTGCCCTGCAGATCTCACACCCCTGCACTGAACCCTGTGCTGTGGGGATGGGGTGGTTGCTAAAGGCATCGCTGGGAATGAGGGGTCAGTGACGGCCAAAAGATGTGTGAGGGACCTGCTGTGGTGCTGCTGTGGCATTGAGCCTTCCCTTCTCCCTCTTCCTTTTTCCCTTCTCCCTTCTCCCTTTTCCCTTTTCCCTTTTCCCTTCTCCCTTCTCCCTTTTCCCTTCTCCCTCTTCCTTTTTCCCTTCTCCCTTCTCCCTTTTCCCTTTTCCCTTTTCCCTTCTCCCTTCTCCCTTTTCCCTTCTCCCTCTTCCTTTTTCCCTTCTCCCTTCTCCCTTTTCCCTTTTCCCTTTTCCCTTCTCCCTTCTCCCTTTTCCCTTCTCCCTCTTCCTTTTTCCCTTCTCCCTTCTCCCTTTTCCCTTTTCCCTTTTCCCTTCTCCCTTCTCCCTTTTCCCTTCTCCCTCTTCCTTTTTCCCTTCTCCCTTCTCCCTTTTCCCTTTTCCCTTTTCCCTTCTCCCTTCTCCCTTTTCCCTTCTCCCTCTTCCTTTTTCCCTTCTCCCTTCTCCCTTTTCCCTTTTCCCTTTTCCCTTCTCCCTTCTCCCTTTTCCCTTCTCCCTCTTCCTTTTTCCCTTCTCCCTTCTCCCTTTTCCCTTTTCCCTTTTCCCTTCTCCCTTCTCCCTTTTCCCTTCTCCCTCTTCCTTTTTCCCTTCTCCCTTCTCCCTTTTCCCTTTTCCCTTTTCCCTTCTCCCTTCTCCCTTTTCCCTTCTCCCTCTTCCTTTTTCCCTTCTCCCTTTTCCCTTTTCCCTTTTCCCTTTTCCCTTTTCCCTTCTCTTCTCTTTTTTTCAGCTCAAGAAACAAGGGGGGAAGCTGCAGACTCCAGGGACGCCAACATCCTTAAACATCTCGTGTCACCCCCCAGTCATCCTCCTTTTTTATTTTTGTTCCCTGCCATTTATCTTTGCACAGGTTGTTGTTACATTTCCAGATCCGAACACAAACAGTGCCTGGCTGCTCCTGTTTCAGACAGTGATGACTTAATGATTTAATCTTTCTGCTGCCCAGCAGAGCACTCCCCCTTTTCCTCATTTCTGGTCTGCAGGACAGAACCCTCAGCTCCATCTTAATCTCATTTAATGTTAGTTTTTCGGCAAGGAGGTGTTTTTTAATGTTTTTAACCAGCAAATAGGCATTAAATATAAAGCAGAAAGTGACAAGAAAGAGCTGGAGAAATCCCAGGAGTGAACCATGTGTGGATGTTTTTTTCCTGTCTGTATTTCAGTCTTTTATTGTGAAGATGTTTATGGGATCTGATTAAACCATTATCTTGCCACTATCCATAACTGCGATGCATTTTACCTCATCCATATCAATTTTTTGTGTGTTCTTTGCCAAAAAGGGCAGTAATTTAATTTATAGTTTTAAAAGGAAAAAAAAAATAAAGGCACAGTGGGGAGAAAAATTACCCTAAATCACTACCTTTATAGAAATAATTATGTTACATTTCAGAACTGTTACATTCTGTGGTGAAATCTCTCAAACTGTCTCCTATAATCACTCTACAACAGCACTGTTCTCCAAAAACCAGTGTTTTAGGGCAAATCAAGGCTCACCTACCTTAGATTGTGATGCTTCTGGTGCTGGAAATTTTCTCCTCCTCCACCTCCAGCTCGATTTAGTTTAATAAAGTTGGTTTTGCAGCTTGCAGCTCAGTCAGTCTTTGTTTTTCTGTTGATGTTTAATTCTTGTTTTCATATATTGATGTGCAGAGTTTAAAATGGGAGCACTAAAAATCTTCCGAGGTCCTGATGTGCTTTGCTCAGCAAACTGGAGACGGGCAAAGTGCTCAGAGGAGCAGCAGAGATGTCATCAGTGTACTGAGGATGGGACCCCAAAATGGTCTTTTTTAGCCATCTAGGGATGTGGTGACATCATGGAAGGGGGAAAAAGGGGCCAGGAGCAGAAATTGCAGAGTTTGAGAGGAATTCCCCCGCTCTACAGACAAAAGGCTTTGATACAGAGCACCTGTCTCTAAAGGGCTGCAGTGAAATGGTGTTTGCTGTGAGCCACTTCCAGGCAGAACTTCACATCAAGAACTTTGTGGAAGGTTCCTCAGACATTCGTGGTTTGAATGGACCTTCACTGAGCTCATGTCTGTGTTTTGATCCTGTTTTGGGGTCAAAAAGATGGTTTCTGCTTCAATTTTTGTCCTAAGCCAGTCCCTGAAGTGTGAACGAGGTGGGTTCAGGCCACAGGGTCTGAAGATGGAACTCAGGGCAGTTTGTTCCTGAGCACAAACACAATTCCTCTTTTGCACCAACCAAGTAATTAAGAGAAGTGTGGATGTGCTGATAGCTCCAAAAGTGTGGAGGCATTTCAGTTACTGCCAGGGGCTTTGGTCTGCTTTGCCTTCCATTAAAAACGATTGGCTGCAAACAAAAACCCACCTGTGGCACTTGTGGGCTGGCTCCAGCCCCCTGTGTGTCCCCAGGAGCTGCAGGACAACCTTCTCTGCGTGAGGAGCGTGGGGGGTTCAGAGGGAGGTTTAGGGGAACCACTTTGTTCTCCAGCCCTGTGGGGTCCGGGGCCTTGACCTTCCCCTCTCGGGCCAGCCAGGGTGTGAAGAGCAGATTGTTTTCCGTGGAACACAATCACTGAAGCACTTTGGAATCTCCCTGGCTGAAGATAAATCTCCATCGAGCAGTTTTGTGCTGTTAATCATGATATGATTACTTATATTGCAGTAACTGTTGTGTTTCGTACCAAACCCGTGCCATAAATTCCCCACTCTTGGCTGGGCTCCAGCAGAGCTGCTCTGTCTGAGGGCATTTATTGCTGTGCCAGCAGCAAAGCAGCAGGACTGGCCTCGTGTGAGCCATAAATTGGATACAAGTGATGGTGGGAACCCCTCAGGAATGCTCAGTGCTGTTTTGGAGACTGTAAAATCATGGAATTACAGGAGACCCTCCTGGGGCAGCACCACTGCCTTGCGCCTTCCACTGCTAAAGGAGAGAGAACTTTTATAGAATTTATTCTTCTGGGCCGTGCTTGTAAAGGAAATTCCTCTTCCTTCCTCTGACAAACCTGTGCTGGAGGGGGAATCTTCTCCCTGGGAGCAGCACCAGCACAGGCAGAGGCTCCATCCCATGTGTTCCACCCCTCTGCAGATGTGGAGGCTGCTGTCAGCACCTCAGCACAGCCTGTCTGTGCTCAGAGCTGTAATTAATAAATGATAACAACCCCTGCCTGCCCCACAGTGCCTGGTTAATGATTAAACTCCTGCTTGGAGCCAGCCAGGGATGTTACTGCTGCACAGAAACCCCTCTGCAAGGAACAACACTGCCCCTGTCTGTCTCTTCCTGGACTTCCAAACCCGAGGGTGTTTGGAAAAAACGAGCTGAGATCTCGGGGAAGTGGAGATCCTCACCTCACCCTGCCGGGGTGACCCATCCTAGGCTGAACCCACCGGGTTTTAGGAGCAGGAATGAGGAACACCAGGTCTAGTTCTGGTTTAAGACACTATCAGGTAAATTTGCACCACTGGCAAATGGAGGAAAGCAAACCCAAACCAACAAACCCTGACTGCTTTAGCACGGCAGGAAAAGGCTGGGATGCCTCTGGTGGGGCTCCTCTTTGCAGGTTGCTGGTGCTGTGGGGCCAAGCATGGCTCAGGTGGGAGCTGCAAGAACGAGGTTGGGCCTTTTTTCATTTACAATTCCATCAGAAACAAAGGACAGGGGCAAAAAGAGGAAAAAAGAGGCAGTGGAGAGAAGCATGGTGGAGTTGGAGAGGGCCAGGGAAAGGGCAGAGCCTCGGCTCCTGGTTATTGCCCAAACCATGCTGGAATGGGGTTAAAAAGCCTCAGACACCTCCAGCCCTCTCCCACAGCGCTGGAGCGAGCCCAGCTCGATCCCGGAGCCCAGGTTTGGTGTTTTCCAGCTTGGTTCAGCAGCATCCAACCCTCCTTCCCCACCTCTCAGCCCCAAGGCTCCCCTGATGCTGCCCTGGAGGGCTGTTCAGAACAGAAATGCTTCCTGCCGTGGCCTGGGCAGCTGATGCTCCCTGACACTGCCAGAGTTCCACCAGCCACTGCTCCCGAATTTGATCTTTGTAATGAAAGATGTGCACAAGGACGTTTTAATTGGGACAGTAGGTCTTGACAGGCTCATGTAGACATGGAAATGACACGTCTGAGCCGGGGTGGGACTGATAGTTAGGAATTAGATGAATATTCTGTGCAAAATGCAAAGCTGGGCGCTTTCTTTGTTGTTTTTAACATTGCTAACACATAAACTCAGTCTGGATAATCTGCATGAAGACATTGAGGGTACATTCACCAACTCTTCTGAGACTTGTTGCTTCTGCAAGGCTGTGATCTCTCTTCGTGGCTGTTTTGTGTCTGGGCTCTGCTGGATTTTGCCTTCCGGGCACAAATCGAGTTAAATATGCCCAGAATTCAGAGTCATGGAATGGTTTGGGTTGGAAGGGACCTTAAAGCTCTCCTTGTTCCTCCCCTTGTCACAGGCAGGGCCACCTTCCGCTGTCCCGGGTGGCTCCATGGAAGACTTTGCCTGTGCTGATAAAATGATTCCATTTTATGGCAGGGACAGACCCGACCTGGCTCATCCTTTGTCTCAGCACTCTTTGTTTTACAGCTCACTCTTTAGATTTACGCGACTGCCACATGAACCCGTACCACACGGCACTTTCTGACCACACACAGGTTTATTAGGGACAGAACCCACCCCTGTTCCCCAGCGAGGTGTTGGCAGCATCAGCTGGGCCTGAGAGGCGCTGGGACAGCTGGGAAGGGAAGGAGCCGGGGCTGTCCCAGCCTTGCATCCGTCCTGTTTTGGGCAGCACTTCTGGATCCGACACCAGCACAGCCTCTGGCCTCCTTAGCTGCCCCTTCCTGTGGTTCAAACCTCTTCCAAGTGCTGGATCCAGGTGGTCAGGGCTGGATGGGAGAGCAGAGCGTGGCAGAGGAGGCAGTGGGATGTCTGTGCAGCCCTCCAGCCCCTCCAGCAGGCAGTGGCGGCTTTGGGAGGCACTTTCACATGGCAGGTGAGTGCTCAGGCCTCAGAGGCTGTGATAAAATTAATAAAAAAACCCCAAAAAAAAGTCCTAAAGGAGCAGCAAAGTCCGGCAGTTCTTCCCAGAGACGCTTTATCCATAGCCAACCCCGCTGAAAATAAGCCAAACCCCTCATTCCATGGCTTCCCTGTTTTGATGAATCCCCAAATGCAATAAAGCCCTTGCAGGAGAATCCACCCCATCCATGCTGAGAGATGCTTTGTATAAATAGCTCATATACATCTGCTATATACAAAATATTCTGTACACGTGGCCTTCCTTTATTTGGTGTGAAGCTCCCAAAGCACTCCCGAGGTGCTGGGGCAGGAGGTGGCAGCAGAAGATGCTCATGGCCAAGGCCAGGCAGTGAAGGCCACTGGATTTGGGGTGAAAAGCCCCTTTTCCACCAGCCCCACGAGCTATTCCTTCAGCAGCCCCAACTTCTTGAGCGCCTCGCGCCGGTTCTCGTCGGCCGCGCCCTTCGGGGAGATCTTCACGCTCACGGCGGAGCGGGGCGGCCTGGGGAAGCCGGGCAGAGGGTGGGATCTCCTCTTGCTGCTCTTGTCCTGCTCCTCCTGCTCCTTCAGGCCGACAAAGTCCTTCCCTGCCCCGAGGGAGGCGGGCCGGGGGCGGCCACCGCGCAGGAAGCTGGGGGCCAGGCGCTCGATCAAGGACATCTTGCCCAGGGAGCTGCTGCTGCTCCTGGCGTTCTGCTCCTTGGTGCTGCTGATGGAGCTGCCCAGCCCCACCCCGGAGCGCTCCAGGGTGTTGGATTTGAAGGCCATCTGCCGGACCCCCGGCACGGAGCCCTCCGCAGGCTGCCCGGGCATGGGGAGCAGCGTCTCCCTGGGGTGGGGATGGAGGTGGGCGCTGGGCTCCGTCCTGTCCTGGGACAGCCCCAGCTTCTCCAGTGCCTCCCGTCGGGCTTTCTCCTTCTCCTTGGGGTCGAGGTGCCCTGAATTCCCCTTTTCAGCAGTGCTGTCGCTGGCAGGGCTGGGGTGAGAGGTGGCTGAGGGTGGAGGCGCTGCTTTTGCCTTCTGGTTGTGCTCCGTGGCCAGCGGCACGGGGCTGTTCCTGCTGGTTTTCAGGATGATGTTTGGTGGCAATTTCCGTGGTTTGGGGGCAGTTGGAGGCCCACGCTTGGCGTCGTGGTCCTGAGGGGCCTCCTCCAGTGTGGATTTCTCCGTGTGGCCCCACAAAGTCCGAATCTTGGTCTTCTTGGCCGCCTCCCCCTTGGCATCTGAGCGATGGCTGCGTGACCACTCCAGGTCGTCCTGGAAGGGGTCTGGAGGCTGGATAATCACGGACTTCGTGTGGCTTCCTGTGTTGGCTTGGTCCAGCCTGCCCTCCCTGGGCACCTCCTGTGCGGGTTTTCCTGCTGGCGCTGTGTGGACACTTCCTTTGCTGCCAGAAGCTCCGTTGGCTGCAGGGCTGTTCCTCGGGAGACTGGAATAACCTGGGCTCGGAGCAGCTGCCGGGGCCGAGCTGGAGGAGGCAGAGAGGCTTTTACCACTCCTCTGTTCAGCCCCACACTGCTGATCTCTGCTCAGAGCCCCATTGCCCAAATCTGGGAAGAGAGGGAGATGAAGTCACGCACAGCACAGGGACACAGAACACCCCTCACCCCTGCCAGGCCAGCACGGCCACGGCTCAGGACGGGCCCCCGGTGCTCCCCTGACTCCACTGATCCATCCCTGTGGGGGAAATCGGATCCTTTGGGCCTGACAAAGCCTCGAGAGTCTGTGTGAGCCTGTTCAGAGCACAAGCACAGATGCTCTGCCCAGTGGTTCTGCCGGGTTTGCTCCACTTTGCCCGTGAGAAGCGGGAGGGCGCAGGTGGTGCCCGGCTCGTGTGGCTGCTGCAGGGCAATGGGAACCGCCTGTGCCTCATCAAACCGGGGCACCGCTCCTCCCCTGCCTGCCAAGGACGTGCCCTGGGCACAGCCAGGCTGCAGGAGGGTTTCCAGCTTACCCCGGGGCACAGGGCCTCTCCTGGGCTTGGAGGGCTCCCCACAGTCGGTGTCGTCCGTGGAGACCCCGCTGTCTCCCTCTGCATCCAGGGAGCCAATGGTTTCTTCTAGGAACATCAGACACTCTTTCTCTTCCACGGATAAGTAGTCATAGCTGCTGTCACTCTGGAAAAAGAAGATAAAGCAGGGCAGGTAAGAAAGAGAGGTTCACTTTATGCTATTTTTTATATATATATGTAACTTTATATAACTTTTTATATATTTATAAATTTTTATAAATTTTTACTATTTAATATCCAGGTAGTTTAGAGAGCCCCTGACAGCTGCTTGGCCAGTGGCTGTTCAATAATGAGTATTTACAGCTCCAGAAAGCTAGACAACCTCCTCTAAAATAGGAAATATACAAATACTTAAAGCCTTTGTTTTTTGTATTACCCTACTCTGTGGGTCAGAAGGTGAATTATTCTTAACTTGGGAACTTGGCCTCTAACTTTTAGTTCTTTAAATTACTGTGAAATGTGAGCAGATGGGTAACAGATCTATAGGTACAGACACCTGTACTGCTCAGCAATGCTGAATCCTATTTATGGTGGAAAACACCATAAATACTGAAATGTCTGTGCAGGTGATGAACTCTCCTTGGTCTCCTATTCATACCTCAGCAAGAGCTGCTTAATTTTTGCTGTATTTTGAGTGCCAGGAGATGTGATACTGCAATATCAGATATCAAGGTGATTCCTGCAATCTGTCATGAACAAAATGAAGTGCAGGACAGGATGGAATGTGCATCAGATCAACAAGCACGGGGCAGGAATTATCCCAGGTGGAGTTGTTTTGCAGAGACACCTTATCCAAATCTTTCACCTTGCACTATCACAACCAGTTTTTCCATCCCTATTAAATTCAGAGGGTTTGGTTCTGGTTGGCAATACATCAGGTGGAAAACGTGCCAGGACTGAGCGCTGCTTTCACACATATCAATTACGCTCCAAGCCAGGCAGGATGTAATTAGTCCATCAATCTCGGAATCGGCGTTGGGAGACAAACAAGCTTTAATGGACTGATAGTGAAAAATTACACATCTACGCCCACGGCCCACACTCATCTCTGCCTTAACTGGGGAATTCATCTCTTGTCGGGCAGGAGGAGCTCAGCTCGCTGTCTCCTCTGGGTGAAGTCACTCCTCGGAGCCAGAGTGACCCAGTTCCCCAACTGGTCTGGGCCCTGCAGTGCTGCCCCGTCTGCCCCCGCACCCCGGGCAG
>VWZW01000741.1:626624-637780 GCA_013397115.1 Edolisoma coerulescens | reverse complement strand
AGGCAGCGCTGGGATCCCGTCCTGGCCCTGGGCAGCGCTGGGGTCCCGTCCGGGCAGCTCTGGGGTCCTGTCCTGGCCCCGGGCAGCTCTGGGGTCCCGTCCTGGCCCCAGGCAGCGCTGGTGTCCCGTCCGGGCAGCTCTGGGGCCCCGTCCTGGCCCTGGGCAGAGCCCGCAGCATGAAGGCTCCCGGGTGCCTCTGCACACCCGGCAGGGTGGGAAGGCCAGGAGTGCTCTGGGGCAGGAATTAATTTGGTCCTGGTGCTCTCTCGGCACCTCCAGGTACTTCCAAAGCACCAATGGAGAGCGGATTTGAGCTGGGATCTGCCCAAAATCCTTGCTCAGCTGAGAGGGGTGAGTTGGGCCGGGCAGCCCAGGGTTACTCACCCGCTGTGAGTGGTTGGAAGCCGTGCTGACCATGCTGTCACAGCTGCCCGAGTTGCAGCCAGCCATCCCCAGCTCCTTCCTAGGCATAGCCCGGGCTGCCCTGGTGGCTGGAGAAAGGAGAAGCATTAAGTTGTGAGATTCCCCAGGGGTCACTCAAGCACGCTGGGAGGGAGGACAGGCAGGCTCTGAAGCTGCTGGATGGAGGAAATGTGCTCCATCTAAGGCTGCTGTCTGCAGGAGAAGGCACAGCTGGGCTTTTTAAAAGAATCCTTGAAGTTTTCGCCAAAATCATTGGAAATAGGGTCATCTCTGCACAGCCAGCTCGTGTTGGTGGCTCTCTAATCACTTCAGAGGGGTGGATAAGGCAAAGGCAGAAGCTGAAAGCCCAGCTCAGCCTCAGAGATCCCAGCCCCGACTCATGGGACCTCTTTCCTCCGCCACACCCTGTGCCAACCCTGCAGCTTGAACTTGAGAACGAGCTGGCCCGGAGTGCTGCTGGTTACTCACATCCTCGCTCTGTCAGGAGCTTCCTCTGCCGCCCTTCCTTGGGGGCCCTGGGGAGGTGCCCCCGGGGAGGTGCCCCTGGGTCTTTGGGGCACGCCTGGGTGTGTTTGGGCACACGGCTGGCACAGCCTGTGGGGAGCAGGGCAGGCTGGGGCTGTGCCCAGGCTGCCCCAGGGGGTTCAAGCAGCACCCCGATGTCCCCTCTGCTCCCAGCAGGGTCCCCCTGATGCTCCTCTGGAGGCAGCCCGGACCCCCCATCACCAGTGGGACCCCAGTGTGGCAGCAGCTGCCTGACCAACACCCTGAATTTGGGTTCCAACACCGAGTCAGGGGCAGGGCAGGGTCCCAGGTGGCAGCGGGGACAGTTATCCCTGCCCAGAGCTCTGCTGCCCGCGGCCAGAGGCTGAGCGCCCACGGAAGGTGTCATTACTGATGGCTGCAAAGCACTGAGCTTCCAAAATTTCCTGGCACCACCAATTAGCTCCCTCCACATGCACCACCCCGTTCCTGAACGGGGAGGGAACTGGGCTGTGGCAGGGAAAGGGAGCAGCAAAACAAACACCAACAAACACCCCCTCCAAGACACACAGACCCACGCGAGAGGATTTGCTCCTCGGAAGACAGAGGAGCCCTTTGTGCTGTAACCTGCAGGCAGGAACACACTGCTGCTTTTTTTTCTTGCAGCAGGATCAGGGAATTGGATCCAGCGATAAGTGAGCAGAACTGGCTGCTTGTTCAGAGTGTTAGACCCTGAAAGAATTCCTTTGTAATTGGAATACGCCGCAAAAATCAGATTTCAACACCCACGCCCGGACAGATCTAATCCTTCCACGCAGGAGGATTTTAATATTTCAGTCTCAGCTTTGCATTATTTACTGCTTAAATGACGTTGCAGTAAGTGGTGGCTTTGGAACAGCAGTTCCCTGGATTCTTTGAATTCAGATCGCTTCACAGGCAGGGATTTGAACTGTCAGGAAGCAGAGCTGAGCCTGGGGGACTTTAGGCATTTGTAGAGTTTTGCTGTGCACTTGAACATCCACAATGTGAAATTTAGATTTATATCAAAACTGGATATATAGTTTTATAGATTTGTATCGACTCCTAAGCAGCAGGAGGCTTGACCATGGTTGTTGCAGTGCTCCTGGCTGCGTCCCTCCCAAATTTCAGGCAGCAAAACACCCCATGGGAAGTGAAAGCCTTGCTGGAACTTGAGCGTGCAGCTGGTTGGGGCCAGCAGGGAGGCTCCATGAGGATCCCCCCCACCACCAGGCCATTAAAGAAATAATTTTCTCTCATTCAAACAGCATTTGCAGGGACCTAAAGCAGCTGCTGAGGCGTTGGCACCCACTGAGCCCCAGCTCACGGGAGGCAAAGTTCAGCCCGAGCCCGCCAGGCGCTGCGGAGGATCCGCACTGAAACAAGAAGTTCCTTTTCCTGCCCATTAGTTCTCTGATTAGATTACACTCATCCAACTCGGAAAAGGGGAAAAATCGGTGTTGAAACCACCCTGTTTTAACGATTCAGGAGGATTTTAGTTCCTTCTTTTAGTGAGTAACAGCCACAAATTAAAAACGCAACTGAGCATTTGATTTAAGACACAGTACTCGAAAAGCTGTTTTATAGCTGGGTCTCAGTGGTGTAGATCTCTTCCCCCACTAAAAAGATATTTGGAAGAAGTTTTTTTTTATCTAAACCCAAAGGCCAGGTCCCTCAGCTCTTGTGGCCGTTGCCATAACTGTCCTTTGAAAGCCCACGGAGCCATCAAAGAGGTGCCGGGTACCAATTAATGCTAATTGCTTTAGACAAGAGGCTACTTTCTTTCAGCCGGCACCACTCCAAGCTCTGCACCCCGGGTGAAAACACCTCGGTTTTGCTGTCCGGGGCAGAGCAGCCGGACCCCTCCTGCCTGGGAAAGGGCTTTGTCCTGGCCAGCCCCAAACACAACCGGAGCAAACCCCCCTTTGCAGGCACCTGCTCCTGCGCAGCCCGGGGGGATGGATCCCACCTCAGGGGCCCAGGGGACGGTGGCAGATCCGCATTTCCTCCTCTCTGAACAAGTAAATGAAGTGCCCCAGCAGCTGCCTGAGCTGTTTGCTGTCCTGGGCACAGATCTCCCCAGATTTCCTCCACCACCACCTTCAAACCACCTCGTCCAGCTCCGCTGGTGAAGCCCCCACCACATTTCACCCTTCCAAAGCAGAGCCCTGCAGGTACCCAGAGCCCCCCAGCCCCTCACCCGCAGCCCATCCAGCAGGAAAAGCACAGAAAGCAAAGGACAAGCAGGAACATAAATTATTATTAATCCATTTTGTTGTTTTACCAGGCCGTCCGTCGTTCCGTGCTGCCCAATTCCTTGTCCCGGCCGTGCCTATCCCAGGACTTCTTTGCTTTTCTGGGCTAACCAAACACAGCCAGGTTACACATTAACTCTGCTCCCGCTGCAGGTAAGGCTGTGCCGGGCGGGCGTGTGCTCGCAGGTACGTCCCGACAGCCGATCCCCAGCCCCTCACCTGCAGCCGGGGCGAGCCAAATTCATCCTGCAGCCCTGCAAGGCACCTTTCCTCCTGCTCCAGGCTGGGGTCACGGCGTGGCTGAGCCCCTAAAAACCCGGCCCTGCCGTGCCCCAGAGCGCCGGGTCGCGGCTGCTGCGCTGCCAGCGCTGGGTGTGAGCTGGCGGTGCCCGGGAGCTGCGGGCAGCTCTGCTCGGTGCCACCCAGCTCCCTCACTTCCCTGCTGTCCTCTGCTGTCCTCGGCACGGGTTTCGCCGGAGACTCCTTAATCCGACATCCTGTTCTGCCGCATAGCTGCTCGCTGACACCGCAGCAGCCGAGCTGAGCCCTGACCCCAGCCCTGCACACAATAATTACGTCCCCGGCTGGGCGTTTGCGCCCAGGAACGCGTCACCCACGACAGGTTTCTTCTCTCAAGTGGTTTGTGCAGGGATCCCGCAGCTCGGGGTGGGAGCTGGTTCCTCCTCGGCTCCGAAAACACAGCCTGGGCTAGGACAGGTGGGTACTTGCATTTCACCACAGCTTCCCGGAGGCCAAAAGTTTGCTGCCTGCAAAGGAAGGAGGTTGTAAAGACAGGCAGAAAGTGTTTTGGAAGGGAAGCTCCAGCACGGATTTATTTACGTGCTGCAGGACGGGGTGCCCCGGTCTGCGCAGCTCCGCGGCTCCTTCTGCCTGTCCCGACCTGCAGCTGCTTTTGCCCCACTTGGCACCGCTCCCTGCGGGCACCAAAACCCTCCGCAAGCTCCTTCCCAGTGCTGGGGACTCCTTCCCCAGGCAGCTTGAGGTCAGTTCCTGCAGCTCTGGTGAAAGTCACAGCCCCCCAAGACCCCCACCACACTCATCTTCACCCTGACACCTTCTCAGAAACTCTGCTCAGGCATTTTCTTTCAGCAGCATCTCCTGCTCGGAGCCCCTGGGCACCACCTCTGCTGCCTTCTCCAAAGAGGGGCCCAGACTTGCCCACCCTGCGCAGGGTGACACCGACCCCCAGCCCGGGCGATGCTGCAGGGGCAGGGAGAGAACAGCAGTGCCTCCTTATCACTCTGACTTTGGGCTCTGTTATTAAAATTACAGCTTTTCCAGCTGATAAACAAAACTTTGGCCATTCCTCCCACCCCCCTCACACACAGCACGGACTTGTACCTGCTTGACAAGGTGCTGCTCACTGAACACCTACGAACACCCTGCAGGAAGTTTCCAGGGCTGACACAGCTGCCGGATTCATTCACATTTCCACGCTTCAATGATTTTTTTTTTTTTTTATAATTTGTATTTTTAGCAAAAGGCTGTGCTGCCACACATGTTCCCTGCTCCACAGAACGGGGAAGTGGAGCTAATTAAAGCCACGGGAAGACAGAGGGAAAGCGGATGAGCTGGGAAGCGCCGAGGCTCCCACCGGCAATGCCGAGCCCAGCCGAGCGCTGTTCCAGAAGGGAACAAGTGCTGCAGAGCAAATCAACAAACCAGAGGCTGCTGCCAGCCCCAGCCAGCCCCAGCCCTTCCTGCTCTCCCACGCTGGCCTGCAGCAGGTGAGGGATGGGGATGCAGCACGTCGGGAGCAGCCGGAGCGCTGCGACAGCCGGGGATTGAGGGCAGGATCGGTGCCAGGGCTTCCGGAGTTGTGCTGGATGCTGCAGCAGTTTAAACAGAGTTCAAATGTGAAATTAGTTAATGAAGTGGGTTTGATTTTAAATGAATTGATTTTAATTTTAAAGGGGAGCTTTAGAGCCGTGCGGGTTTTGTCGAGTTGTGCCCGGTGCTGAGGCTGCTCCGAGAAAGGGAGGAAATCAAACCCGGGGTTATTTTGTTATTGCGCTGCCAGCAGGGTGTGGGTGAGCACCAGCACAGGGCAGGGGCGTCCTGACAGCACCAGGACTCCAAGCTGGGCAGTAGAACAGGCAGAGCTGGCTGCCTGCAGCCCTCTGTGGGTCAGGAAAGTGTCATGATCCATCAGGAGAAATCTTGAGCTGCTCTGAATCAGAAGCCCAGAAAGAACCTGTTCTTTTTCCACATTCCTCTCCCGCCAAAAAATATAAATAGCTCCGACCCGAAATAAGGTGTGATTTCACACAGACGGCATGAAGGGTATGTGAGGAGGCAAACGATGCAGAGAGAACTTGCCAGTGCCCTGGAAGGACTTTGGCAGGTTCAGAGCCCGGCTGTGCCTCACCCTGTTCCTAAACACGAGGGCACAGGTGACTCAGGCCTGGCCCCGAAGGAGAGCATCCACACGGCGTCACTGATAAGATTCCTGCCAAGGTAAGGACGTTTATTTGACTCTGTGGGACTCCTGGGCACTTTCCTTGGCCCAAATTGCAGGCACAGCCTGGGTGCTGACAAATCAGTCATGGAAAACACCACGCAGTTAATGCCTCCTGTTGCACAGCAGTCATTAAACCTTCCTACGGCTCTGTTTGTTATCTCTGTTTTACAGCAAAGAGCCAGAGAAGGGACGTGAGGTGTTCCCATGGCTTGCTTACCATTAACACCAGAAATGAGAAGGCAGCTCTCAAGGTTTAATAGTTCCCCAACATTTTCCTCAAGACTTTAATTAAAAATAAGAGACAAGGGCACTGCAATCTTGGACAACCTGATTTTGTTAACTCCTCTATTGCATTCCTGTTTCAGGAAGCATCTGGTGCTCAGACAGCTGGAACGGCAAGAGTGATTTCACCCAATTTGAAGGAGTTTTATTCAGAGCAAACCTGACGGCAGTTTTAGAGCTGGATGCAAATTTTGATTTAAAATGCAGGCAGACATTTAATTGTGTGGCAGCTGCAATTTTCAAAACAGCAAGCTGACAACTTTTAGTTCCTCTTCTGGAGAGTTTCCCTGCCAGGGAGAGGTTCCCAGGGCTGGCCCTTGGGTGGGTTCTGCAGTGAAATCAGCCAAGCACAGATGATTCAGCACTCGTGTGCCAGTCTGATTTCTCAGAAGCTGCCCCAGCACGGGGCTCTCCGCGCTCCAGGCAGGCAGCAGAGAACTTCTGCTCTCTCCTCATCCAGCCCTGCCGAGTGGAGAGAGGCAAACAGACAGCACTGTGGGGTCACAGAGGTGTCAGTTCCACAGGGGGTGGCTGCCCCAGAACAGATCCCACTTCCAGAGCTGGGATATTCTCCAAGTCTCCAGGAGAGCAGGACGGGTACAGGAGACTGTCCCCAAACTGTCACCAGTGGCCCCTGCTGTGACTGTGCTCAGGGAAAGGTGCTGATTTCAGATGGAACAAGATGTTCCTTTCCTCAGTGCTCTCCCCAGAAACTGCTCTTTTGTTATGAGTTTACCCAGAATTTAGGAATGAGGTTTGTCCTTCAGAAATTCCAGTTATTACTGATTTTCTCCCCAGACCGGTCGTTCAGTCTGTTGCATCCACGGAGTAGATCTGCCTAATGCTGGACCCAAATACTCAAAAAGTCTGTTTAATGATTTATGTATTTCACTGCATAAAAGATTCAGGAGGGATGTAAAACTCTCTTTACAGCTGAGTCCTGATATCTCAGGTATCATATTTCATAGAATCCCAGAATGGTTTGGGTTGGAAAGGACCTTGAAGCTCACGTTGTCCCATTCTGATAGTCAGAGTTCCTCCCACCACTAGAAGGATGACATTTTTGTGATAATTCCCTGACTCTGTCATTAGGGGCAGGAAAATCCTGGTTTAAAAGTACTAAAAAACACCCTAATAAAAACTTCTAAAAAGAAAAGGAGTTGTACTTTAAATCTATCCAGACTTTACATTTTAAACAATGTAGATACTTTTTGTTTGGGAAAGTGTAGGAGAATAAGAGGAATTTTTCTCACAGTCAGTGCCAAAGATGACTTGTTCTTTTACAACCACGAATTACAGGTATTTTTTTTTTTTTAACCAAAGAGATTTTATTTTCTAGGCAACAAAAGAAAACATCCAAGCAGTGATAGTGACACGTCTCCCTCCAACAGAACTGATTCTCTGTTAGCAGATTCCCAATGCAAACATGATCTAGCAAAGCTCAACACTCTGGATTAAATAAAGCTCATTTTTCAAATACTGCAACTGAGAAACACCAAAAAAAAAAAAAAATGTTTTACACACTTAAAGAAATCCATCCGGAACACAAAGCTAAAATCTAAGGGTTGCTCCCCAAAGTCAAGGCAGACAATAAATATGGATCTTCCACTTGTGTTTCAAAGACACCTCGTGCACCTCTCTGAGGTAGGTATTGTGTCCGTGTGACAGATGGCAAAGGGTGAGGATCAGCTCCTTGTCCCAGGCACGTCCCTGCTTCCCTGGGACAGCTGAGAGCACACCTGGGGCTCGACAGTCTCTTGGTCTCGTTCCTAGCCAGTATTTCAGCTCAAGTAGTTATAACACAGTGTAATCTTCAAGTTCCTTTGAACTGTCAGGTATTTCTGGAGGGTTTTAAGCATCAGCTTCTACAGGGCTGGGTTTAATGCTGGGGTTTGGGGGGGTTTTTATCTTCTTTTCCTAATGAGAGGCTAAAAGCAGAGCAGGGTTTAACACTGAAGCTAAGTGGTTTTCTATAGGAAACCCCCAGCAGTGCTAATGTGTGTTTTAATAACACTGAATTAAAAACAAACCTGGTCCATAGTGCTCTTGGTGATTCTAGGCTTTCTGTTTAATTATTCATCCCTTAATTCAGCAAAGCACTTATGTCATGATATTCTTTCCACAATAAAACCCTCCTGTATTTCAAGATCCAACTGGGAGCCTCTGCTGAGAACTCAAAACATGATTTTTGCAGAAAAGGTGGTGCTGCTGCACCAGTTTGCTCAGGTGCCTTAGGGAACAGAGGCCTTTCAAACTGGATTTTAGGTTCCACGTGGAAAGTGGGTTTATTTCTGCCTCGGTCCGAAGATGCTCCTTCTTGCTCCCCGTTCTAAAAGTGCAAGGAAGGTCACTCAAAACAGTAACACGAGAATGGCAGGCAAAGGATATTTTAAAATTCAAGAAACAAGGATGTGTTGCAGGCATTTCAAAGAAAAAAAAACACCCATAAAATCCCCTTCAGTAATAAGCACCTTTACAGCACCTTTTAAAAGCCCTCGAAAGCACTCGCTGTCAAGCTTCACAACCCCACTGTGAGGTAAGATATCCCATTAAACCAATTTCATCTTCCCTGATTCTCAACAGTCCAAGGAGTGGGGCACTTTACCCAGCTTATTTTGTTCTGAATATTCAGCTGCACCCTTCGTTATCACAATGAAAGTCTCGCTACTCCACAGTCGCCGGTGACAAATCAAACACGTTAAGGCAGAAAGCAGATGAAATTTCAAGCCTCCCTTCTGGCTCTGGCCTTCAGAGGGCAAAACTTTTTACCAGCAAAGAGTGAGAACTCAACCTTAAAGTGCTCATTTACAGTATCTGGAAACTGGAACAGCTCAGTAACACCACGGCCGTGATTGGCTCTACTCAAGTAAAGTATTCAATGTATTTAACAGATGCAAATTAAGTCACTTCCCTAACTACTCACTTCCCTCTTGCAGGAATTTCCAATGCTATTATGAAGAAGAATCCCAAGTATTCCAGGGAACATGCCTATGCTCTGATGCAGTGTAAACACCAGGGGGTTGAGAGTTATTTTTCAAGCAACTAAAAACTACCTACGGAGGATTAATAAGTTTTATTCAACACTTATCCATCTAGTCATTAATTTAAAGGCTACCTTAAAGCTTAGAGGCCACTTCTTTCCCTAAAGTTCTCTCCACACAAACTACACAGTCTATTCCCGGTGGCAGAGGGCAGCTCAGAGATCCTCTTTCTGCTACAAACTGCATTTTGATATTGTACTTGATATTCCCATTACAAATCACGCACCACACCAGCAGTTTCCCCTCTGAGAGCTGCTCCTACGTGCAGAGCCTAATCCTCAGTGTAAGTGATGCTGATGTGTGTGTTTCCCAAAGCCTTGGATTCACTGAATTACCCTGAAACGGTACAGAGACCTTCACTCAGCACCTCAGAGGTGGGTTTTACACCAGTGTCGGACAAGCCTGGTTCTGTCTGTCTGCTCAGATCACCCACACACACAAGATTATGAAATCAAGGTGTGGCTGCCACTGTCCACCACCTGCCCAAGTGCCATCCCTTAGCATCCCTATTCCCAGTCCCCTATTCCCAAACCTGTGCGTTGGCCACCATTAAGTTAATTCGCTTTTCAAGCTCTGTGAACGGAATTTTATGATAACAAACAGCTTATCTGGGACTCCAGAATTTGATTCCGGAGCGCTGAGGTAGTCGATGGCACCCTCCTCATGCTGAGCTCACACCTCCCCGAAGTTGGTGTGTCCAGTCTCCTTGGCGTGCTCCCTGGCCTCCAGCTGCCCCGTGAGTCCCTTCTGGCACACCATGCAGCGCAGGGTGAAGTGATTCACATCCGTGAACTGCCTCTTCCTCCTGGCCTCGTCCGCCAGCTCCAGGGCTTGCGCCAGCACCACGTCGTCGCTGGTGGAGAAGATGGTCTGGGGGGGAATGTCCGAGCCGGGGACGCGGCGCTCCAGGGGGTCGTAGTGGATCCCGTCGTAGATCAGCAGCACGCGCCTGGCGTAGCCGGCGTCCTCCCCGAAGCGGTCGATGCGCACGGTCTGCGTGTCCACCACGCAGATCTCGCACTGGTAGAACTTGGACAGGATGGACACTTCGATGGCTCCTCCCCAGGTCTCCTCCCTCCTGATCCAGTCACAGTATTCCCTGTTGGTTTTGCCCAGGACGGCCTCGCAGTAGGACTCGGGGTCGCTGGCCACGATCTGGGCGATGAGGCTGCGCATCTCGGGGGCGCAGCCGGGGTCGTACACGCCGCCCTCCACCACGTAGGAGACGCTGGTGAACAGGCAGGAATTGTCTGCTGGCACAACCCTCCTGGCCAGCACAGGCACAGCTTCCCTGACCGGGTGGGACATGGTTTTTTTGGTGACCACAGGCGAGTCAGGCTCGGGTTTGGATGTGTCCTCTTCCACTATGAGCGTGTCACCTGCCAGACAGGAGGAGGGAGAGGTGAGAGGGACGTAAAGGGGGGACTTAAAGCTGCTGCTGCTCCTAAAACACAACAACACGGCCGTGCTGTCATTGCTGAGGATCACAGAGGAGAGTCACGGAATCACGGAATGGTTTGGGGTCTCAAACATCACCCAGTCCCACCCCTTCCACCAGCCCAGGGTGCTCCAAGCCCCGTCCCACCCGGCCTCGGCCAGCTCCGCCCGTTTCCCCCATCTCGGTATCCTGCCGGGAAACAGCCCCGGCCAACAGCCGCTGGCACCACAACGGTCCCCGCGGGACTCACCTGGCGCGGCCCGGTCCCCGTCCCCTCCAGCCCCGCGCGCTTCTGCCTCCGGAGCCCCGGGACGCAGCCAAAGCACCACCGGCGCTGGCAGCGGGCAGGAAGCGCTGCCGAGCCGGGCGGTGACGCCTCCCCCGGGACCAGGAACCGGCCCGACCGCCGGCTGATGAGGGGCGTGTGCGCCACGGCCTCTTTAATTAACGTAATAGCAGCCGGCGGGGCAGCAGAGCCCGCAAAGCGCCGTCCCCCGCCCTCCTTCCCCCCCGGGGCCCTCACCCGAGTGGATGCCGAGCTCGCCGAGCCGCCGCTCGCCGTCGCTGAGGTCGAGGCTGCGCGGCGGGAAGCCGTGCAGGAGGCGCTGCGCGGGCGCGGGCACGCCGGTGAGCGCGGCGAGCGCGGCCTGCATGTCGCGGAGGCGGGAGTGCGGCGACAGCCCCGGCAGCGCGTGCGAGCCGCTGCGGGCCTTGCAGCGCAGCCGCAGCATCCT
>VWZW01000741.1:587944-626213 GCA_013397115.1 Edolisoma coerulescens | reverse complement strand
GCGGGGCTGCGCCGGGGCCCCGCGGGGCAGGGCCGGCGAGAAGCAGTGCTGTGAGTACCGCCGGCCCCGGGGGGTGGTGCGGGGGAGGATGCGCTTTTCGTGTCCTTAAATGAAATAAATAGCGGGACGGGGGGATCGGGCTGCGCGGGGAAAAGCGCGCGTTTGCCCCGAACCGCGCGGGGATGCCCGTCCCGCTGCCTGCCCGGGCTGTCCCCTCCCGGCGTTACCCTGTCCCGCTCGCCCCCGACCTCCCGGGTGCTGCATCCGTCCCCATCCCGTGCTTTCCCCCCCAAATCTGCCTCTCCACGGACGTTTTTGGAGCTTGCTCCGGCTATTTGCTCAGAGAACGTGACAGTTTTGTTAAAAACATCTTTCGTTCGCCCTTGACGGCTCCTGCCCGGGCGGTAAATGCTTTTAACGCTAAAAGCCCCATTAGGCGGCGGTGCTGCCGGTCCGCCTCATTAGCAACACCTGGGAGACCACAGAGTGGTCACAGCAGCTCATTAACGGCAAGGACACAACGCGAGCCCGTCCTGGGATGCGCGGAGGTGCTTCATCCACCGGGAGGTGGGATGGCGCTGGGTCTTGCTTCCTGCTCTGCAGTGCCGCTGATGCTGTTTTGGGGTGGTTTTTGGGTGGTTTTTCTTTTTTTTTTTTTTGCAGCATGGGCTTCCTACATGACCAACTCCCCGACGCTGATCGTGATGATCGGGCTGCCCGCGCGGGGCAAGACCTACATGTCCAAAAAGCTCACCCGCTACCTCAACTGGATCGGGGTGCCCACCAAAGGTGTGTGTGTGGGGGGGGGACATCCCTGCCCTGTGCTGTGGGACCTGCCGGGGACACGGCCTCACGCCCTCCTCTCTTGTGTGTGTGAAGTGTTTAATTTAGGGGTGTATCGGCGCGAGGCGGTGAAGTCCTACAAGTCCTACGACTTCTTCAGGCACGACAACAAAGAGGCCATGGAAATCCGCAAGTGAGTACCTGTCAGGGGCTGAATCAGCCCGTGCCGGGCTGGGGGCGCTGAGATCTTGGCAGGGTCTGTGTGTCTGAGGAGCGCAGAGTCACGCTGAGTGCCTGTGGCAGCAGGAGGGACGAGCACAGCCTGTGCAGGGATCCTGCCAGGGATGGCCGTGGGAGTTTGGGGCTGGCACAAAGCCTCGGGGGCTGCGAGTGTCAGGTCACAGCCAGAGGTGCCCTGAGATCCCTGAGGCTCTTAGGAAGGCGCCGGGGTGGGAGGGAGGTGTTTGAATCCCTCCCTGCTGGCTCAGAAGCTTTTTTCCATCAGCCGTGACCATCCCTATTTCTGTCCCACAGACGCTGCGCCTTGGTGGCTCTGGAAGATGTGAAGTCTTATCTCTTGGAGGAGTGCGGGCAAATAGCTGTAAGATCCTCTGCACTAAAAATAGTTCTACATTGGGGCAGCTCAAAGCTGCCCAGGGTGTTTGGGGACCTGATTTGGGGCTGGGGTTTAAAAGTCTTAAGCCGAACTTGCTCAGCGCTCCTTCCTCATTTTCTGCCAGGTGTTTGATGCGACCAACACGACTCGGGAGCGACGGGACCTGATCTTAAATTTTGCTAAGGAAAATGCTTTCAAGGTAGTGCTCAGTTGTGTGTTTAATTTGCAGTCGCTGCACCGAGGGGCATTGCAGCTCCCCGGGGCAGGAGCTCTCCAGTTTTGACTCTGAAATGTGCTTCCCTGCCTTGTCTAGGTGTTTTTCGTGGAGTCTGTCTGTGATGATCCAGAGGTCATTGCTGCCAATATCCTGGTGCGTGCTGCCCTTCCCAGGCTCGGCTGCCGTGGGAACTCGGGCGCTCGGTGCAAGGTCACGGGCTCGGGAGCTCGAGGGGACCTCTGCAAACGCCTCCCTCTCACGTTTCACCTGGGGAATAAGCAGCGGGGATTTGCAGGTTTATTAAAAGCCAGAGATGCCGTTATGTGAGAATGTGGAAATCGAAGGGAGCCGGGGAATGTGTGACCTTGAAGCGCTGTCCTGGCCAGGGAGGGAGGGCAGAGCTCGGAGCCAGCTGTGTCCGTCAGGGCCAAGCACTTCAGCGCCTTAAGAGTCGCCCTTTGTTTCCTCTCCAGGAGCAGGTTTTTCCTCAGGGCAGCGTTAAACAAGGCGGATCTGTGTCAAAAGGGGGGAATGATGTTATTCATCGTTGCTTTTGTTCCCGCTTGAGTTCGCTTAACTCTCACAAAGCGCCGCTGTCTGTTGGGCAGGAGGTGAAAGTTTCCAGCCCCGACTACCCAGAGAGGCACCGGGAGAACGTGATGGACGATTTCCTGAAGAGGATCGAGTGCTACAAGGTCACCTACCAGCCTCTGGACCCCGATGCTAATGACAAGTAAGCAAATCCCCGAGGTGCCCTTTGTCCTTGGGCACCTGAGCTGCTTTGCTGTCCGGGGCTCAGGATGCTCCAACGCCTCTGCTCTCCCCAGGTGTGACTGTGTGAAGGTGATCACAGCTCCCAAGGGATTTGATTGGAAGGGATTTTTCCCTGTGTGCTGCAGAATCTCAGGATGGTTTGGGTTGGAAGGGATCTAAAAGCCCATCTCTAAAAGCCATGGGCAGGGACACCTTCCAGTGTCCCAAGGCTGCTCCAAACCCCTTCCAACCTGGCCTTGGACACTTCCAGGGATCCAGGGGCAGCCACAGCTTCTCTGGGCACCCTGTGCCAGGGCCTGCCCACCCTCCCAGGGAAGGATTTTTAATCGCAGCAGTTCAGAGCCTGGAGCAGCCAGGGGCAGAGGAGTAGCTGGGTGACACCCACAGGTGCTCGTGCCTTGTTTTTAAAACCATTTGTGTGGGTGTTCTTATTTTATGTTGACTCCAGAGACCTTTCCTTCATTAAAGTGATCAATGTGGGCCAGCGGTTCCTGGTCAACAGAGTCCAGGATTACATCCAGAGTAAAATCGTCTATTACCTAATGAACATTCACGTGCAGCCACGCACCATCTACCTCTGCCGACACGGTGAGAGCGAGTATAACCTCGTTGGCAAGATTGGTGGGGACTCTGGTCTGTCAGCCCGAGGGAAGCAGGTGGGTGTCGGTGCCGTGTGAGCCGGGGCAGCGCCCGGTGCCCCCACGGCTGGGCCCTACCGCAGCCCCCGCGGTGCTCGGAGCTCCCCCTGCCCCCTCCTGACCTCCCCGGAGCTTTTCTCCCCAGTTTTCCCAAGCGCTGAAGAAGTTCATCGAGGAGCAGGAGATCGTGGACCTGAAGGTGTGGACGAGCCAGCTGAAGAGGACGATCCAGACGGCCGAGTCCCTGGGGGTGCTGTACGAGCAGTGGAAGATCCTCAACGAGATCGATGCTGTGAGTGAACGGCTGCCTAAAACCTTCAGCTTTTCTAGCTGGGAAATGATGTTTAAAGCCAGATTAATCACCATAAAATCGGCTGTTTTCTGTTGATTTATAGCCGTGTTCTTGTGTCACGGACCTCAGCCAGCCAGGGTGAGTTTTGGGGTGGTTTGGTCCAGGGCTGAGAGCGTTCAGAGCTGCCAGGTCTTGCTGGGGACATTCCAGCTGGTGTGGAGGAGGAAAATAACACTGAGCATCCCAGACATCTGTCACACCCTCCTGGCTGGGCAAAGGTTGCTGCTCCCACTCTGATTCTCTCAGGAAATTGCAGGGTGGCTGCTGGGGAAGCGAGGGCTCATTTTTCATCCCTGGCAAACACAGGTTTGGAGACAAAACCAAAGCTCAGCCTCTTCAAACCACCCTGGTACCCACGCTGGGGGCAGGGCCGGGTCAGATGCCACACCTAAAATTTCCATGCCATAAAGGGATCCCTGATCTCAGCCTCTTGCTTTTCCCTCCCTCCCTCCCTGTTGTGTTGTTGGCCCTGTGATGAAATGAGGTTTGTGGTTACCAGTTTTCCTTCCCTCAGGGGGTCTGTGAAGAAATGACCTATGCAGAAATTGAAGCCAAGTATCCGGATGAGTTTGCCATGAGGGATCAGGAGAAGTACCTTTATCGTTATCCTGGAGGGGAGGTGAGGACCCTAAAGAAAATACAATAACACAGAGTACAGTGAACCAAACATTTATGTGTGGGATTGAGAGACTTGACTCAGTTTTAACTTTTTCAGCCATTTGTGTGAGAAACTGAAAACGTTAGGATCCCCATTTGCCTTTTGGGGGAAATGTTTGTTGAGTTCCCTCGTTGTGGTGTGCAGATGATGCTTTTCAGGCCATTAATTTGGCCACTTGCTGGATGCTGCCCTCAGACACTGAAAGGGTTCTGCACCCCAGGCCTGAATTATCATTGAGAAACTGTCTGGGAAACAAAATTACCGTGGGTGTGGCCTGGAGTCATTTCTGGGTTTGCTTCACAACCTGTTTAAATGAATCATTTACTATTTTATTGGGTTTTTTATCCCGAGTGCACTCACTGAGTTACCAGTAATCCGAGCCCTCCCACGGTCTGAGGGTTCTGACACTGCATTTCACCTTCTGCTGCTGGTTTTACTTTTGGGTGGTTTGCTATTTTTACCACATCACCCGTAACCCCCTCATTTTGCTGCTTTAACTGATGTTTAATTGCCACCTCTGCTTTAACCCCGTGCTTGCACAACCCCTTGACAAATTCCCGTTTGGTTTTCCAGTCCTACCAGGACTTGGTCCAGCGCCTGGAGCCGGTAATTATGGAGCTGGAAAGGCAAGGCAACGTCCTCGTTATCTCCCACCAGGCAGTTATGAGGTGCCTCCTGGCTTATTTTCTTGACAAGAGTGCAGGTACAAAAACAAAGGGACGGTGCTGGGGCTGGCTCCTCTCCCTCCTTCCCCTCACGGGGTTTTTGGGAGGGTGGTGTAATGACTGCTTGGGGTTTTTTTTAACGAGGGAAGAGCTGCTTAAAAAAGGAGGAAAGGAAATTTCGGCAATGCTTTTTAACCATTGCAGTGCAGGGAGCTCCCTGAGGGAGAAACACAAATGTGCTGCTGCTTTTCTGCTCAAGTTTTGTTCCTGGAGCTGTTTGCAGCAGCAGCAGCACTTGCAGAGTGTGTAGGGGACTGGTTTTTAATGTAAAGAAGAGGTTTTCTGATGAATTCAAGAGCTGCAGTGGCCTGGAAGGGTTGGCAGGAGTGCTCCATCCCAGGGAAATGCTGATTTCTTGCACAGCACACACACCTGAAAGGTTCCAGTCTGCTGCAAGCTCCAGTGAGTGGCACTAGAGCTTCATAAAACTTTTAATGAAGTTAATAAACTTCTAACAAACTTGATAAACTTTTTACTACAGTTCTGAATGAATCTCCTGTGGGCCCATGGCAGCTCTTGCTGTGGTGCTTTCCCAGCCGTGTGCCACTGGAGAGGTTTCCTCTGGCTGGAATGAGGGAGCTGTTTGGGTTGGAAAAGCCCTTTTGGAGGGTTGAGTCCAACCCTAAACCCAGCCCTGCTGGGGAGCCCTGGGCCAGCTGCCCTCCAGGCTGGCTGGAATCAGCCACGCTGGGCTCCACTCCCATTTCCAGCTCCTCTATTCTGATTTTCTGTGTCCTGGCTGAATGTCTGGGTGCCATCCGCAGGCTCTCGTTCCCAGAGCGATTTCCATGCAGTCCTGGAATGGTTTGGGTTGAAGGGACCCTTCAAAGGGTTTGGTCCAACCCCTCAGTGATGGGCAGGGCCATCCCAGCTGCCGTGGGGCTGGGGAGGGGGCAGGGGGGCTGTGGCATCACGGGTGACCCCATAACACCTTTCTGTGTCCCAGATGAGCTGCCCTACCTGCGCTGCCCCCTCCACACCATTCTCAAGCTCACACCTGTTGCCTATGGTAAATAACTGCTTTATTTTAATTTCTGATTTTAATTTCTGGCCTGGTTTGTGTGGGGGGATGTGATGGGCAGGTTTGTATCCACGTGTGGCAGCACCTGGCCGCGCTGTAAGAGCTTCTGGTGATGCATAAACAGGTTATTTCCTGGTTCACATCCAAAAGGTTAAGACAGAAAAGGGTTCTGGAGGGTTGGGGGTGCTGGGGGAGCAGATGGAGAGGTGCAGGGTGTTCTCCTTTAAACAACTGGGTTTTCCCTGGGGGTGAGGAAGGCTGTGCCTCCAAACTTGGGCTGCAGTCAGCTAAAAGTGGCTTTTCTGTGCAGCCCAAATAAGCCAGGGCTGTGCTCTCACACTTGAAACCACTGAGTGAAGTGTGAAATTCTGTTTGTGGGGTGAACCCTGCATTTATGAGCTGTGTTATATTTTATGAATAATATAAGAAATTTATTCCTGTTCACTTTCTGTGCTGTTTTTTTAATAAATTACTTAAATAAGACTCCCTCTCTCTTTGGTGAAGGCTGTAAAGTGGAGACAATTACCCTGAACGTGGAAGCAGTGAACACCCACCGGGACAAACCCTCCCTGAACTCTGTAAGTGTTGCTGCACACCTCTGACTCCAGCTTTTCCAAAACAAGTCACAAACCCTCTTAAACACTTGCTGGAGCTGCCTGGTGGCTTTCAGTGAGCAGAAAGATTCTCTTCAGAAATAACCCCCAAAAGCAGAATTAATTACAGGCTGAATTAGTGCTTCCCAGGCCGGGGGGGGGATGTTTTTCAGAGCTGTTGTAGGAAGCAGAATGGGCAGGTTTAGGGCACGGATTTGAAGCTCCAGGTCTCGTTCTCAGTTTTCAGTGCAGTGTTTGTTGTCGATGCTTACTGATAATTCCAAAAAGGCTGGGCAAAAGGGTTAAAGTGGATTTTTCTCCTTGTCTTGATGAGTTTTCTCTTTCTGAAATCCTCTCTCTGCCGTTATTTAAATAACTGTGACCATCCACCTTGTAACCCCGTGCTGCACCTGGGGGAGTTGCTGATTTTGGAGGTCCTTGCTCCTGCAAACCCTGTTCTGCAAAGGGACTGTCAGGGGCAGCCGCAGTGATTGCCTCTAATTAACTCCCCCAATTAGAGAGCGCAAACCAGCTCTGCTCTGCTGGCCCACAGGAAGTCTGAATGCGTCTGATTTTAGGTGGTTTTGGTACATTTAGGCTTTTTGTTGTGTTTTATAAAGAGCTCTTGGGGGCTGGGATCTGGTTACTCCTCTGCGCTGAGGGACTGGGGAAAAGCCTGCAGCTGTGGCTGGAGGGTTTGTGGAGCTGTCAGATGCCAGACTGAGGCTATTGGGCACCATTTGTGTGGATCCTCGTGGTTTCCAGCATGTCCCTGCTCAAGGGGTTGGACTGGGTGATGTTTAAAGCTCCTTCCAACCCAAACCGCTCCAGGATTTATCACTTTTCCAACTTCCCTGTGATCCCTGCATGGAAATCATTGCTGCCCACTTGGAGGCTGCTTCTGTTCTTTGCTTTGCTTGGGTAACACGACTGCTTTGGGGCAGAAGAAACAGGAAGGAGGGAGAGTTTTCTATTTGCTTTTTCTTTTTCCCCCCTAAACTGGTCATGCGGAGAGAAAAAAAAAATAAAAAATAAAAAACCCCAAACCAAACCCAAACAGAGCCACCTAAGCAAAACAAAAATCCCAAAGGGAAGTAAAACTGCTGACAAAACACTTTCCAGTTGTTTCCAAGGTGGATTAAGTTGTTTCCCAAGCTGGTGCAGAGCTGGGGAAGGCCCAGCCCGGTGCGGGGTCACCGGGACGTTCGGGGGGTGGGATTCTGGAGCTGTGTGACGTGGCTTTAAACTGTGGTGTTCCCCCTTTTCATCCCTGGCCATTCCCTGTGTGTGGGATCAGCACGACCTGCCCAGCAGGCAGAGCCCTGTGAGGATGAGGAGGAACAGCTTTACCCCGCGGGCCAGCGCCGACACCGTAAAGCGCCCGCGGCACCACAGCCTGGGCAGCAAACCCCCGCAGCTGCTGGGGCCTCTCCCGTCCCTGGAAGCTCGAGAAGGGGCTGAGCAGCCACAGCTGGAAGTCACTGTCCAGGTGGTACCTTCCCTCTGCTCCCCCTCCCCACCATCCCCCGTGGTCCTCTCTGAAATCCGGGCCACTCCCAGGGTTTTGAGCAGAGTCTCTGTTTCTGCATGGAAATATCAGTCCTGGATTGGATTAAGGAAAAAAAATCCCATAAAACCAACCCCAAAACATAAAAATCCCCCCCATTCAACTGGAATTCTGGTGCCAGTCTTTCAGAATCAGGCTCCACACAGGCAGGTTTCCATCAGTGCCACGGGGTTTAGGCTGGGGGGTTAATTCTGGGTAGGATTTTGCTTCTGGGCTAAAACCTGACTGGAAAAGTTACAAATCCCCTCTTTGTCCCAGTTTTTTGCTGCAGCCAAGTGATGTCCCTGCCTTGTGTCACCTCCTGCTGCAGCACAAACCTGCCCTGGGCTGACACGAAATTTTGGGGCCGCTTCACTCCTTCCCTCCTTTGCTTTGCTGCTTTTCCTGTTTCAGTCTCCTTTAAGATGCACTTTGAGCCCTGCTGTGCTTCTCTGTTTCCTTTGCAGCCTCCAGTGGGAAATGCTTGCCTCTGAGTACCACTGCAAGCAGCTTTGTGTGCTCTCTTTGGGGTTAGTAAGTCGGATTTCTCTCGATTCGTGTTGCATGGAAACCACTCTGGGCAAAGAGAAACTCGTGGAGCAGAAGGAATCTTCTGCTGGATAAAGCCTGAGGTTATGGGGGGCCTCAGGGGGGGCTGAGCCCTCTGATCCAGGGGCTCCAGCTGGGCTCACTGGTGCTCGTGCTTGTGCTGGCTGCTGCAGATTGTGTTTGAAGCCCAGCTTGCTCCATCCCTGGGCTGGGACCTGGGCTGGCTCCCCAGCGGGGCAGGGTCCCAGCTGTGCCCAGGACAAGGTGAGGTGGTGTTGCTGCTCGCAGGGATTTTGCAGGAATCACTGGATCATGGATTTATCGTTGGCTTTCACTGTCTGAGTGTGTTCCTGCTGTCTCTTGGGCCCTGAGTGAGGCAGGGGAAGGAGTTTTATCAAAACTCAGGATATTTACTGTGGTTCATGTGCAGGATGGTCACTGTGAGGGTTCTGAGGTGGCTCTGGAAGGGTGATTTCCCATGGAGAAGGGAAATAAAAATGAGCAACCCCGAGTAACCAACCTGCCTCGTTACTCCTGAGCTTCTCCACCACTCTGAGCTCGTGTGGGCTCAGGCTGCGATGGGAAAACCCTTCAGGGGGCTTGGCAGGAGGTGGAAGGGTGATGTGAAGAATGAAATGGGTCTCAGTGTGCCTGGATGGAAGCGATGAAGGAAATCCTCAGGTGGTTGCTGCCACGGGGAACAATTCCGTGGAGCTGGAATTCACCTCTCAGGGTGCTGAGCTGAGCTGCCTCCTGCTTCACCCTCTCCTATTTCTCTTTTCTCTGCAGAGAATGGCCACTTTAGCCGTGTAGGGCTCCCTGCTTTCACCTTGGATCCAGCCGGGAATTCCACGGCCAGAGGGACTGGAGCATCCCTGGAGCACCGTGAGCCACGAGCCCCCTCGGCCAGTGCTCGCCTTGAGCTGTGTTTCTGGAGCCTGCCTGTGTCTTTTCTCCCCACGTGCTGAGATCTCTGTCCCCGGGGCTGGAGAAGATTTATGGTGGAGGTTTTTCCAAGCTGCTTTTAACGCTCCTGAGCCAGCGCATCCCCGGGTGCTGAAACGGCGACCCACGTCTTTCCTCCTGGCCAGACGCCCAAATTCACCACCGTGGGAGGACGGAATAATCATGTTCTTACTCACTGAGGCAGCTTTTCTTTGGAAGAGGCATTTCCAGGCCAAATCCCCCATCTATTCCTCCGTTACCATTTCCAGGTTACTTCCAAGTTCGAACGCAATTCTTTCTGTTGTTCGGCCGTCCGGGGAGCTCCAGGCAGAGTTTGGCTTTCCCTCCGTCAGTGCTGGTGTGAATCCCCCAATCTGAGCCAGTTCCTTTGCCCTGGGGAGGATTTTGCTTGGCTGTGACACCCTGCACTTGCCAGGTCAGCACATCCATCCCACGGGAGGCCTCCTGTGGGGGACAGATGGCAGCAAACCCTCCTGTCCCTCTCTGGAAGCTCCCAGTGCTTTGAATCCCACCTCAAACCCTGTTTTAGCTTCTCATCCCCACCTAAACTTCATCCTCTCGCTCATTTTTCCTGCGTTTTGGGGATGTTTTACCCATTTACCCCAGGAAACGGGAGCATGGCTGGGACCAGCAGGGCTCCTGGGCAGGGTTTGCAGGAAGCACAAGGTTTTTACCAGTTGTCTTTTTAATACACCAAATTTTAGGCCCACAACGAGCTTTTAACTTGCCTATGAAAAAGCTGTGAATGTTCTCAGTGTCTAATGCTGCCTTTCATAGTTTTAAGCTGTTTTAGAGTTTAGGGCACGCTCTGTGTGGCTGTGTCTGACTTCAGTCCTTTCCTTAAATCCCTTAAAACCCCAAATTTTAATTTTCTCTCCCACAAGTCTTGACCTGCATTTTGCCAAACTCCATTTTACCCCACTCCAGCTGTTCTTGCAATAAGGGCAGGACCCTCAGGTTGGGTGAAGAAAGGAACATTTGGGTGCAGAGCAAGAGGCTGTTCTGGACCTGCTGTTCCCAGGTGACCCCAGGATTTCTCTGAGCAGTTCTGGGCCCCAGAAGTTGCTTATTTTAAATGTGTAAATTAACATTGGGTATACCCACAGCAGGGAAACTGTGCCCTGGCTGTGGAGGAGCTCAGCAACCCCAGAGCTTGAGGCTCACCTGGGCATTTTGAGCTCCAGCTTGGTGGTTTGAAACACTCCCAGAGCTGTAATTCGATAAAACTGAGATAGAGAGGACCAAGGCACTAATCCTGACCCCTCAGGATTTCTGAGGAGCAGAAGAAAGCGTTGATCTTAAGCAGTTGTGCCACAGAGGGGTGAAATTTGGTGGTGAGAAATTGAATTTTTATTCGTTTTCCTCCTCAGGCTTCTCCCCCCAGGGCACAGCTGTCTGGTCTTGGGTTTTAAATGTTTTTGTGCTTAGAANTTCAGTAGAACATGCTGAGAAGATCTCTCAAAAAAAAAAAAAAAAAAAAATTAAATGTTGAAGGAAGAGCTTTAGAGCCTGTCCATGGCAGTGCTGCTGTCACACTCCAAAGTGCTCTGAACGCACAGAGCCGTCCTTGCCAGGCCGGCTGCCCCGGCCAAACCCCTCCTGCTCTGTGGGAAAAAGGAGTGGAAAATGTACTGTAGGATGTTTACGCACAAAATGCTGGGATAACTCGCTGAAGAGTTCCTTCTGTTCATATCACTGAGCAGTAAATGATTGTAAGGAGACAAAAATCTATATTTTTACCTGCTGGGGTTCGTGAGTGTCGCTGTTGATGTGTTGGTGGTCGTGACTTTTTTTTTTAATCACTGCTGAAAATCAGGTGTTCTGCAGTTCGGATCAGTGGCTGGGGGTCCCTTATTCCCATGGAGTGGGGGTCCCTTTTTGGGCTGTGGGATGGAATTTCATCCTTCTCTGCAGGGTTCGTGCCTCAGTGCTTTAATTAAAGCTTCTTCCCTCCTGCATTTTAGCCTCGGAAAGGTTTGTGGTTTAAAGCAGGCGTGTCTGGAGCAGAGCAGCAGCAGATTTGGGAGCAGATCATTGCCCTGAGGGTCCTGCTGAGCCCTCGGGGGTGCAGGGCTGGGGTGATGCCAGTGGGCATCTCCTGGCAGCTCCCTGTGCCAGGGATTTCCCTGAAACCACCTGATTTCCTTGGCGCTGTGCGGGCAAACACCCAGAACAAACAGAGGTTGTGCAACGGGGTTTTTGAGATGGTTTTGGTGGCACAGGCTCGGCAGCAGCTCGTGCTGCTGTCAGCAGGATCAGGGTCGTGGGCTGGGCAGGTGGAGGTGGGTTTGGAGGTGTGGGAGTGGGCCTGGCACCTTCCTGGGCATTTCCCCACGAGTGGAGGTTTCTGTGACCCCCTGACTTTCTGTCCCTCTGTGTCACGCAGCAGAGGGGGTGGTGGCTGCTGTCCCCTTCAGTGGGACCTGTCCCTGTGTGTCACTGCAGGGAAAAAGGAGCACTTGGGCTCTAAAACTGCCCCATCTCTGCTGCCAGTGGTGGGAAAAACTGGAAAATGGGGGAAAAGAGTGAAACCCAGGCTGGCTGGCTGGTCTGTGTACACGGCTGTGACCTCAGCGCTGTCACCTCTGCCGGGCGTCCCCTTCCCGGCAGCTCGGGTGGGTGACAGGGAAGAACCTGGCCCGGGTGCCAAGGAGCAGCTGAGGGAGGAGAGGCACCTTCACCAGCACATCCAGCAGCCACCTGCCCTGGGAGATGTCCCCAAGCCTCACCCCGTGCCCCTCTGAAGGGCGCTGGGTGAGCCCTGCCGGTGCCACCCCCGCTGTCCCCCTGCTCTGGGCGCTGCCTGCCGGCTGCAGCTCTGTCTGTAGGGTTTGGTGAGAGGGGTCTTGCCCAGCTGCTTGTGAGCTTTCCTGCTCTGCTGCCTTCTAATTGGTTTTTTTTAGGTTTAAAATGCTGCAGTGTCCGTCAGCTTGTGCTGTGTGTGGTGTGCTCTGTGCACTTGAGCATAAATATCTGTCCGTGTTTATTTACAATAAAGAGACTTAAAAAAATGCAGATGATTTCCTCTGTTCTTTTCCATTGTTTGCTCTCACTCTCTGTGTGCTGGTTCTCTGAGGTGGTGGGAAACTCAGGGAGTCTCTGGGATGTGCTTGGAGGAAGAGGGGCTGCAGGGACGGGCAGGCGTCCCTGGGTTTGGGAATTTGAGTGGAAAACGGGGAATCTTAAACTTTACTGCTGTTCCCCTTCTCTCATCAGTTTTAAGGATGTTTTTATTGGAGTTACTGGAGTTCAGGATTTCAGGATTTCCGTGGAACTGAGCTTTAAGGTCCTTTCCAACGCAAACCATTCTGGAATTCTCCGCGGGTTCAGCTCCGAGCGATGCTCCCGGGGACCTCCCGTGCTGCTGAGCTCCAGCTGGTGCTGCTCTACTGGGATTCAGTGGAGCTGGCTGAAAAAAACCCTTTTTGTGTGCTGGCCATGAGTTTGTGAGGTCAGAGGGGCTGAACCCACGGTGCCCATGCCCTGGGGTGAAGCTGCTCTCCTGAGGACACCCCGCAGCGTGCCCGGGGTCCCTGTGCTGGTGCTGCCCAGCGGAGCAGCTCAGCAAGGATTATCTCAAAGACTTGGCACCTCCACACATGAAAACCAAACAATTTCAACATCTGCCTGGGTTGCATTTGGTTTTGTAGTGTTTTGCTCTGTGGGTGGAATAAACTCCTTCCTTCTTGCTCGGGAGGAGTTAATGATTTATGGGTCAACGGGCCAGCTCTGATTTCTGCAGAATTGGAGCTTCTCGCCACGGGGCCGTATCTGAGCACGTGGGTGTTTCCAAACTCCCCCTTTGGCTGGGGCTGGAATCCCGGGGGGCTGGAGGAGAGCAGTCCCTGTCTCACCCTGCAGGTGCTGGACACGCCGGGGCTCTCCATCTCCCGCCTGCACAGCTCCAGGTAAGACAATTCCCTGCCCTGCAGCTCCAGGTGCTGCTCTTGGGAGCTGGGTTGGAGCTTCGGTGCAACTCCAGCAGGCACAAAGGGCAGTGAATGAAATCAGAGTAAACCAGGAGGTGTGGCAAGGGTGGAAAGAAAGGCAGAGGAGTGAAACAGCCACGGGAAGTGTTGGGTTTAGGGCAGGGAGCAGCGAGGGGGACCCTCATTTCCAGGAGGAAAGCAGGCACTTGGAGCTTTGGGAGGGTTCAGGCTCGTGAATGACCCTGGATAACACAGAGAGGGCTCTTACTGAGCCCTGGGGGTGCCAGGTGAGTGCAAATTGCACTTAAATCCCATTTTGTAAAGCAATTTGGTTTGATTGACTTGTGACCTTTACAGCTTGGCTCAGGTAATATTTGCACAGATCTGATGGAACTTTTTGCCTAGATATTTCTCTCTCTCCCTGAGGGTAATTCATTGTTAGGGGACTGAATTGGTGACTCCAGCAGGATTTCATCTGACTAGGAATTTACTTCCAAGAGATTTATTACTACAAATAAAGTGTTTTACCCATAAGTTTCCAGAAAAGAAATTCACCTCCTGCTCCTTCTGCTCCTCTCCTGTGACTGTAGGAACTGCTCGGGGGTGGAGAGATCAGACCTGTGCTTGCCCTGAGCATAAACACCCCTAAACACCCCTCTGCTCTCTTCACAGATAGTGGCCCAGGACAAGAATGTGGTGACATCTGTGGGATCTCCAGGCAGGAATAAACATGTCAGCCCTGGAGCCGGGGAGGCAGAGGAGCTGTGCTGCTGTCCTTGGGTCACTCCTCACTGCCGCTCTCGTTGTGACTGTCCACAGTAAGTGAACGAGTCCCTCGGGATAAACGAAGATCCCCTGAAGGAAAACCTTCTCCTGGGTTTTACAAGACCTGGATCCTTTTCCTCATTGCCTTTGCGTTTCAAGGGCGCTGTAAATCTTTGTGATCAGGATCCGCCTTCCTTTGCCTTTTTTTTCCCTTTCTGTGGGAAGCAGACAGGAAACTATTTTAGCTGAAAAAGTGCAATAATCTAATACTAAACGGGGAGAAGAAATGCTTCATCTGGACTTTGTGCCCAGCCCTTGGATGTGCTGGGTGAGGTGTGAGGAGCGGGGCTGGAGGGGGTGAAGCCACAGGCTGCACTTCTCTTTGCTTCTGGCTTTTGGAAATCTTTGGGCCACCGCGGGGTCCTCCCCTGGCCCTCCAGGGTGAATCAGGCCTGAAACGCCCCAGCTGGTGCTGCCAGCGCGTTTCTGACGGGGTCCGTGCCCGCAGGTCGCTGCGCTGCCCCGCCGCGCTCGGCGTCGGCAGAGCCCAGGGAGCAGCTGGAGGGCACCGAGCTCTTCCCCTTCGGCCACAGGATGGAGTTCGTCTGTCGGCCAGGCTTTGGGAGAAACGCTCGCACGGAAAACGTCCTGGTCTGCGGAGCGAACGGGCTGTGGCACGGGCCAAGGGACATCTGCATCCGTGAGTGTGCTGTGGGTGGGCTTGGTGTCCCTGCCCCCGTGGGACCTGTCCCTGCCCCCGTGGGACGTGTCCCTGCCCTTGGGCTGGGACAGGATGATCTCTAAGGTCCCTTCCGACCCAAACCATTCCGTGATCCTGTGGGTTTTGTTTTGGTTTGCTGATGCTGTCAGCTCCTTTGGTTGGAGCAGGATCCAGAGTGAGCCCTGGGATGGTGACAACGAGTGACCTGATGGAAAGCACCGGTTTTGTTCCTCTGGGTGCTGGCAATGATGGCAGGGGCTGAAATCAGCTCTGGTGCTGGCTGTGCTTCACTGCTGACTCAAAGGATGTCCTTCTGTTCAGGCATTTTGAACTCCTGGGTCTAAAAAAGCCTTTGACCTGCAGAGGGAGAGTCCTTTAGCTGGGAAGAGGCTGCCATGGGTCACTGCAAACCCCAGAGGTGGCGGCTCACGAGGCAGGTCTGGCCAGCACCGGGAATCACGGAACAACTCTGGGTCGGAGGGGAGATCTGGAGGTCTCTGAGCCATCCCCTGGCTCAGAACTGGGGGAGTCTTTGGCTTTCCTGCCGAGAGGCTGAGCCGGGAGCTGATGGGAGCCCCGTTGTCCCCAGCCAAGGCGTGCACCTACCCCGGGGAGCCGGCCAACGGCAGGCTGGTCCTGCCCGGGACCTTCGCCTTTGGGTCCTCGGTGAACTTCAGCTGCAACACCGGGTAAGTGTACGGAGCACCTGAGCTGCAGGGCTTCTTCCTCTCCAGACATCTCTCCCAAAGTTTTTCCCCCCTGTGCTGTCAGGGCCTCCCCAGTGTAGGAGATTGCAGACCCTGACTGAAATACCTTTTAAACTTTCCTTTGGGAGCTTTAAGACTGACTGTGAGGGTCTTTGATCTCCTGCTTTGAGGCAGTTCTTCCCAAACTCAAGTTCTCCCTCCTGGATCTTTCCAAACCATTCCCAGTGTTTGAGTGTCTTTGAAGGAAAGAGATGAATCCCGAGCTCAGATAAAGCAGATGCTTTTCCTTAGAAATGTGTCATATTTTTTAAAATTTAAAAAATGCTTTTGTCAAAAGCCAGCGTGTCCTTGAGAAAATGACACCGCTGGCCAATTTCTGACCTGCTGGAATTCTGACCAAGGAGCCCAAACCTTCCTGGTGGGGATGTTACGGGCAACACATCAGGACTGAGTTTGTGGGGAAATTCCCTCTGCCCTGTCTCACACAGGTACAGACTGATTGGGCACTCTGAGATTGAGTGTGTGGTCAGAAACGGGATTCTTACATGGAACAGAGATATTCCCACCTGTGAGGGTAAGCAGAGCTCCTGAATTATCTGTTCTTTCATTATCTGGGATGTGCCTGGGGCTGGATAAAGAAGCTGTTGTGTTGCCCTGCTGAGGATTTTGGTGCCTCAGTGCGTGGTGGAGCCTGGAAGGACATTTTTAATCTGTGTTTCCCTTCCTGCAGAAATGTTCCTTCACTCTCTGGGAGTGATGCAGCTGCATTTGAGCCCGGGATATCCCAAACCCCCTCAGTGCCCAGTCAGAGCTCGGGGCTGGTGTGCAGATCCTCAATGCCCTTGATTTCTGACCCTTCTGCCACCTCCTGTTTCCACTTTTTTTCTTGTCGGATCTTTGGTTTAAAATGAATTAAGTTATTTTTTATCTCTTCTTCCTTCCCATGACCATCTTCCCCTCCTTCCACAGCCATTCCCTGTGCACCCCCGCCAGAAATAGAGAACGGGCGGCACAGTGGGATGAACAAGGAGCATTTTGTGTACGGGGAATCTGTCACCTACCAGTGCCACAGCCCCAGGAGGGAGCAGAGACCTTTCTCCCTGGTGGGAGAGGCCTCAATTTTCTGCACAACCAGGGACAACCTGAATGGTGTGTGGAGCGGCCCAGCTCCGGAATGCAAAGGTGAGCTGCTCCTACGTCCCAGCACCAGCCCCTGCTCTGCTGTTTCCTCCCTTGGAACCTCCTCTCTGCTTCATCCTGCTGGAATTGAATCGCCTCTTGCAGATGGGACCCTCTGAGTCCGGTAGCTGTGGCAGGAATTGGGGTCTCCCCTCACGGTCACCGTGTCAGCAGGCACGTGGGAGTGGGGTTTTCCCGTGCTCACAGGGCTGGGGATCCATCTCACCTGCTGTAAACCAACACCTCCAAAGCATTCCCAAACCTGCTGGGATACCTGCTCCCTTCCCTGTGTCCTCTTTATGCTTTGCCTTAAAACCCCTGCTGTAACCTGGAGCAGGATGAACAAACCCACCCCGTGACCCCGCTGGGTGTCCTGGCCCTTTCCAGCCTTTTCGGGTGGCAAAAGGCGACGGGGACGTTTCCAACACCCTCATCTCCCCTCTGGGGCCTGGCTGCTGATCCCCTGCGTGCTTTTCCCGGCACAGTGGTGACCTGCAAGCAGCCCAGAGTGGAGAACGGGAAGCTGCTGAGCGGGTACCGGCCCGACTACACCTTCGGGGACACCGTGGTGTTCGACTGCGCCTTCCGCTACAGCCTCAGCGGCGGCGGCGCCTCCACCTGCAGGGACAGCGACCTCTGGGAGCCCCCCCTGCCCCTGTGCCAGCGCAGTGAGTGAGCAGGGACAGGGGACAGCAGCCCCAGGGACCCCCCCTGCTCAGAGAGTATCAACGAGGTTGGAAATGATGTATTGCTATAGCAGCGAAAACTGCCGTGCAGTCCGAAATCACGCGGTCGTGGAGTGGGTGGGGGTGGAAGGGACCTTAGAGCTGATCTTATTCCACCCCTTGCCGTGGGCAGGGACACCTTCCATTATCCCAGGTTGCTCCAAGCCCCATCCAGCCTGGCCTTGGACACTGCCAGGGATGGGGCAGCCACAGCTGCTCTGGGCATCACCCTCACAGAGAAGAATTTATTCCCAGTATCTGATCTAAACCCAGCCTCCTTCATTTTAAGGCCCTTCCCCCTTGTCCTGTCACCCCATGCCCTCTCCAGGGAAAAAAAAACAACCTGAATATCTTCATTTGTCTCCCCTGCGTTCCCTCTTTGCCCTTCCTGAACCTGGATGATTCAATGCATCCCACAACGAACAACGGGAGCCCTCGGTTTTTGCCCAAATTCCCTCCATCCCAGGCCCTGTGGTGCACCACTGCCCCTAAACCGGTGTCTCACCCCCAGGCAGCTGCGATGACCCCCCAGATGTGAGGAATGCCGTGAAAGCCAGGCTGGCTGGGAATCTGTTCCCTGTGGGCACCGTGGTCACCTACGAGTGCCAGCAGGGCCACCGGTTCAGCGCGGGGGAGAGCGCCCGGAACATCAGCTGCCTGCCGGATTTTGTGTGGAGCGAACCCCCACCTCCGTGTGAGAGTCAGTGCCTGGGGCTGTTTGTGACCTCCAGAACGTGTGAGGGAGCTGCACCTGGGGTGGGGACTGCCTGGGGGACAGGGGGATGCTCCGGGGGGGCCCAGCTTTGTCTTTGCTGGCTCTGGAATTCCTTGGGTTTATTCCCCAGCCGCAGAGTTTGCTTTGCTTTGTTTGCCAGCTCTGCTTTCCAGTCCCTTGAACCTCCAGAAAAATCCATTGTGGTGTTGAGGGTGCCTTGTTCCATCCGAGGGGAGGGTGCACCACAAACGCTCCACCCCCCAGGAAAGCCCAGGGATGGTTTTGGGGCAGATTTAATGTCATGATGTGTCTGTGTCCTACAAAACATCCATCCTGGTGTTCCCAACAAATCTCCTGTCACCCCGTTGACCTTGCCATGGTTTCACCCTTGCTGATGTTTGGCTTTTCCCAGGAATTCCTTGCCCAGATCCACACATCCCCAACGGAAAGCCCTTGCACCCATGGCAAGTGAAAGAGGTTTATGAGTACGGAGACAGACTGGAGGTGGCGTGCAGTGAAGGATTTGCTTTCAAAGGCCATGACAGCAGCAGCGTCACCCTCCGCTGTACCCACGACGGTGGCTGGGACCCAGCAGTACCAGAGTGCATTCTAGGTGGGACAGAGTGGAGGGGTGATGGTGGTAGAAGCCATGGAGAACTTTTCCCCACTCCAGGTGGCCCCAGACCTACTTCTCCTGGGTTAACTTGGAATATACAGGCAGCAAAAATCCGGGTGGGCCGTTGTATCGCCCCTTGGAAAAAGGGCAGGGCTCTGGCAGGGCTGGGCTGGTGTCTGGAGAGGTGCACAGGGTGGTGTGTTGGAAGCTTCTAGGGGCTTGGGAGGCTCCTGAGAAGCCCTGGGAGATATTTAGGCAGCTGAAAGGGGATGTGGTTTGTGTTTGAGGCTGCTGTGCTGACACGAGGCTGGGGAGCAGAGGATGTTCCCAGCATTTCCCCTCCCGGCAGAAAATGGGTGTAAATAACTGACACTGCTCCAGCTCCTGACCCAGCCATGGGGCACCACAGCAATACCCACAAAAGCTCAAGAAAACCTTTCCAGGAGGCAAAAACCTGCTCCACCCTGCAGGGCAGCCAGCATTAGAGCATGGACAATTCCCTGTGCTGGCCCTTTAGGGTTACAGGGGAAGGCTGAGCCCTGGGTGAGGGTCACTTTTCTTCCCAGGACTCAGATTTGTTGGGAACTCTTCTTCACAGAAAGCGTGACTGGAGTTCTTTCTGGAAACATGCAGCATCCTTTATTTTCCATTATTTCTAGAACCACTTTGCCCAAAGCCAGCCATCCCTGATGGAAAAGAGGTTTACAGAAGCAGGAGTGACTACACAGTGGGGGCCCAGGTGAGGCTGGCGTGTGACGAGGGCTACGCCCTCCGGGGCCCCGGGTCCCTCACCTGCGGGGCCGATCTGAGCTGGGAGCCTGAGCTGCCCTTCTGTGACAAAGGTACGTGAGACACACGAGGGATCTCCTGCCACCCCTGGGTGATCTGCCTGCAGCACCTGGGGACAGGAGCCAAGCCAGCTGTCCCCTCCCTGGAGGTGGAATCATAGAATTATTAAGGTTGGAAAATACCTCCAACACCATCAGGTCCAGGCTTTGACTGAGTGCCACCATGCTCACTCACCCACAGCCCCCAGTGCCGCATCCACGTGCTTCTAGAACAATTCCAGGAGTGGGGAGTCCGCCACTGGAAATATCCCAATATTTCTGGGGCCCTGAGCTGGTGTAAGAGGCCAGAATCCAGGCAGCAGCTTCTTGAGAATTTGCCTCACGCCAGCCACAAAGTGATCTTTGTACTGATTCCCCAGAAATGATTTTGATTCTCACCTGGAGATGATAACTGCACGTTCCTTTCCTTATCAACTCCCTTTATTCCCCAGTCTGCGGGCCCCCTCCACAAATCTCCTTCGGGCAGCACTCCGGCAGGGGTGGCAGGGAGTTCCCCTACGGCACCAAGGTGACCTACAGATGTGCAGAGGGGCTGTCCCTCGTGGGGGACGAGTCCATCTACTGCACCTCGGACGATGGGAAGAGCCTGGCGTGGAGTGGACCTGCCCCGGAGTGCAGAGGTGAGTGTGGGGTCAGGTTAAGCCCTGCTCCAGGAGCTCCAGACCCGGCGTGGATGAACCAGTGCAGCTCCTGCGTGAATGGGTGACACGAGGACACCTCAGGGTGTCCTCGAGGGCTGCTGCAGGTGGCTGGGGGTCAGTGACTGCGTTTGAGCACGAAGCTGCTGCGGGGAGCAGCAGGAGGAGCAGCTCCGCCCCGGTTCCGCCGTGCCCAGACCCCATTCCCAGCTCTGCTCTGTCCCGCAGTGGTTCGGTGCCCCAAGCCCGTGGTGGAGAGGGGAAGGATGACCCCGCAGAGGTTCACCTTTCCCTACGGGCTGCTCCTGCACTTCTCCTGTGACGAAGGCTTCAGGCTGCGCGGCGCTGCCCAGAGCCGCTGCCTGGCCGATGGCACCTGGGACCCTCCCGTGCCCACCTGCCAGCCAGGTGAGTGCCAGCCCTGCCCTGCCCTGCCCTGCTCTGCTCTGCTGGGTCATGGGGGGAGTTTGCAGGGCGTTTTCTCCTCCATCTCCTCCCATTGTTTGACTTTTTGTGTACATTTCCCCTTCAGTTCAGTGCCCCCGGCTCCCAAGGCAGGAGGACGTGGTGGTTCACTTCAACAAGCTCTGGTATGGGGTGAATGAAACCGTGTCCTTCGCCTGCAAACGTGATGGGCATTTTGGGGCACTTTCAAAAAGCACCTGCTCAGCTGATGGCACCTGGACACCACCCCCCACGTGTGTAAGTGCCACCAGCTGCCCCATTTTTCCTGTTTCTTGCCCCATTTAGAGCCTGGAATAGCTCTGGTCCAGCTTCATGAGGGCACTGGAGTCTCACTCTGCCTTTGCTTTTGTTCTTTTAAAGAAGAAGAGGGATACCTGCGAGAGGATTCTGCGGATCAAAGCAGCTTTCCAGTGTGGAATTCCTCTGTCAGACCTGAAAACCCTGCTGGAAATCCAGAAGCTCTACCTAGAGATCCAGAAACTTGCAAAGGAGCTAAAAACCACCACCTACAGCTGACTGGTGGCACTGGGGTTGTAAGAACCATCCTGTGCGTGTTGAATCTTGATCTGACTGAGGATTTTTAATGACTTTATAATTCGTGCTAATGCTAAAGTAGCCAGGACAGAATTTAGCAATTGGCCACAGATTTGGTCCCATGAGGAGTCAAAGTGGCTTGTGAATCAATTTTTAGAGCTCACCAGGTTAAGTTTGTAGATCACTTTATGCCTTTTGAAGCTTCACATTTAGATCTGTTTGCTGCACTGACAGTGCACAGTCAGGAAGGAACTGAGTGGAAAGCGAATTTTGGTGGCACAAACAGGCACGAGCGTGGTGAGAGCCACTCGCCTCCAGCTGCTGCACCTCTCCAGTCCATCCCAGTGCTGCCCAGTTCACCCCCGCTGCCCTCATCAGTGGGAACAACCCCTTCACTGCCTAATTACTTTTCTTGTGACCAAGAAAACCTCAAAGCCTCTCTTCCAGCAAAGCAGAAAATGCCAGGTTTCCTTCCCGAGCAGGATGGATGGATCCACGGCAGTGCCACACCTCCGTGTGTGCACCAAGGACAAACCAAAGTGTACAGACAGAAATGGCTGAGTTTTAAATGCTTTTTCTGCAACATCCAGTGAAGGGGAAGCGCTGTGTGTGCCTTGTGGTGGGACCAGGGATTATAATAAACCTGCAATTGTAGTGACAGCTCTGTCTGGGTTTCAGTAACCTGCCCTGTCTCCAGTGAAGGGAAGTGTTTATATAATATATATGAAGCACACACAATACATACAGTGTATATAACAAATATTGCCCGATGAGGTGCTGTTCCATGAGTGTAGGGGGGTGTGGGGGGTGTTTTCACAGCAGCCTGACCCCCCACCCCGCCTGCCCTGGGGGTGAATGTGCTTCAGACCCGAGGCCAGGCTGCTGCAGAGCGCTTTTAGCTGTAAAACACCTTCGCTCCCCATGTGCCCAGCGGGGCAGGGGCAGAGCAGCCTCCCCTGCCCACCCCAGCTGGGGAGCTCAGGGCGGTCAGCGCTGCCCGGGCAGGTCAGCAGGGCTGGGGGTGGTGTCAGTGGCGTGTCTGGCCTGTCCCCGACTTCCCACGGCTGCTTCCCCTTCCCTGGCGGGCTCTCGGGGGAGAGGATCTCTCCTTCCCAGGGCAGCTCCCACCCCACGCCATGGCCGGGCTCCTCGGGCCAGGGCAGCTCCTGGCAGCGGTGATTCTCGTGCTGCAGCCCCCGGGGACCCTGGGTGAGTGTCCTCCCCTCCCTGCTCGGGGTCTCGGCTCCTGGGGCGCTGCTTTCCTTTCACTTCGGGGCTTTGGGAAGAGCTCACAGAGCCTTGCAGTGCCTGAAGGGGCTCCACGAAGGCTGGAGAGGGGCTTTTCACCAGGAATGGGGTGACAGGGAAAGGGGGAATGGGTTTAAGGTGAAGAAGGGCAGGTTTAGATTGGGCGTTAGGAAGGGATTGTTCCCTGGGAGGGTGGGCAGGCCCTGGCACAGGGTGCCCAGAGCAGCTGTGGCTGCCCCTGGATCCCTGGGGGTGTCCAAGGCCAGGCTGGACATTGGGGCTTGGAGCAGCCTGGGACAGTGGGAGGTGTCCCTGCCCATGGCAGGGGAGGCACTGGATGGGCTTTAATGTCCCTTCCCTTCCAAGCTTAATGTCCCTTCCATGATTCCCTGATTGATTCTGTGATGCCCAGGCTGGCGCCTCAGCCCTGGGGCACCCTCCAGACCTGCCCAAGGCAGCAGGGGCACTGCCAGGCATCCCCCGGGCTGACCTCAGGGCTGGAGAAGTGCAAATCTGCTGAGCAATGAATGTCTCTGGGAAGGGGAGCGAGCAGCAGTTTCTGTCTGGAAGTTGGGGCTCAGTTAAAACCAAACCTTTCGAGAAACTTCTCCAGCGTGCACAGCCCGTCCCAGCACCTCCCCCAGGCCACCAGCACCGCCTGTGCACACTGCTTCTATTCTTAATATTTATTGCTTTTACTTCCTGATGCTCCTCAGTCCGTTTTCCAAAGCCAAACATTACTAATGAGGCGCCAATAATTAATCCAGGGCCTGGAGGAGACACGTACAAGATATTTTCCATGGGGATGGCACCAAAGGCAGCGTCGCTGGCACTGCCCTGGCACGGTGCGGGTGTGGGATGCTGCTGCACCTGGATGTGAACCAGGATGTCCTGACATGTTTTTAACTGTGCCTTGGTGACCTGCCAGCACTGCCAGGCATGAAGAAATCCCAGTCAGAGCTGCTGGAGTTTGGTTTTCTCTGTTGTTTGTGATAAGCCCCAAATATTTCCCACGGGAGACATGGAAAGAGGAGGTTTTTGGGGGACATCAGTGACGTGCAGGTGTAATAGAGGTTGTGCAGTTGTTGTCGAGCCTCTGTTTTTTGCAAGGCTGGAGGGGGCTGCTGCACCCTGGAGTCACCCCCTGAGCGTGCAGGCGAGTTCTCTGTGCCCTGCCTGAGCAAGGGCTCCAAGGGACGGGCAGAAAAGGTGTTTGAGCGTGTGGGAAGGAAACCCTACAGGCTTGGGGTCCTACTGGTGCCTCCCCAGGATGTTTATGAACCCCCAAACCCTCTGCCTCAATCCCTGCAGCCTTTAAACAGCTTTGTCTCCTCTCACCCCTCGGACAGAGCTGCCGTGACTCCGGGTCACCGTGGTGGCGTTGCGTAAGGACACCCCTGAAATCCCCTTTTCTTTGGTGATCCGCAGAGGCTCAGTGTCCCATCCCTTACATCAAAAACGGGCAGCTGAGGTCTGCAGAGAACTTCACCCACGGCAGCACGGCCACGCTGGAGTGCGACCCCGGCTTCGTGGCCCTGGGCGCCGGCACGGCGGCGCGGTGCATGTTCAATGGCAGGTGGTACCCACGCGTGCCCTCCTGCGTCCCAGGTACGCCCAGATCCCCCTCCCGGCCTCTGCCAGGTGCAATCGGCTGCTCCCGTTTCCCCAAAAGCAGCTGGAGGCGGGTTGGAGGGCGGGCATCACCAGGGGCGCTGCTGGCTGCCAGGATTCCCTCCGGGATCGCCCCGGGAAGCGCGGCAGGGCTGTCCCTTCCTGCGGGCTGCACCCACGGGGTACAGAAGTGCACGAGAATAAAGATTCCCACTCACTTCACATCCTCTGGTGAATTTTCCCCATTGTTTTTCCCTTTCCCTTCACCCCCCGCACCCCACAGCCACGCTCAGGGGTGCTGCTGTCCCTCACTTAGTTTTGGGGTTTTCCACCAAGGAAGAGCTCCCAGTGCTGAGGGTCTGTGCTGTCCCCTGCCCTGCCCAGGGCAGTGCTGAGGGTCTGCGCTGTCCCCTGCCCTGCCCAGGGCAGCGCTGAGGGTCTGCGCTGTCCCCTGCCCTGCCCAGGGCAGTGCTGAGGGTCTGCGCTGTCCCCTGCCCTGCCCAGGGCAGTGCTGAGGGTCTGCGCTGTCCCCTGCCCTGCCCAGGGCAGTGCTGAGGGTCTGCGCTGTCCCCTGCCCTGCCCAGGGCAGTGCTGAGGGTCTGCGCTGTCCCCTGCCCTGGCACAGGGGCAGCGCTGAGGGTCTGTGCTGTCCCCTGCTCTGCTCAGGGCAGTGTTCCCACCCTCCCCCTGTGGAGCACGCCGACCTCCAGCACCGGCACGAGTTCCTCGTTGGGACCACCGTGACCTACTCCTGCAGAGCGGGGTTCACTCTGATCCCCGGAGTGTCCCCAACAATCACCTGCCTTCAAAACTTGACGTGGTCCTCGGTCCCAAGGCTCTGCCAGAGTGAGTACAACGCTTCCTTCGCTTTGCCAGCAAAGCATCGATTTAATCACGCCGTTCTCACCCTCCTGCTCGTGCTGCTGGGCCAGCAGGGCTTTGTCGAGCAGCTTTGGCTCTCCCTGGCAATAATTTCGCCGCTCAAAGGGTGGCGTGGCTGGAAAGGAAAAGCTGCAGCTCCGCCTGGGTATTTGGCGGCTCAGACCAGGACTCGGGGATGCGGCCGTGACACGCCATCCCCCCAGCACAATTTACAGCTGATCGCAGGGCTCTCACACCCTCCTGCCTTCCAGGAGGAATGTTTATTATCCGATAATCACCGTCCCTGAGCCTGCCAGCTCTGCTTAGAGGTGCCTGGCAGCGCTATCAGTGCCCGGCAGCTTTGCTGGGTCAGCGCGGCACCGCTTCTGGGAACCCCCCTGTGCCAATCTCTCCTCCCCGGTGCCGCTGTTCCTCAGAGGTGCAGTGTCCCACCCCGGTCATCCCCCACGGGAGAGAGGTCGGCCCCGGGAGAGCGGAATACACCTTCGGGCAGCAGGTGGAATTCCGCTGTGACCACGGCTACGTGCTCAAGGGCAGCGAGAGGGTGCAGTGCTTGTCCGACGGGACGTGGAGACCCCCGGTGCCCTACTGCGACCGGGGTGAGTGGGAGCGGCAGGAGCAGGGCTGGGAATTCCACCCGTGGGGAGGGACAGCAGGGAGGAAATCGGGTGAGGTGTGAGGAGAAGGTGCCCGAGGCACAGCACCGAAGGGCTGTAGCGTTTCCATCTTCTGCCAAGACTGTAACTGATTAATTGCGCTGCTTAATGGGACTTGCAGCCGTTTCTCAAAGGGCTCTTAAGGGGTTTGTGATCCTCGCCTTTCCCTGACCCTGTTTAGTAGCAGGACCTTTCTTCATGGAAAAGGGGAGGGGATAAGGAAGGGGAAGGGGCTGAAGGGGAAGGGACGGAGGCTGCAGTGCTGGGGCCGTGCTGGGGGCTGGGTTCATTGGCTGGGCCAGACTGGGAACATTGGTACAGCCAGGGCCAAAGCTGGCCAGGGGCAAGGAGGGCTGTGAGGAGAGCAGCATTTGGCATGAACATTGAGAACCAGCCTCTCCTGTTACCTCCCTGCGTTCTGCCTCCCTTATGGAATGAGGAAAACCCGATTTTTTCCTTTCCTCTCACCCAGTCTGTGATCCCCCTCCCAAAATCACCAACGGGCAGCACTCCGGCTTTGGGGTGAAGCAGTTCCCCTACGGCTCTGAAGTCAAGTACAGCTGTGCAGAGGGGCTGTCCCTCATCGGGGACGAGTCCATCCACTGCACCTCCGAGGATGGGGAGAACCTGACCTGGAGCGGAGCTGCCCCGGAGTGCAGGGGTGAGTGCTCAGTCCTGTGTGGGATCAGGGTATGGGGTCAGGCTGAGTGTTAGCACTCAGAACAACGGGGTTAAAGCGAGCAGGGCTGCCTGGAGATGCTGCTTCCTCCACAGGAGGGGGGATGATCCATCTGGAAGCGACAGACTCTGGTTCTCCCAACCTTGGGCCCTCAGGGGGTCGGGGGGAGCAGCTCTGCCCTGGTCCCCGCTGTCCCTGGGGCAGCAGCCAGACCCCATTCCCAGCTCTGCTCTGTCCCGCAGTGGTTCGGTGCCCCAAGCCCGTGGTGGAGAGGGGAAGGATGACCCCGCAGAGGTTCACCTTTCCCTACGGGCTGCTCCTGCACTTCTCCTGTGACGAAGGCTTCGGGCTGCGCGGCGCTGCCCAGAGCCGCTGCCTGGCCGATGGCACCTGGGACCCTCCCATGCCCACCTGCCAGCCAGGTGAGTGAGCGTTTTCTCCTCCATCTCCTCTCACTCCTGGATTTTTTAATGTGCATTTCCCTTTCAGTTCAGTTCAGTGTCCCAGCGCCCCACGGCAGGAGGATGTTGTGATTCACTGACAAATTGTGGTGTGGGGTGAATGCAGCTGTGCCCTTCTACTGCAACCCTGGTGGGCATTTAGGGGTGCTCCCAAAAAATCCCTGCTCAGCATTTAGGGGTGCTCCCAAATACTCCCTGCTCAGCCTGTGGCCCCTGGGGCAGAGCAGGGGGCTTGGGGTGCAGCACTGCCTGGCTCCCTGAGTCCTTCCCCTCTTTGCAGAAGAAACAACCTTCCCAAAGCTGATGTTTTCCAGGTAATAGCTGAGTTTTTATCGATTGTTTTATGTGAAGGAGGCTCTAAGACAGGTCAGGAGTTCTCTTTCCCTTCCCTTATTGCCAAATTCCATCCTCATCGTGGGGATGCCTGAGCTGAGACACTGCCAGAAAACAGCGAATCCAGAACAAATCCACAGCACCTCTCAGGGGCTGCTCTGACCTCACCCTCTTGAAGAGAAATGTTTTTACATTTGATTTCACAGCTCCACAGATTTAAGCTCCTCTGCACCTGCTCAGCCCTCCCAAACCTCCCAGGTTTTTCCTGACCCCTGGCTGAGCTGCCTTCTGCCGCGGGTTTTCCTTTCAGTTGCGTGCCCACGACCACGAATTCCCTACGGAAGGCTGAAAAACCCTTTGGGTGGTAAAATGTGGTACCAGACCAACGAGACCGTCACTTTCGAGTGCCTCCAGGGGTTCCAGTTTCCAGACAGCGGAATGACACCTGTGGGAGACGCTGGGACAGCCACGTGCTTGCCTGGTGGCAGCTGGACACCGCTGCCCACGTGTGTGAGTACCACAGGAATGATTTGGGTTGGGGGGGACCTTAAAGATCCCCCAGTTCCCCCCCGCCATGGTTCAACCTTTCCAAGGTGCTCAGAGCCCTGGGTTGCTGAGCCTGGCTGAGTCCCTGGGTGGGTGCTGCCTGATTTCCAACATGAAAACTGCTGAAACTTCTCAAAAGCTTTTCATTTCTGGTCCTCAGGAGGATGCAGCAGGGGTGGGTGGCTCTCCCTCTGCCCCAGTCCATTCTTACAGGCTTTTCTGGGGTTTGTGTTCCTGTTTAACAGGTGAAAGAAGGTGATGCTGATGTGTGTCAGAAGGTTCATTATATGAAATCGACCTTTGGATGCGGTGTGCCTGTAGGAGAAGTGAAAACTCTGCTGGAAATACAGAAATTGTTCCTGGAGGTTAAAAAACTAGAGATGGAACTAGAAAACTGAAACTAAACTGGACCCCTGTAACGCTCACCTTTCCTTCAGTGAACTCAGTTTGTGCAATCACAGCATCTCTTAGAGGGCTCTGGGTGGTTTTATGGTTTGTGTTTGCATGCCTGGAGCCAGAAAAATAATCACCAGTGCATGGGAGGCTGCTTTTGCCATGCTGGATGCCAGAGCAGGGAGTGGGCTTTGCTCTAATCTACAAGCTTGATTTGCTCTTTAACTAATAAGTTGTTTCACATTTCACATTAGGAAGCGTAGACAGAGATTAAATTTAGCTTTTTAAAGTCACTGCCTTAACTGTGGCGAGCTGAGACAAACGGGAGGGAGGTCCACAGAGGCTGAGCTGAGTCCAGAGGTTGGCTCTGAAGGTGCTTCTGCTGCCGTGGTCCAGCTGGGGCTTGTGTACGTTTGCACCCTGCTGGAAACAGCGGTGCAGTGAGTGTTGAACCTCCTGATTCCTGCTCATCCAGCTCCTGATTCCTGCTCATCTGGGCAAGGGCAGTGCGTGAGAAGTGCATTTGTGAAGGCTGCTGTTACCTCATCCCTGGATTTAAAACAGGGAGCAGGTTCCTGGCCCTGCCAAGTGTCCGAGTTGGTCTCATCTTGCACGTCCCTATTTCTGGTGAGCAAGTGCTAAGAATAGATGTTGGAATTCAAGCAGTTGTGAGCGCAGAGAATCAGGCAGCAAATTCCTGCTCCACAATAAATGCTGATCAGACGCTGTGGCTCTGAGGCAGTGGTTATTCCCGGGGGGTTTATCCCGGGGGGGGAATTGTGATCTGTCATTTTGGCTGTAAATTGGGCAGATTTCCAGTGGGATCCAGTGCTGGTTCTGGGGGAAAGCTGAGCCCTGGCAGCTGGGTGAGCCCTGGGGTGCTCGGGGAGCTGCACCAGCCCAGGCTGGGTGGGAGGAGGAGGAGGCTTCACCTCCTGCATGAGCATCACTGCCAGATGTGTGCTTTTGGAAGTCACTGAAATTGCTTTATTTGTTACCAGAGCCTAAACTAGAGCCGGGGAAGAAGTGGTGTCCCTGATTTGGCACAGAAGGGTGCTTTGGGATGCATCCTGTGCTTCTCCACCCCCAGGTGAGGAGCTCTGCCAGGACAGGAGCTCCCAGCCCTGCTCCAGCGCTCCCCGACCACCAGATGAGCAGGGCTGCACCCTCCCGGTGTGACACCTCTGTCCCCTCCGCCCTGAGCTCACCTGGGACTGCAGATGGGTTTTACCTCCCTGTGCAAGGCTTGACTCCCACAAGTGTTGGTGAAACCCGGGTGTTGCATCCTGAGTGTGTCTGAGGGTGTTTGAGCGGCCCTGGCTGATGCCACAGGGGATGTGTCACAGGGTTAATGAGGACACAGATGTGCTGCTCACGCCTGTTCCTCATTCCTAATGAGTCAGGCAATAAACGGAAAGGAAAATGCTTTTCTTTGCTTCACTGACTCTGCTGACAGCAGATCTGTGGTGCATTACCTGCCAGCAAATAACCGAGGGGGTGTTTTCCTACCCTGGACACAGCTTGGGGCTGGAACGGGGTCCTTTCTCCTCTGGGAACAAAGTTTTGGAAGAGCTATGCTGGTCAGTGTTCGCTGCCAGCCTCAGGACAAACCAAAAGCTTGAGCCTGATGGGGCAGGAGGGACCAGGAGGCTCTCCCCGAGCCCGTGAGTGACAGTTGTCCCCACCCTGGCTGCTCTCCGTGCTCCTGACGGGGATTTCAGCTCCATGTGTGTTCTGGGAAGGTTTCCACGCTCCAGAGGCTTGGTGGAGCCCGCTGCAGCGCATCTCCTCCCAGCTCGGCGCTCAGCCCCCGCAGGCAGCGCTGCTCGGCAGAGGAGCACAGCAGCGGCCGCAATGGGGGCTGGAGCCCCGGGATGGGGGGGACAGCCCGACCCCCCGAGCCGTGGGGCAGCTTCTGGTCACTCTGTGCTGCTCCTGGCCGTGCTGGGGCTCCTCGGCGTTCCTGGGGCTCGTGGTGAGTACGGGGCCGTGGGAAGGACCAGAGACACCTGCCCGGATCCCACCCGGCTGCTCGGGGGCTGGGCTGGGGGCTGCCACCCCCCAAGCCCAGGGATGGACCCACGGCTCGGTGCTGTCACAGACCCAGCCCTGGCTGGTGCCTTTCCCAGAGGGGACGCTGGGGCCACCCCAACCACCCCGCTGGGGTGGGGAAGGGGCCAGAGGAGGGGGTCCTCACCTGAGGAGGTGTTCTCCTGCCACAGGTGACTGCGGGCCCCCTCCTGCCATGACCCACTCCAGGCCATCCAGCGAGGAGCTCTCCAGCAGCTTCCCGGTGGGCTCCCGGGTGACCTTCACCTGCGCGGAGGGCGCCCGCAGGATCCCGGGGCTGCCCGACACCATGGAATGCCTGCCTGGCGACCTCTGGTCCAGGCTGCCGGACCCCTGTGGCCGTAAATACCCTCCTTTCTCTGAAACTCAGCCCGGGTTAACATCCCTGTCCCTCCTGGCGGCTGTGCTGCGCTGGCACCGTCCCCGTCCCAAGGGACAAACCCCAAACCCGCTGTCCCCGGAGCCGCTGGTGGCCGCAGGGGCTGGGAGAGGGGTCACTTGGGGGGTGGAGCTGGGGTCCTGTGCTCCCCCAGCCCGTGCATGTGCTCCTCATGTCCTACTAACCCCTGCCCCGAGCTCCTAACGCTGCTCCATCCCCGCTTCGGTGCCGGCAGCAGTTTGGCAGCCAGGTAAGGAACCCGAATTAACCTGCCACGAGCACCGGGAGCTTTTTGGGAGCGTTCCCGTGGTCCCTGGGGGTGTTTGGCACGCTCCTGGTGGGCGGCTCTTGCAGGCTGGCTTTCCTTGGCTGCCAGGGAGCTGCGCTGCCCCGACCAGGCTGAGGTTCGCTGCCCTGTCCAAGGAGGATGAGAGGAGGAATTTCTTCCCCATTGGGACCAACGTGAGCTATGTCTGCCGGCCCGGCTACGAGAACACCTCGGAGAGTTCCCCCTCCAGCACTTGCCTCGAGAACCTGGCATGGTCAGAAGCTGCTGAGCTGTGCAGGAGTGAGTATCTCTGCTCTGCCCCATGCCCCAAAAAAGCAGCCTTGGCTGCTCCCAACCCACATCCCAAAATGCAGCCTGGTCTAAAGGAGCAACAGCTCCATTACCACAGAATTGGGTGGGTATTCCTTGTCATCCCTATTTAAGACTGAGCAGCAGAAGGATCAGTGATGTTCTTCTTTTATTTTTCTGCTGGCACAAACAGATCTGGTTTGATTTTCACGTTAGGGAATGTTTGGTTGGACTCGGTGAGCTCAGAGGTCTTTTCCAACCTTTTTATGACCCCAAAGATGTTTTCACTGGGACACGGCACAGGCAGGGGACAAATCCCAATTTGCTGTTCCAGCACTGAACTTCAAAATGAAGGCAAAGCATTTTCGTGGTGACACCCATGGAATATTAACACTGGTGATGTGACAGGAATAATTTTTTCTTCTCCCTCACCCACTGAGATAGAAACCCCTCTGTGAGAGTGGAGCCTTTTGGGATCCCCACCTTCCCCTACTGAACCTGGCTCCAGCCAGCCCAGCTGTGATGCCCATGGAGTAAAATGCTCTGGAACCTTCGGGAATAACCCTCTAAGCCTGTGCCTCATGTCCCATCCAGCCTTTTTTGTGTCCCCCAGGGAGGTCCTGCGGCGCCCCGGCAGCGCTGCCCGGGGGGAGGACGGGGCCCCTCATGGACCTGCAGCTGGGAGCTCGGGTGGACGTGTTCTGCCAGGATGGGTGAGTGCTGGGGCACAGCTCCAGAGTGGCACCCAGCTGGAGGGAGGGCACCAGGGCCAGGATTCACAGGCACCTTTTCCTTCAAGTGCCCCCCAGAGGAGCTTTGGGTGTCCATCCCAACAGGACCAGCTGGTTGCACTCTCAGCTGGTAACTCTGGACTTCAATACAAGTTATTTAAATATTTCAGCATAAGATAGTTGAGATATATTGAATAAAAAGAGTTACATTGGGATTTTTAAAATCCAGTTAAGTTCAGCTGGAGAAGTGCAGTGAAGCACAGTTTCCATCAGTCAGGGGCTGACTCATGGCTGCTGCCTGCTTTCAATCAGGGCCCAAATGCAGTGGACTGAGCTGAAATTTTAAGCTCTTGCCACTCCAGCCAGTGTTCCTCCCTCCCAGCAGGAAGCAGCTGGCATCATCTGGCTTGTACTGCCCGGCTCCAAATATAAGAGGGGTTTTCTCTCTCCCTTGGGATGTAATTGGAGAAAATGACAGCATGTCCCACCCTTCTGGGCTTGAGATAAACTTTGGAAATCCACAGCAGGGTGGAGGGATAATGTTGCTCATGTAAGTTAGATCAGATAATTTCCATCATGTCCAGATGCCGGGGGCTTTAGCACAGGAGGGTAATTCAGAGATGGGGAAGGTGTCAGCTGTCAGAACAAGATTTATGAGCTTCCAGCAAACCAATGCAAAAATTGCTCTAATTAAATGTGGATCCATCCCTGTTGCTCCTCACTGGTCCCTGCTGTACGTGGAGGATGCATCTGAATCGCAGAATCCCAGACTGGTTTGGCTTGGAACAGATCTTAAAGCTCATCCAGTGCCACCCCTGCCATGGGCAGGGACACCTCCCACTGTCCCAGGTTGCTCCAAACCCCGTCCAACCTGGCCTTGGACACTTCCAGGGATGGGAAGTCCACGAGATCTCTGGGGAAAGCATCTTATCAGCTGAGGAGGCGCCCCTGCATTGTGCAGGGGTTTGATTTTCCAGCAAAACTTCAGCAAAACGGCTGCACCTGACACCCCAAAGCAGGTGTCGGGGAGGAGGTGGCACTGGGGGACACTGGGGACCCTGCCCTGCCCCACCCGCACCGAGGGGTTCGGCAGATGGCGTTCAGTGACCCCGGTTAGCGGCTGAGCCCAGCCTCGGGAGGGGCCGTGGGTGCTCCTCCCTTGTCACCTCATCCCGGAGGTGACAGCGGCGCGGGACAGGCCCCGGCTGGCGGCAGAGTGAATCAGTCCCAGCGCTGCTGTGCTGGGAAACGGGCAGGGATGGAGCTCCTGATTCAGCAAACCCGTGTGGGAATCCACCCCTCAGCTCAGCGCTGTCTGGCATTCCCCGAGAGCTCTGCCAGCCCCAGCTCCGACTTCTCCCATTCCTGCCTTGGAAAATGCAGAGTCAGAGCAGAGAATCACCTAAAATAGATTAACACAGATCCTGGAAGGAGTTCTGCTGTTAACTGGCAGTGTCAGCATCCCTGCTGGCTTCACACTGCTGATCGCGCTCGTACCGGGGGTGGGTGGGAAATATTGGCCCGTTTTGGGTAGTTGCACTGACTTTTTCTCGTGTATTTTAGGTACAAATTAGTCGGGAATAATTTCATCCGGTGCCAGATGAAAGGGAACGATGTTGAATGGAGCAAACTTCCAACTTGTGAATGTGAGATTCATCTTTAATTGTGAGATTAAACCTTTTTACTTCACCCCACCAGATCCTACATCCCCATGCCCAGTCCAAACCTCTCTTTGGATTGTTTCTGTTGCTATTCTGTGGCTGACCTGTCCCCAGCACTGCAGCTGAGAGATGCCCATTCTGCTGCTGGCACTGTTCCAGCAGTTTTGTTCCCACAAAATCAACATTTTTGTCGTGACTGAAGGTGATGGGGTGAGATTTCCAGGAATCCTGAGCTAGGGCATGGCAAGCTGCTGTTCATTTGTTGTGGCCGTGTTGTGGGAGGGAGAAAGATGTGAGAAGAGAAACACTTCAAGGACAAAGGAAAGAGAATTGGGACAGGCAGCAGTGCTTTGCCCCTCTAGTGCTGGTCACCCACCTTCACTGCCCAGAGTTTATCTTCAGGAATCTGAGGTAGACTCAAACATTTCGTATTTTTATTAAAACCAAAGTTTTCAGCACACACATTGTCCCTCTCTCCTGCAGTAATTACCTGCCCTCCACCTCCTCCAATCAGCCACGGGAGACACGATGGGGAAGGCATTGAAACCTTTGCTTATAACTCCTCGGTGACCTACAGCTGTGACCCCAACTTCCAGCTGCTCGGGAATGGGAGCATCCGTTGTACGAGCAGGGACAAAACCAGCGGAGTCTGGAGCGGAGCTGCGCCCGAGTGCAAAGGTGGTTTCACCCGAGTTCAGGGTCTGATAATTATTTATTAGTGATTATTTATTTATTATTTATTATTAGTTCGGTATTTAGTATGAAACAGCTTAGAACACTGTGGGTATGAGGTGCAGGAGGTGTCAAATGTAAGTGGTAAGGAAATTTTGAAGGGGGAAAAGGCAGTGCTGGAGCGAGGACGGAGCGGTCCCCGCGAGGAAGGCGCAGTGCCCCGAGCAATGCTCGCTCTTTGTCCCCTAGAGAAAAGCTCAGCTGTCAGACTTGGAGCACAAGATGTGGAGAGGAGAGTTCCTCCCAAAAGTGAGTAGGAATGACTCGATATTGAATCAGGTCCCGTTTATTTTTCTCCTTTATCACATTTCTACAAAAGGCCACCCGATGAAATTCACCCCATGAATTTCGTTTTCCCAGGTCCCCAGGGAAATGGAATCCAGCCCTCTAAGAAAGCTCTCACGTGGGAGATGAAGCTCAGCCTCTATCAAAAGGCACTCCAAAACACCATTTCCTCCTCCCAATCTTCCTCTTTCTTCAGAAAATCAGGTCAGTCCTGGAGGGACGACGACATCGGTGGCACTTCCTGGTTACTCCCAGCCCTAAACCCCAGAGTTTTCATTTTTTCCCCCATATTTCTGTTCAGTGAGCAGGAACTGGGCTGCCTCAGAGTTCAGATCTGTTCTACCTTTGTACAAATCCCCAAAATCCTATTCTGGGACCAGCAAAGGATCCATGTGTTCCCCAAAGTACCTGGGGATCCTCCTCCAACCTGGCTGCTTTCAAAACTTGAAACGGTCCAAAGCTGCATCATTTCATGGAAGTGAGTGGGGTTTTGTCATGTTCTTTTCTTCTGTAAGTTTTTCCTGTCTAATTTATATTTTTTGCTGGTTGGGCATCTGGTTCACAGCTCAGCTTTGACTGCACCGACCTCCTATTCTAAGAAAGCTTTGCTTTGTGTGAAATACATTTTAATTTATCAGTTATTTCCTTGCCCTCATGTTATTACAGATCTTTTTTCTCTCTTTTTATGGCATTTTGAAAAGCAAGAGATAACTTTGTACCACGTAGCCCTGAGAGTGCCAGGGCTCCTGTCCTTGCTCTGAGGTGCTGATGCCAACCTTGTTCCACACAGGGAGGTCGTGGGCGGCCAGGAGGAGCTGGACACGCTGGAAGTGCTGCTCCTCCAGATTCCCCACCCGCTGCAAAGGATAATTTTATCCCTGAAAAGGGTGAGTGTTGGCTTTGTGGGACCTGCTGGGAGCTGGAATTGTGTCACTGTAAGTAGGGAAGACTCAACACCCTCTGGAGGGTCTCAGTACCCAGCTGGGGGGTGGTGAAAAGTGTTTGCCCATCCCTGAGTTTTGTCTCTTGGGTCAAAACCAGGAAATCTTTTGCTGTTCCAAAAGTGCCCCATGCAATGGTCACACTTATTAGGACTCTTACACTTTGCTCTGAGATAAAGGATGACCTAAATCAGGTCTGCCCCACCTATAAAATGTAATTTTTTAACGATGATGTTTTAGCATTCCAAGAAATCGATTGGAAGTTACTCCTGCAGGCATTGGCTGATTTCCGTATTTGCTCCTCCCGTCGGCGTTTTTCTGCCTTCCAGCACCCTGACTCCAGCTGTGATTCCTGCTGATCCCCCCACAGTTCCAGAGGCTGCGTTGTCCCAGAAGCCCCCAGACCTCGGGCAGAAGTTCCTCCAGAGCCGGGTTGTGCCACACCCAGCCCGATGCTGTATTTCCAGGGCCGCAGGTTTTCTGCTCGCTGGCAACGCCACAACAAACCCTAAACACAGCCCCAGCCTCCCTGGGGAGCTGAGCTGCTCCCGTAACTTCCCAGGAATTCCTGGCTGCAGCTGATCCAGCTGTGGATCCAGCTGCCAGCAGGGCTGAAAAGCAAAGCACGGATTTCCCCGTCCTGCAGGGTTATGAGTTGATTTCTTTTAGGAAAAGAAATGTTGGTTATTAAATTGTTTGATCTTTACCTCTCCAGTGGTTTAAGCTCTTCCTTTAGCAAAAGCTTCTTCTTGTATCAGCTCCAAGTTCCTTTCAGTTTTTATTTCCACCACAGGAAGATAAAGCCACGTGTGGGCCGGGCATCCCTAATCTCATAACGTAAAGGAGCCACTTCTGCTTTCCAGGGGAGGGAGGCAGCTCAGCCCTGCTGTGGGCACATCAGCCACGCACAGACACAGAAATGCAGCTCCCAAATATCCTCCCCAGTGTTGTCACCCTGCAACGGAGGGACTGGAAAAGTCACGCTCATTCTTTTGGCTGCCTACCCCAATTTTGTCCTTAAAGATCTAAAACTCCCAAAGCCTTTCTGGGTTTTTATTTATGTTTAGTAATAAATGGTGATTGTTTATAAAGGACAGTCTGTGAATTCAGCTCCCTGCTGCTCCCTTGTCATATTTTATTCTCTTTTTCAGGAAGGAATCAGCTTTTGGGTATATCCTGGCAATGTTCAGATTCGATGTTCAGTCAGTTCTTTATCAGCACTCTGAACATTTATTTTCTAAATGCCATCCAAGACAAGTTAAACTCAGTAATATATTAAAAAAAAAAAAAAAAGTAGTAAAGGAGGAAAGCGAATCCATGCAGGAATGTGTGGGAATGTGGTTCTGGGAAGTGCTCTGGCAAAGGAAGCTGGAGCTACACCTCCCTTAATCCTCTTTAACCACCCTGGGCCCGGGCCCTGCAGCCCCTGAGCTGTGGCTCAGCCCAGGCAGACCCGGGGTCAGTCCCAGAAGGTTTTGGGAGCTGAGGCTGAGTTTCTGCGGGAAGCCCGGAGCAGCTCCAGCAGCTCCAGCGCTGCTTTTGCTGTCAGGATTGGCCGGACTCCTCCCGCTGCCCCAGCCCGGCACCAGCTCGGGCCAGGCTGCTCCCTGTGCGGGTCCTCCTGCCCCCAGCAGCTGCTTGGCCCCATTCCTGCCGAGCAGGGAGGGATGGCGGGGCCAGATAAAGCCCGTGGCCCTCGGTGGCTGGGCAGGCACAGAGCCGCTATCGCGGGGCTCAGCCGCTCCGCGGGAGGAGCCGCTGTTTCCTGGGGTAAAACGGGGCAGCAATTGTGGGTGCAGAGGGGCAGGGCCGAGCCTGCTGGTCAGGCAGGGGGTGCAGACATCTCCTGTCTCCTCCCCAAGCACGAAAACAGCCTGGCTCAAGGGTTCAGCCTGTTAGCAAGGGGATTTTACCGAGCTGAAGCTGCAGCTCTTGGTTCCGCGAGTGGAGCCACTCCCTGCGGGGGCTCGGCATCACGCGGAGCCTTTGTCAAACACTTTTCAGCATCTTCGTGCCCCGTGCCAAAGCCACTGCCCTGAGCTAATACCGGAGAATTCCCCGGAATTTAAATCGTGGTTTTTTTTCCTGTTAACAGATTGCTTTTGCATTACGCAGCCACCGTCCCCATTCAGGCCAGCGAGCGGCAAAAACGCAGCCAAGGTATCTCCCCGTAATTTGTCACCGTGATTGCAAGGAGGTGTTTTAAAGGAATACCTTATCCAAGGTGCTGGATTCCTCCCTCAGAAAAACTCCTCTGGGTCTCATTGCAAATGCTTTTGTTAATTCTGCCGGAGATTAAATTGTCCTGGAAAGGAAAATAAAGTGGAAATTTAAAAAAAAAATAAAGTAAAAGGGGTAAGTTTGAGCTTCTCAGTGGAAACATCACTGTTTGCTGGATCACAAAGGGAAGCAGGAAAGTGCAGGTCAGCTGCTGCTGGCTGCCCTTTCCTAGGGGTGGCAGGACACATTCCCCTTCCTGCCGTTTTTGATTTGGGTCTTTTCCTTTGGGACTTGACAGCGTTGGAGCGAGGGGGGTCTTTGCCTTTAGAAGGCGCAGAGTTCGGCTGAGAAGCAGCTGCTGGGGCAGCGGGCTCCCGGAGAGCCGCTCCTCGGGATGCCGGGCGTGTCTGGTGGAGGAGGCACCGCGGGCACCGCGTGTTCCACCCCCAGCCCCGCTCCCCACCGCACACGCCTTTCGTCAGAGATTTCCCGGAGCTGAGCTGAGCTGAGCTGGCCGGGAGGGGCGGGCGGGGGCTCCGGCCCCGCAGCTCGGAGCAGCCCCGCGGGAGTGGCTCCCCGGGCCG
>VWZW01000741.1:554192-580154 GCA_013397115.1 Edolisoma coerulescens | reverse complement strand
GGGACAGGGGCTGGACACGGGGGACAGGGGTTGGACACGGGGGGACAGGGGCCGGACACGGAGGGACTTGGGGATGGGGCTGCGCGGGATGGGCCCGCCGGGAAACGGGGATGGGGCAGCGGCTGCGCGGCCCCGCCGTTATCGCCCTTCTGCCCGCAGGTCGCTGCTCGCAGCCGCCCAGGTTCGTCTTTGCGGAGCCGGTCAGGGCCCCCGAGCAGTCCTACCCCGTGGGGGCCGTGGTGAGGTACAGGTGCCGCCCGGGCTACGCGAGGAGCGGCGACGAGTCCCCCGATGTCACCTGTCTCGCCAACTCCACCTGGTCGAGGAAGGCCGCCTTCTGCACCGGTGGGTTTTGGGACTGGGGAGGGCACATCCCTTGCAGCACCCCAAGCCCCTCCACAGCTCAGAATTGGGTGTGGGTCTCTTCCTGTCCCCATCCCCTTCACGCTGTTTTCCCATGGACCAAGACCTTTGTCCCGAGCCTATGGGCTCTTTATCCATTTCCTTTCTTGGTAAGCACAGAAACCTCAGCTTTTTTAAAACTCATCCTCAGCGTTATCTGTGCTGTTATGTGCTTTTTTTTCCAGTTCCTCATAATTTAATGTGGATTTGTATCCCTTCTGCAAGTGCTGGCGCTTGCTCTGAGGGCATTCAGGTGCCTGATAATCAGGTCGATTATTCTGCAACGACACTGAACAGCTGCTGTCACCTGCATTTCACTCTGATCCTATAAAACAAAGCCAATGCCGAGCATTTGTCCTTTCAGGCAAGTCCTGCAGGCCACCGCACATTGAGAATGGCAACTTTTACCCCACAACCAACCTGGTCTTCGGGACCACTGTGACCTTCACCTGCCATGCTGGGTAAGTGTCACCCCGGGCTGCCGCTGAGTCGAGCTGGGTGACAGCAGCCAGGGGACACTCAGAGGCTTTGGGGGCTGGTCCTTGGCTCTCAGGTGTTCAGATCAGGGGCCACGGGGGTCGGGCTGTCCCCCTGATTTGCTGTCAAACCAAATCATTTTCTGGGCCCCTGTGTGGACTTGGCAGGTTGTTTTTTAGCCGCTTTGCAAAGAATTGTGCTCATTTCCTGTGGCTGCTCATTAGTGATTGAGGGGTGTGTCAGGGTGAGTCAGGCTGCCTGACTCAAGCCAAGGGCTTTGGGGAAAAAAGGGCTGTGGTGTCCTGGAGATGCCCGGAGCAGGGTGAGAGGGAAGGAGAGGCCTTCAGGAACAGTGGCGACACCTGAATCTGCTCAGAAAATAAATTCCTGTTGGATTTACTGCTGCACAGATGGGACTGAACAGACTCAGGGTGAGAGGGGGTCCTGCTCGTGGTCCTGTGGGTTTGTATCCACCCACTGCAAGCATTTCCTTCAACTTCATCACATATTACATTCCTTTAGGTGTTGAGAAAATCCTATTTTATAGGAGAGCCAGCTGATTGCACCCCAGGGCTCAGCTCCTCCAGGGAATACAATTAGAAACTCTTCAACTTCCTCAAGCTCCCGAGGGTTTTTCCACTTTTTTTTCAGAGAGATTCCACCTTTCCTTTCCTCAGGTACCGACTGGTTGGGCCGCCGTCCGCACAGTGCGTAGTGAGGAATGAGAAAGTTTCTTGGGATGCTGTTCCATCCTGTGAGAGTAAGCAGATCTTAACTGGTTTATGCACATCTCTTCCTCCAAGCTAAACCTGCATGATGGAAATATTCTTTCATTTCTTTGCTGTTTCCTTCCCCTGCAGTTATTCTCTGCCCACCACCACCTGCAGTTGAGAACGGGCATCTCCTCAACGGGAATGAAGAGTTCACCTTTGGCATGGCTGCAAGTTACAGCTGCAACAAAGGTTTCTCTCTCATTGGAGAAGCCATGATTTTCTGTACCATTGGTCGTGGCTTCCAGGGAGTCTGGAGCAGTCCAGCCCCTGAATGCAAAGGTAAATAAATGTTAAATGTGCTTTCCTGATGGGCCTACCAAATGGGAGAAGGTGGATTTGAGCCCGAAAGGACTCCCAGCAGTGGGCTGCCAGGTCGTGGTCAGAGGGAGGATTTGGTTTAATAGATCCTTCAGCCCACAGGAATCTCCTCCTCCCTGCCCATGCCCAGGACTTCCTGCAAAGCAGAAATGAAGGGCTCACAGTTCCTTAATGACGTCTCTGTTCTTTCACTCCTTGCCTGTCTCGAAGTGACTGTTCTGATCTAGTAGGTGACATCCTGCCCATGGCAGGGGGTGGAACCAGAAGGTCTTTAAGGTCCCTTCCAACCCAAACCATTCTGTGATTGTCTCAGCAAGCTTCTCACGTCACACCTCTGGTGTCACTGCAGGGCTTGTTCTTGCTATAAATATTCTTATTGTCTTATCTTCACTTCCAGAGGTCAAATGTAAAAATCCACAAGTGGCAAACGGGAAAAGGTTATCTGGCTTCGGCACTGAGCACACCTATGGAGATAAAGTGGGCTTTGAGTGCAATCCTGGCTATTCCATGAAAGGCAGCAGCGTTGTTACCTGTGATGCAAACAGCACCTGGACACCGCCTCTGCCAACCTGTGATCCAAGTGAGCACAGACAAATGTATTTCTGTGCTCCAAAGCTGCAGTTCACTGTTCTTAGTCCGGGCCTTTGGGCATCTTCTGTAACCAGCCGTGTGTTTGTCTCCTTTTAGTCTTCTGTGGTCGTCCCCCACAATTCCCTTTTGCCTCCCCGACGACGGCTGTGGGGGACACCTCTGCTCTCGGGACAACGGTGACGTATCGCTGCGACCCCGGCTTCACGGGAGCACACGGAAAGACCTCTGTTATCACCTGCCAGAGTAATGCAACCTGGTCTGCTGGAGACTCACTGAACTGTGTCCGTGAGTGTCTCCACTTCACCTTGTCTGACCGTGGGAGGGATCAGGACATGCTTGGGATGTCCCTCTGAAGTTTGGGCCGTGTCCGTCTCCGGGTTTGAAGTAATTCCCGTGCTGCTTTCTTTCCCTCCAGGACAGCAGTGCTCTGCTCCCAAGGTAGAGCACGGGAATGTGGTTGGAAATCCCAAGACTTTCCCATATGGAGCAGTTGTGAAATTCACCTGCAACCCTCCGTGAGTGGATCTCTGCTCAGTAGGGACCAGCTCGGGGGGCTGGCACTGGGATCACAGGCAGCACCATCCCTCCTGGGTTTGCCAGTGCAATTCTCCAGTGAAACCCTGTATTTTGCCTTCAGTGTGGCAACACACGTGTGCTGGGTGATGAATGGCAGTGAGCTGCTCTAGCCCAGCTCTTATCAGTGCCCTTGTTTAGTGGCTTTGCTGTGGCCAGATCCCGTTTCACAGCGGGACAATTCTGGTTAATCGCTTGCCTGTGTGCAGTGGTGGGGAGTGTGGGGAAAAGCCCTGCTGGGTCGTCTTCTGGAAAGTACTAAACTTCTTCTCTTTCCTCAGGTATAAACTGAAGCAGTCTTCTGCCACATGTGTGGTAGCAGGAGATGGAGTCGACTGGGATCCAGCACCTCCATACTGTAAGAGGGAAAAGCCCTGCACAGAGTCATTAAATAACAGCTGGCACTGCTCTGGGGGAGCTGCCTTGCTGGTGGCCTTGGGCTGCTCCTACCTGTACTTCTTAATCAATCAGCTGTAAAAATCAGGATTTCAATCCTGACTCAGGCCTCAGCTGCAATATTCTTGCACAATTCAGGAATCATTCTGACAAAAGAGAAGGAGCAAGAGAAGAGCAGAAATCAGGGGGGAAAAGCTTCACAAGAGGAAAGTTTTCTGTCTCCAGTACCAGGGAGAGATGAAGATAATGTTAGAACTGTTCACTCAGTTTGGTATAATGCTGAAATTGGGTGTTACAAAATCAATGTTTGGCCTGACTGGGCACCTCAGTGGTTTATTCCATGGGGAGATCCTGCAATAAACCCATCTGGGTTTTAACCTGTGGAGCTGGGCTGTGCAGGGGTCTCGTTCTGTGTGTTGTTGATTGTTTTCCACGTGCACTGGCTCCAGTTTGAGGCACTGCATGTTGTGGAGTTCATGAATTGCTGTGCTGGGTGGGTGCAGAGTTTCATGTTTTGTCTCACTTCCTTTCCAGGTGGAGCGAGCGCGATCATTGTTGGTGAGTAATGAAGGGCCAGGGGTTGGACTTGATCTTTGTGGGTCCTTCCAACTCGACATGTTCTGAGATTCTGGGCTCCTGAGCCCTTCCCTTACCCAGCTCCTGCCTGCCTTTGTTATTGTGTCCTGTGTGTTCTGCTTGAAATAGGCTTAAAAGCTACAGCCTGTGCTCATATTGGTATTGTCGGTGCTTTAAATCAGGATGTGAAAGGGAAGGGGGAGCGAAAGGGGACCAGGGAGGGAAAAGACAGCTGATTGTGTTTAAAGACTGAAACTTCTTGTTTGTGTCTTGTAGGAATCCTCCCCCTCCTCCTGGCAACGCTGGTTATGAGCATCTAGGTTAGGGAAGGGGCGCAGTGAGAAGGCACCTGTAGACACGCTGGACTTGATCCCAGTGCTCTGCTTTTCCCTCCTGTGAAAGTGGCCTTGAAGCAGCAACCGCCAGCCCTTGGCTGGCAAAGCCCAGCCAGGAAACCCTCGCAGAGCTCTGTGGGGCTGGAGCGGTTTGGAAGCTCCCTGGCTGGAATGCTGCCCAGAAACTGAAGGCAGTTATCCCTGTGGGAAGTCACAGAGATGCCAAAGACCTTCCCCCTGCAAGAGAGGAAGCTCGAGGAATCCCTGGGCTTTGGGTTCCCCATGCGTTGGGTTCCTCAGCACCTCTGAGGGCACGCTGGGCTGGGCCTGCTCAGACTCGGGGGGGCTCTGAAGGGTCCTGAGGTGGAAAGTGCAGCCCCTGCTGAGAGGATCAGCAGGGAATGTGTTCCTGAGAGGGATCTGTGCTTACGTGGTTTGAGCCAAGGAGGATGTGTGAGTCCGGCCTTACCTCTGAGCATTGAAAACCACAGAGTCCTCCAGGCTGGGAAAGACCTCCAGGATCATCGAGTCCAGCCTTTGACCGGACACCACCTTGTCCAGCAGGATTGTGGGCTCTTGCTCTGATCCCAAGTAGGTGCAGATGGACATCGAGCCAAATCCCTGAGGTACTCCTCCATGGGGAACAGGACACCAACCCCACAGCTTTTGGGCACTTTGTTTTCATCCTGCCCGACCTGACCCAGTCGTGGTTGTGCTGAGGATGGCGTGTGAGCGTGGAGAGGGGTGAGGGAGGAACCATGTGGGCAAAATGCCCAGGATTTGTGTGGGTGATGGAAAGGCCATGCTGAGGCGTTGGGGTCCTTTCCTGCTTGTAACCCAGCCTGGCTAAAGGATCCCTGAATAAGCTGAAGAGGTGTCATGAAATGGAGTTGATATTGGAAGGTTTCCTGTTTAGAAGGGAAAAAACACTGTGGTGGAATTCTGACTGGTTAAGCCTGAGACATTCAGATTTTTAGCTGCTGGTAAAGCAAATTGTTGAGGTTTGGGGTTTTGTCTGCTGCAGAGGTAAATCACCCATCTGGGAGCTTCTCATGATGCACACTCGGGAACAGGAACCATCCAAAATGTGTCTACTGCAGGCCTTTGGTTTCTCTGTTTTCCCCGGTGCCTTCCTCTAGCAGGAACTTTCCTCTAGTGAGGAGGAAACCCACAAACAACCATTTCCATCCACACGTCAGCCTTGTTCCGAACAGCCCCCCCAAGTTCTCCCTTCCCAGCAGAGCACTGTCCTGTTCAGCTGTCACAGGGCCACTGCAGATCCTGTTTCTTCACCCTTGCAGAACAAGCACTTGCACATTGCTGGTTATTTTTATTTCTCTCTTACCATAAGCCATGTGAGTGACTGAATGAACAAAATACAACCTAAAGCCTCGCAGCTCTGGGTTGTGTTTGGTTTTGCTATTTTAATCCCAGCACGTTTATTCCTACTGCAAAGTCCAAAGTGATTTTTTTTCCTGATGATTTAGCACATGATTTGGGGATCAGCTTGGAATTATCTCCCCACAACCAAATGAAAGGAATTGTGAATGCTGTGACAGAGTTTTACAGGTGTGATCACCAAAACTTGCCATGGAGAGGGTTTATTTACTGTATTTGTAATCAACTGTACATAATTTTACTTTATAATCTGAGTGTAAACGACCCAGTGCGATTCTGAAGTGTGAATGTTGGATTTGTAAGAGTTGGAAACTCTCTGTCAATAAAAGGGACAAAAGGACTTGAGCAGTTCATGTCTTGCTGCTTGTTTTGGGCTCAGAAAGTGTCACCTGGGCGAGGTGGGGAGCAGGAGCTGCTGGGGTGGCTCCTTCAGCAGAAAGTCCTGTCTGGGGGCTTTATTCTTCTTGCCAGTGGTGAGGGATGAGCCCAGGGCTGGGTCAGGAGGATCTGGGTCCACAACTGGCCCCACTGTTATGGGAGGAGAGAATGCCCCACTCTGCCCATCCCATACCTGGGCAGCTGAATTGTGCCATGTCCCTTTAGGTGCCACTACCTGGGAAGCTGGGACGGAGCCTGGGCCAGTTCCCCCAAGGGAGGAGGCTCTGCACCGTGGGCACGGTGCAGCTGCAGCCCCTCTGCAGGCATTCACCCCTTTTGCACCCCTCTTTCCACATCCTCCCCTGCCAACACCAGCAGCAGCAGCAGCGTGAGGCATCTGCAGCCTCCCCGGGGGTGGGTGCTGGCTGTGCCTGCGTGTGCTGGGACCCCACAGGTTCCTGTCCCACAGTCCTGGGAAGTCCCCCAGCAGCGTCTCCTTCTGCACACGGGGGCAGTGGGGGGAACTGGGGTGCCCATATCTGCCCCGTGCCCCCGGGAGACACCGTCCGTGCCGGGGATGGTGCCCACCTTCACCTTCTGCCTGCTGGGCAGCTCCGCTCTGCTCCTCAGCACCGCGCCCGGGGCTCAAGGTAAGGCAGACCGGCAGCTCTGCCCCTCTGGGGCCTTCCTCCCACGGCCCTCCTCTTCCTCCCGGCCGCTCCTCTCCTCGCTGGTCCCTGCGCTTTTCCCTGCGGAGGGAAACGGGAGCCCTGCGCTGGTCCCAGGCGGATCTCGGCATCGCAGAGCCTCCGAGCTCCTCTGCTGGTGACAGAGACCTCTGGGACAGCACCCGAGCCGCACGTCAGTGGCCAGGGAATGGCACCCCCAGCCCAGGCTGGGCACCCCCACCCAGCTCCCTGGCACAGCCGTGTGCTCCTGGCAGCACAGATCCCTGCAGGGTCAGTCCCGCACTGCCCGGTCAGTGTTTTCCTGGGTCGGGCTGGCCCTTAGGATGGACTTCAGAGCCTGCAGAAAGGGCAGGAAAGGCTCTTCACCTCGCTGGGTGGTTGACATGAGATCCTGGACAGCCAGATTTTGGCAGCTGAGGAAGCAGCAGAGTCCCCCAGGAGCACAGGGAGGGTCCTGCAGCCCCAGGGACCCCCGGCCCAGCTGCAGCCCGCAGTGCACCCCACTGCTCACGGCCACCAGGCTGCACGGCCACCCTCCATCCCGGCAGGAACCCCTGGGAGCTGTGTGGGTAAACATTGCCTTTCCCTTTCCAGGTGCCCTCTGCCCGTTCCCCCGTGTCCCGTACGGCAGGGTGTCCCCTGGCCGCCATCACTACAGGACATGGGACACGGTGACCTTCGCCTGCAACCCGGGGTACGCCCTGCAGGGCCCCCGCAGCAGCACCTGCGGAGCCGACTCCAGGTGGAACCCCCCTCTGCCGCAGTGCAAAAAGGGTGAGTGGCCCGGCGGTGGGAGCAGTGCCGGCCGCGGGGAAAGCTCCCTCTTGTGTCCTCTCGAATTCAGTGCGAAGGCAAAGCCAGGATGGATCTGTCTTGGCTTCCCTTCTCCACCTCAGTGCTGCCAGCTTGGCTGGCAGAGAGGCAGACACGTGCTGGGGCGGGACATGGGGATGGCTGTGCCCTGTCTGGGGCTCCGAGAGGGATGGGGAGAAGTTGACCCCGCGGGATGGCAGGATCTGAGTCCTGGGGGATTCGTGTCACAGCTCCTGGGCAGATGTGGGGCATTTTCACCTTCATTGTGGAACGGGAATTAATCACAGCTTCTCACTGCCCTTGCTGCTTCCATGTCCGTGTGGGTCCCTGCCAAACCCTGTGATGTGCCTGTCGTCCTGTCGGGACTGCCTTTACTGCCAGCAATTTCTTCCAGGTGCAGCTGCACCTTTAGAGAACTAAAGCCCTGATCTAGCCAGTGGAACACAGAGCAGAACTGGGGATATCACCCTGACATTACCCGAGCTGTCCCAGCAGCACCCAAACCAGAAAAGAGCTCACCCACAGGACTCTTTCTTTCCCTCTGCAGAGGTGACATGTCCTCGGCCACCAAGCATCGCCAACGGGCTGCACAGGGGACAGTCCTCGGACAAGTTTTCCCGGGGAGTGACCGTGTCCTACAGCTGCCAGGAGGGCTTTGAGCTGCTCGGGAATGCGTCCATCACCTGCACGGACACCGGGCTGTGGAGCCGGCCCCTGCCCCGCTGTGAAGGTGTGTGGATGCTTCACTGCTGCTGCTGGGTGTGCTGCAGGAGCAGAGCTCAGGGCAGGGGGGAGAGGGGAGGGTCTGTGTGTGCAGGGTCTGGCCCACGCAGTGAAGCTGGAAGGATGCTGTTCCCACAGCGATCGGCTGTCAGGTGCCCGAGGTGCAGAACGGGAAGGTCTACAACCTGCAGAGCACCTACAGAGCTGGAGAGACTCTGCACTTCGACTGTAACCCCGATTATGCAGCAGAGGACACCTACGAGGCTCGGTGCCAGCCCGGGGGCACCTGGGACCCGCCGGTGCTCGTGTGCGTGAGGGGTGAGTGCGGGGGCTGCTGCTTCCCGGGGCTCCCTGCCCGGCAGGGGCTCTCTGCAGGCAGGAACGGGGGTGCAGGCAGGAACGGGGGTGCAGGCAGGAACAGGGGGTGCAGGCAGGAACGGGGGGGGCAGGCCGGGCTTTAACCCATCCGTGCAGCATCTCTCTGGCTGCCTTCCCCTTGCTCCCTCTTCTCTCGCTGAGTTCAGGTCTCCCATCTCCCTCTCGCAGCCCGGCCGTGCCCGATGCCTCCGGAGGTCGCCAATGGCAATCACAACGGCCAGGGCAAAGCGTTTTTTCCGGCTGGAATGTCCGTAAGGTACTCCTGCAATCCCGGCTATTACCTGGTCGGAAATCCCGCTGTGTCTTGCAGAGCATCGGGGAACTGGAGCCAGCCCCGCCCTCGCTGTGAAGGTCAGTCTGGGCTCTGTCCCCTCGGGACAAACTCACGGTGGGCTCTGAGCACAGGGGATGCCCTCACCATGGCCACTGAGACCTTCAGAGAGAGGCTAAATTCCATTTTAATGAAACAGATGGGTTTATAATATGTAAAGAACAAGCTAAGGTCCATGAATCCAGAGCCAGCACCCTCCTCCCTGTGCTCCAGCGAGTCCATGGAGAGCTGGGCGGTGACAATGCTGGGACCAGGCACGGGCATGGGGTGGGACACAGCTTTTAGGGGAGACCAGCTGGGTTTTTATGAATCATTTCAATACTCTCTGTCCAGAAAAATCACAGGAGAGACAGGACACCCCAAGGCTGCTGTCAGGATGGAGCTGGCAGTACCTGGGGTTCGAGCCCTCTGTCCTCCCAAAATTTGCCATGCTGCAGGGCGGGGCTGAGCTGGCTTTCCAAAATCACCTCTCCCAAACTCTCATGCACTTTTCCCCTCCCTCTGCAGAGGTGACATGTCCTCAGCCACCAAGCATCGCCAACGGGCTGCACAGGGGACAGTCCTTGGACAAGTTTTCCCGGGGAGTGACCGTGTCCTACAGCTGCCAGGAGGGCTTTGAGCTGCTCGGGAATGCGTCCATCACCTGCACGGACACCGGGCTGTGGAGCCGGCCCCTGCCCCGCTGTGAAGGTGTGTGGATGCTTCACTGCTGCTGCTGGGTGTGCTGCAGGAGCAGAGCTCAGGGCAGGGGGGAGAGGGGAGGGTCTGTGTGTGCAGGGTCTGGCCCACGCAGTGAAGCTGGAAGGATGCTGTTCCCACAGCGATCGGCTGTCAGGTGCCCGAGGTGCAGAACGGGAAGGTCTACAACCTGCAGAGCACCTACAGAGCTGGAGAGACTCTGCACTTCGACTGTAACCCCGATTATGCAGCAGAGGACACCTACGAGGCTCGGTGCCAGCCCGGGGGCACCTGGGACCCGCCGGTGCTCGTGTGCGTGAGGGGTGAGTGCGGGGGCTGCTGCTTCCCGGGGCTCCCTGCCCGGCAGGGGCTCTCTGCAGGCAGGAACGGGGGTGCAGGCAGGAACGGGGGTGCAGGCAGGAACAGGGGGTGCAGGCAGGAACGGGGGGGGCAGGCCGGGCTTTAACCCATCCGTGCAGCATCTCTCTGGCTGCCTTCCCCTTGCTCCCTCTTCTCTCGCTGAGTTCAGGTCTCCCATCTCCCTCTCGCAGCCCGGCCGTGCCCGATGCCTCCGGAGGTCGCCAATGGCAATCACAACGGCCAGGGCAAAGCGTTTTTTCCGGCTGGAATGTCCGTAAGGTACTCCTGCAATCCCGGCTATTACCTGGTCGGAAATCCCGCTGTGTCTTGCAGAGCATCGGGGAACTGGAGCCAGCCCCGCCCTCGCTGTGAAGGTCAGTCTGGGCTCTGTCCCCTCGGGACAAACTCACGGTGGGCTCTGAGCACAGGAGATACCCTCACCAGTGCAAACAGATCCTCCAAGAGGGTTAATTCCCTGTAAAGTGTATCATGGAATCAATTAATGTCCAGCCTTCCTACGGCTGGGGAGGTCTGTGTGGCCATCACGCTGATTTTGTTGTTGCAGTATTAACAGCCCGTGGTTTTGTGTTTTCTTTTGCTCCAACGCCCCCTGCACACCCTCATTTCCAGTGACTGTCTGCGTCAACCCAACCGTAGCCAATGGAAGGCAAGTTGATGGTCACGGGCTTCTCTCTGCACCGGGGCAAACGGTGACATTTCAGTGTCACGATGGGTACAGCCTGCAGGGCAGTGCCACAGTGTCCTGCCAGGAGGATGGCAGCTGGCAGCCCCCTGCTCCTGTGTGTGACAGACCACTGCACCACCAGAACTCCTCGAACAGGTCCCCAGGTAAACCATGATGCAGTTGCCTTGTGGGACTGTGCTGTTTTATGTCCTCTAAACCTGTTTAAAAAATGTTGGTAAACCCTTTGAGGGGAAGATTTAAGCCTACCCTGGGAATAAGAACCTAATCCTCTGCAATCCTTTGGGAAAATATGTTGTGTTTGTTGATTAATGGCTATATTAATCAAAATAAACATTTTTGCAAGGCAAACCAAACCCCTTTCCTCCTGACAGTGCTCTTCGTGTGCTTGCCCCCGACGTGCCTGTCCTGCCTGGTTCTCATGTCTCTTTTCTCTCTCAATAGGTGCTTGTGATGCTCCCACAAGGTTACAGTTTGCTGAGCTAAATGAGGAGCATAGAAATGCCATTGATTTTTCTGTGGGGAAGACTGTGCAATACTCTTGCCGCCCTGGATATGCTAAAATCCCAGGAATGTCACCTACTATTACATGCCTTGAGAGCGGAGTGTGGTCAGAAGCACTCGAGTTCTGTAAAAGTGAATAGCTCCTTGATTTGGTGTCCGTTGTTGCAGGAGGAACAGGTCCCAGGTTCTGTCCATGCTGCCAAAACCTTGACGTTGTTCTGAATTTGTGACTAGTAAAGCCATGTAACTCTTTGCTGTTGGAAACCCGTGGTGGGGGTGACTGGGAGTGTGGGCAGGTGACTGGAGGAGGAATTGCATCTGTTGGACTGTGGTGTAGAGGGACAGGAGCCTAAAATGTGGGTGTTTTCCTCCCCCAGGGAAACAGTGCAGTCACCCTGGTGAGCCCATGAATGGGAAGATTATTTCCCTGACAGATCTCCAGTTTGGGTCCACAGTGGTCTACAGCTGCGAGGAAGGGTAAGTCCTTGTTTAGAGGTGGATCAGTGCCTCCTTTTTCAGCTCCTGTTCATCCACTCCCAGTAAATGGATTCTGCAGAGAAGCCCCTGCACAGGGTTCTGTACCTACAGAGCACACAAGGTGCTCACTGGTGTGCACATAAACACTGTGCAATGGGGCAGAGCAAGGAAGGAACTTCCCCTTCAGGGCCACAGCTCTGCTGCCAGCAGGGCTGGTCCCACATCCCAGGTGGTGGGGAGGAGCAGTAACTCCGACTGGATGGCTTGGGATGAATGACCAATCCTTTTAACACCAGGCACAGGTTAATTGGACAGTCCAGCAGACGTTGTGAGGTCTCTGGGGGACATGTGGCATGGAGCGGGGACGTTCCCTTCTGTCAGCGTAAGTAGCTCACAGCTCCAGGGATTTGCACAGATCTGGGAAATGTTTTCCAGCAGAGACTGCCACATCTTTCCAATCAAAGCTTTCACAGGCAATTTCTCTGCTCTGTGGGCAGGAAAACTATCAGAAGGTTTGGGAGTCGTAAGAAAGCAGTCTGGGAAAAGGTACAAGATCCCAAAGCTTAATGGATTATGGAAAGCAACGTCTCAGCTGGAGCTTTTCCAGCAGTGCTTGAGTCTCCTGCTGCTGACTCACACCATGAGCCCAGTGCAGGACAGGAAGGGAAAACACGTTCAGCTTAGGGGTTGTTTTGTCAGACCCAGGGAGACCAAGGGTTAGTCCTAAGGAGAGACAGACAGGGCCAGCAGTGAATCCCCAGATCCCAGACTGTGGGCTTGCTCCTTCTCCCCAAGCACGAGTGAGTGCCCAAGAGCTGCTGTGCTGTTCCTCAGCAATCTCACCTGGGTGTTTCTCTGCTGATCAAGCAATGTGGCTGATTAGGGCACAGTTTCATATGAAGAAAGAAACATTTGTTGGTACATTCTGGGGTTTTAAAGCATTTCCCAGATTCTCCAGGTAGGTGTGAACCACAGGTGACACACAGGCTGTGCCTGCTCCATGCCTTGGCACCAGGATTTTACACAAGTGATGCAAAACAGGTATTCGCTTTCTTCTTCCTTAAAGAGCAGAAAATACAAAGCATGCAGGTGTTTCCTCCATGGAGGTTTGATTCCTGCTCTGCTTTCTACCTGCCAGGGAGGCGGGATCCTGCTGCCAACAAGGTCTGGCCTGGGAGGTCACTTCATTCCATCTTTAGGACAAGTGTTAGTGCCCCACAGACTGAGGGATTTCCAGCACTCTGGTGCTGCTGTTGAAGCCTTGTTCTGCCCCTCTGCAGGCATCCCTTGCGAGCCACCTCCGGACATTCCCAACGGGAGGCACTCGGGCCAGCTGCTGAACGAGTTCCACTACGGCACCTCGGTGACCTACACCTGCAGCCCCGGCTTCCCGCTGCACGGGGAGCCCTCCATCCACTGCACCACCCGCGACGGCACCAACGGCGTGTGGAGCGAGCCCCTGCCGGCCTGTGGAGGTGGGGCTGGGCTGGCTGTGGGCGCAGGCACCCCCAGCAACCCTCCCAGCACTGCTGTTTCGTGTTGGGAAAGACTGGGAAACTCCAGCCGGCTGGAATTCTTGCCCCAGGATTTTCAGGACCTGAGGTGCAGCTGAGGCCAGGCAGAGTAGGGGAGGCTGGAGGGTCCAGGATCCCCTTTCCCCTTGGAGATGTTTGGTATTGCTGGATGCAGGCACAACATCATCTCTAGGAAAATGATTTTCAAGCTTGTGTTTTAAAATTGCAACCCTCGGTGGCTCCACGGCTGCACAGCTCTGCCTGGGGGCCTGTTTTGAGTACCTGCACCTCTTTTTTTTCAGTGGCGAGTTGTGCTGTCCCACAGATCCAGCATGGGAGACTCGTGGCTCCCAGGGCTGCCTACACACACGGGGACACCGTGACCTTTGAGTGTGACCAGGGCTATGCCATGCGTGGCCACAGAGAGGTCCAGTGCCAGCCAAACAACACCTGGGAGCCACCGGTGCCGGTCTGCGAGCAGGGCAAGTGTCCCAACAGGGCGTGAACCTTCCCTGCTCTCCCAAATCCGCCTTTTCTTGGCTCTTTAACAGCCGAGCTGGTTCTCTCTCCCGGCAGCTGGCTGCAGAGCCCCTGCCAGGCTGGGCTTTGCCGAGCTGAAGGAGCCCTACAGGAACCGGGCGGTGTTTCCCGAGGGGAGCAGGGTGGAGTACGTGTGCCGGCCGGGGTACGCCCAGCTCCCGGGGGTGTCACCAACCATCTCCTGCCTCCGGAACCAGACGTGGTCTGCAGCCCTGCAGTTCTGTACAAGTACGTCCTACGAGTGCTGGAAAAGCTGAAGCGTCGGGCTGGGCTGGTGTTCCGGGTTTTCCCTGGGTTTCTTTGCCTGCTCTCTGTGGTGACATCCCCGGCTGGGATGTGAGCAGCAGCTCAGGGCTAACGGAGGCTGGCGTTCCCTTCCAGGGAAGCAGTGTCCCAACCCAGGGAACCCAGCGAATGGCAGAGCTGTTGTCCTGACAGGTCTCCTCTTCGGGTCCGAAATTACCTACACTTGTGACAAAGGGTGAGTCTTGCCCCAGCTCATTTCAGCTGCCAGGTGAGAGTGAAGTGGATTTTCAGCTTTACACAGCCCAGTTCCCAAGTCAGAACTCTTGGCTGCCACTTGCAAGGGCTGTAAAGAAATCTCAAGCCAAGAAATCTCGCTGTTAAATTAATTAATCCTTCTGTGTGGTCCAGGTACAAGTTGGTTGGAGGCTCCCAGAGAACTTGTGAGGTCTCTGGCACACATGTCTCGTGGAGTGGGGATGCTCCTGTCTGCCAGCGTAAGTAGGCCACCACAACAGGCCCTTGGGGATGGTTTGCAAGATAAAGTGGAACTGCTTTCAAGCCAAAGGTTTTATTACAAAAGATTTCTGAAGTCTCTGAAAATGTAAAATCTTCCTTTTCCCTCTTCATTTTTTCATGGATGCTTCTGAAAATGTTTTCAAAGGTCTTTTATTTATTCTGGTCCAAACTGGGAAGAAACATTAATATTTTAAACTCCCTGTTAGTGGGTAAGTATTTCTCACTGGGCACGTGTAGGAATGGTGTGGCCAGTCTCTCTCGGTGTCACCAAGGGTTATGGAAAGGGAAGTAAGAATTGTCCCAGTGCCTCCAGACACGGGCAGCAAGGAAGTGACTCACGGGAGGGCACAGATTTCCATTCCCACATGTGATTTTTTCCATGCAAAGTTTATTCCTGGAGAATTCGGGTCCTTGTGTCACTGCCGAGGTGGTTTCCTCTCCATCAGCGCCCTTCCTGGGCAATGTGTGTGCCCTGCAGCCCCTGGGCAGGGCTGAACGTCCCCCTGTACTGCCCACAGGCATCACCTGTGATCCCCCCCCGGCCATCCCCCACGGGACACACAACGGGAGCTCCAGGGACACCTTCTCCTTCGGGGACGTGGTCACCTACAGCTGTGCCTCGGGGCTGTCCCTGGCCGGGGCCGCGTCCCTGTCCTGCGGCTCCGCGGACGGGCAGCGCGGCAGGTGGAGCGGGGCAGCGCCGCGGTGCCAAGGTACAGCTCGGGGGTGCCCACAGCACGAGGGACAGCCAGGGCTGGGGAGGGACCTGCACCGGCCTACGGGGGGAGAGCTCACATGGCTGATTTTATTCACAGCAGCTGATGTCAGTATTCAAAGCAACTCAAAGAATTCACAGTGTATTTTTATCATTTTTCTAGGCACGAAATGCTGATTTGGGTAGCGCTTTAGTATAACTTCTTTTTCTTTTTGATGCTGACGGGGAAGTACAATTATTACTTCAGTTTTCATTAGATTTTAATTTGATGTATTACTTTTGAAAAAGCTCTAAAAACCCAGGATGTTTGCCTCTGGTTGAGAAAAGAGCTAAGGAAAGGTCCTGGGGAAGTCACATGTCACCTTGTCCTGCCTGATTACACCTGTGCTGTCTCCCTCCTTGGCTTTTAGATGGTTGGATTTTTGGTTGTTTTTCGTGCCCTGTCCCTGTTTCTCACCCGCCTTTCCTTGTCCCTGGCAGAGGTGAGGTGCCCGGACCCGCCGAGCATCGCCAACGGGCAGCACAGTGCCCGGCCCGGGGACAGGCACGGCCCGGGCTCGGCGGTGCTGTACTCCTGCTCCCAGGGGTATTCCCTGCTCGGGAACGCCTCCATCCACTGCACCGCCGCCGGAACCTGGAGCCGGCCCCAGCCCCGCTGCCAAGGTGTGTCTGTGGGACTCCTCTGCCTGCCCCTGGGCTCTTTCCTCCTTCCTGGCTCTCGGTTTGATCACTGCAACCAAATCCCCAAGGAGAGGCAGAGCCCAGAGGTGCTGCGGGCAGGAGGAGCCCCCTCTGCCTCCGTGGGTTTCCCTTTCTGTTCCCACTGAGCACAAACGCTCAGGAACAGCTCAGTGATGATACTTTGTGTAAGAACAAGAGTCAGGAATGTTGAGATGCCCGTGACAGTGATGGCAGGGCTCAGCAGCAGGTGCTGTCCCTGCCCAGAGTCCCTCCATAGCCAGGATGGGTCTCACATCCCCAGCTCTTCACATCCTTGTGCTCTTCCCTTCCAGCAATCGGCTGCACCAGGCCCGAGATCGAGAATGGAAGAGCGACTGGATTTGAGACCACCTACATGCTGGAGGACATCATTTTCTTTGAGTGCAACTTTGGTTATGCCTTGAAGGGCTCTCAAGAGTCTCAGTGTCAGTTTGGGGGCAAGTGGGACCCTCCTGTCCCCACCTGTAAGAAGTGTAAGTGCAGAGGAGGGGCAGGGTGGGTGCTGATTTCTTCTGAACCACTGTGGGGAGGTAAAGGGGCTGCTCTCAAGGACTGGAAAGGAAAAGCATGCACATGCTTGCGGTATCAGCTCTTGGCTAGCTGGGACTTTTTCCTCTCCTTGCAGTGCCGCTGTGTCCTTCCCCTCCAAGTATCAGAAATGGCCAGCACGACAGCAAAGACGTGAGGGAGTTCATCCCTGGAATGTCAGTGAAGTACCACTGTGACCCGGGGTACGTCCTCACCGGGAAAACCATGGTTTCCTGTCTGCCATCGGGATCCTGGAGCATCCCTTACCCGCTGTGTGAAGGTGAGCTGTAAATGCTGTTACCCACGGGGGAAAGGGAGAGCACCGTGCTCACCCGGCCTCCCCTGAACTGTGACCTCGCAAACCCAAAGGGGGAACCCTCAGCTCTGGCAGCCGCTTCCCCAGCCCGAGCTCTGCCGCTTTTCCCTCCCAGTGATCACCTGCACCAGCCCCAGCATCAAGGACGGAGAGGTGGCTGAAGGCCGGAGGGCTGTGTACCACCCTGGGGACAACGTCACCTTCCAGTGCCACCCCGGCTTCGTGCTGAGGGGCAGCCGTGGGGCCAAGTGCCAGCCCGACAGCCGCTGGGTGCCCGCCGTCCCCTCCTGCCAGCCAGGTGAGCCAGGCGTGTCAGGCTTTGCTGTGGTACAAGTGCTGCACCTCCGGGTAAAATCCCTAAAACTCTGCTCTGCTCCTGCCCCGGCAGTGCTGCTCTGCCCCCCGCCCCCCGTCATCGCCCACGCCACGCTCAGCGCCGAGCCAGGGATGAACTTCACCAGCGGCACCTCCGTGAGCTACAGCTGCCAGCCCGGCTTCGCCCTGCTCGGGGACCCCTCCGTCCTCTGCACGGCCTGGGGCAACTGGAGCCTTCCCTATCCACGCTGTGCAGGTGGGGCTGGCTCAGCATCCATCCTGTGCTGGGCTGAGCATCCATCCTGTGCCGGGCTCAGCATCCATCCTGTGCCGGGCTCAGCATCCATCCCATGCCAGGCTCACCCTGGACCAGGCAAACCTGCCAGACCGCAGGATTACATTGTATGGGGGGAACCACACACAGGAGCTGTGTTCACTTTGATGGCACTGGGAATTAGCTGGTGGCATTGCTCAGGTTTCCCAAAAGGAGACAGGCTTGGGTGTTCTAAATACTGAAATTAAAGATTTCCGTGCTCTACAGCCCAAAGTCGTGTGAAGGCACCACACTGGCCAAACTATTTTTTGGGGCATTGTTTTATTTAGGGTTTTTTTAAGGGCATATAAACTGGTGCTGGTGTCCTTACATGCTGAGTGTTATTTGGTGCAGACCAATGTCAGACTACATAGAAGATACATTAATAACTTGGAGTTTAGCAGTGCCTATCAATGCACCTGTTTCTCTTTAGCTGCACTTCACAGCCAAGGACATATTTCTCACGCCCATTTTGTTTCTTGGCAGCCGGTTGTGGCACACCAGCACCGTTGTTATTTGCTGAGCTAAGTGAGGAATATAAAAATCAGACTGAGTTTCCTGTTGGGATGACTGTGAACTACACTTGTCGGCCTGGATACGTGGAGCAGCCACAGATATCACCAACTATCACATGTCTTGAAAATCTAACGTGGTCTGAAGCCCAGGAGTTTTGCAAACGTAAGTTTTGCAGATGCTCCTAATTTGTTTAAATCGTTGTGCGATGAAGCCTTGTAATTTCTTCTTTACCACTTCCCCCTCTGGAGGGTTTGGGCAGACTCCTGAAAATAGTGATTCTTTTCCTATGACACTGAGTTAAAAAAGTGTAAAATCAGCTCATCTCACTCCCTGCCATGGGCAGGGACACCTTCCACTGTCCTAGGCTGCTCCAAGCCCTGTCCAGCCTGGCCTTGGACACTTCCAGGGATCCAGGGGCAACCACAGCTGCTCTGGGCACCCTGTGCCAGGGCCTGCCCACCCTCACAGGGAGAAATTCCTTTAGGCACTGGAAGGGGCTCTGAGACCTCCCCAGAGCCTTCTCTTCTCCCGGCTGAACAACCCCAACTTCCCCAGCCTGTCCCAGCATCACGGCCTTGCCCTTTTCTCAGTTCTGTTTTGCCCTCTCTCTTCAGTGCTGCAATGCCCTTCACCTCCAAATATCGACAAAGGAAACCACGACAGCCAGGATTTGGAGGTTTTCCCCGTGGGGATGGTTGTGAACTACAGCTGTGCCCCTGGCTACAGCCTGCTGGGAGAGGCATCCATCCACTGCACCGACTCTGGCAACTGGAGCCTCCCTCTGCCTCAGTGTGCAGGTACACTGTGCTCCTAAGGTTGGAGTTGTGGATAGTCTGGGAGTTTCTGCCTGTAGGACTCATCCTCGCCCTTCCCAAAATTCTGAATCCTTCACCCTCCCCTTTTTTGACCCATTTTTGGACACGAATTTTCTCTGTACACACTCAAAATGCATTTTAAAACAACTTTTGTTGTTGACAGCCCCATTTCTCCTGTGTTTTCTCCCCTGATAGGTGGCTGCGGTGCACCTCCAAACCTCACCTTTGCTGAACTAACCAAGGAATACAAAACTCAGCTGGAATTTGCTGTTGGGGCCACTGTGCGCTACAGCTGCCGGCCGGGACACTCGAGACGCCACGGAGTGCCCCAAACTCTGACTTGCCTCCAAAACCACACGTGGTCTGAAGCCCTAGAGTTCTGTAAAAGTGAATAGCTCCATCCGTTTGGTGTTGGTTGTTGGAAATTGTCTGTTTTGTGGGTTTCTTAGAGCAATTCTTGACAAAAAGATTCGTACATGGCTTTACTAGTCACACGGTCTGGGCCGCTTTGGGCCTGCTCAAAATCACATCTTGATTGGTGTCAGCACGTGGACAGAGCCTTGAGATACCTTCTCATAGTGTGGGACACACCTGCAAGAGAGGAGTTTAAACCCAGCCTTGTTCTTTCCCAGGGAAGCAATGTAAACACCCAGAAACCCCCAAGCATGGCAGAGTTGTTGTTCTGGCTGATCTCCTTTTTGGGTCAACCGTGAGCCACGCCTGCGACGAAGGGTGAGTCCCACGCTGCCTTTGCTGACTCCGTGTCTGAGTTTGGCGTAGGGTGAAGGATCAGAGCCCACTCCTCTGCGCAGCTCTTCTCCCACAGCAGCCCAGAATTGGAAGTTTGGTTCCAGTTTCGCCGTAGTTGCCTGCTCCAGAGAGGGAGAATTGTCCCATTTTTCCCTCCTGTGCTCAACAGATCAATTTGCAAACCAGTTCCAGTTTTCCTTCTCAGATGGCCTCGAGCAGGAGCTGAGAGTGGGAGCAAGCCCGTGCTGCAAGGAGGCTCCAGCCTTTGGAAATCAGCTGGGTCCTGATTTAGCACCTGATCCATCTAACCCAGAGTTTTTGGGATCAGTGTTGCTCCTCCTGGATCTGGGATGAAGGAATTTGGTGTCCTTCATTCCCATGTGTCAAACCAGCAGAGAGAGCTTGGTGATCAGCTGGAATCAGGAGGCTGCAGAAGGAAACCTCTGGGGAGTGCAAAATCCAAGCTGAAGGACTTGGCATGAGCTGATATTTCTCTCTCTGTACCTCCAGGTACAGACTGGTTGGACAGTCCCACAGGAGATGTGAGGTTTTGGGACGAGATGTTGCATGGACTGGTCTGCCTCCCACCTGTCAGAGTAAGTAGGTCGCCACTAGATCAGGGCCAGAATTGCCAAATTAAGTCCTTGAAATTAAAAAGCATTTCCTTTAAATAAACAGAATTAGAGGAATAAGACTTTATTCCTCTTTATTAAAGCATAATATTCCTCTGGGATGTTTTTTTTTTACGCTTGCATGTTTGGTTTCTCCAAAAAATCTTCCAGATGTAAGCTTTTGATCTGTCACAGCAATGCAGACTGGAGAGTTGTGAGATGCCTGCAGGGACTCGTCCCTTTTGTTTCACAACCATAAAGAGGAAATCAAGGAAGAAATGTGTTTTGTAGTAGAAGAGTGGGATTTTGAGTAAGATCAAAGTGGACTCTTCCAAACCCTGTTATCTAGAACACAAGGATGTTCTGCAGGGGTTGATCATTGCAATTAGTCTTTCCTTCAGATGGAATTGTTTTGGAAGGCACGAGGTTGAGATAGCAAAGCATTCATGAGAATGACAGTACTGACAGATTTCTACCCCATTTCATGTATTTATTAGACTGTATTTGTACTATTCTGTTTATGGGCACAAAACGATGTTTATATAAATAATGCTGTTTATATAAATAATACTTCTGGGTACCTTAAGGTACCTAAAACCCCTCAATTCTTGAAATTATTCTTTCCTGAGTCTCTAAGCACTACCTGTGAAACCCCTCTGAGCACACCGAGAACGGACTTTAGGATGTGTTAATTACAGCACCCCCATGGCTTTGTATCCCTAAACACGAGTTTCTCTTTCAGGGGTGGAGTGCCCAGTGCCACAGATCCGGAACGGGAGGGTGACTGTCCCCAAGCCCCGCTACTCCTACAGGGACTCTGTCACCTTTAAGTGCCGCAGAGGCTTCACCTTGCGAGGCCACCCCACGTCCCAGTGCCGAGGTGACCGGAGGTGGCACCCAGCCGTACCCGTCTGCGAGCAGGGTAAGAATCAGCTCCCGGGCTTGTCAGGACTGCACATTCCTCCTGGTTTCTCCTGCCCACTCACCGAAGCCAAAGTTGGTTTTATTTTTCCCGTTTGCTCCAACTACTCTAATGAGAAAGTAGAAATTTTTCCTTTCGTTTCTGCCTCTCTTCACATGCAGGACATGAGCTAGGGGCCTGGGTAGTGCTGTAAGTATTGGCATGATTTGCACTTTCTCACAGTGCTTGTTCCAATCCATAATCCACATTCTCTTCATTCCCTGGAAGTGAGGAGTTTGGTAGCTTCAGGACACTGGCTATCAGAGAGGAGTGCGTTTTTTCCTGGAAATGTAACATCAGGGTGATGGGGAATGAAGGTACATTTGTACATTTTATTTTTAACCACATTTTTAACCCTTAATGCTGCATCTAGATGGAGTAGCAGAACATTATCACCATCCTGATACCACGGCAAAGCCAGGTAGGTCCCTCATCTGAAGAGGCAAGATTTGATTTACTGATCACTAACTCCTCCCCCCAACCCGTCCTGCTTTTCTGAGGGAACTTCGCAGAGGGCTGGGCAGGGCTGGCTCTGTGTGTTGGAGTCAGTGCTGTGGCAGGGAGCGTTCAGCCTTCCCCAGAAGTTTTCCCTCTTGCCTCTCTGAGCACTGCTTTGATCTGCACGTCTCTGTTTTCAGGGCTGCACTGCTCCAAGCCTGCAGATATCACCCACGGGTCTTTCCGTGGCCCAGCAAAAGCAGTTTTTACTCCGGGAACATCTGTAAATTACATCTGCGAGCCTGGCTTCTCTCTCCTGGGGACAGCATCCATTTATTGCACACCATCTGGAGCCTGGAGCCACCCCCCTCCCGTCTGCCAAGGTGTGTTTGGCTGCAGAGAGCTAAGAACAAAGGAAATTTAACAAGTCTTGCCTTAGGGGAAGGTTTGTAGAAGATCTAAATCCGAGTACAGAATGCGTGATAAGAACAAGCTCAAGTTTTCAGCCTCTCCAAAGCCTGCTGGAGTTACAGGGGGTCCGGGTTGTGAGTCCAGGAGAAGAAATTCAAAGGGAACAGTCAAAGCTGCAGAGGGGCGGTGCCTCAGCCACCCCCTGGCCATCCTTCAGTGTTGTTTGTCTCTCCCTGACTTTCCAGCTGTGAAATGCCTGCAGCCTCCGAACATCACCAACGGGAGGCTCAAAGGCAACGCCTCTGACACCTTTCCCTACGGAGCCGCCGTGTCCTACAGCTGCAATCCCGGTTATTCACTGGCTGGGGATGCTTTCATCACCTGCACGGTGTCGGGAGCCTGGAGCCAGCCCCTCCCTCACTGCCAAGGTGGGTCTGTGCTTCCTGTGGTGCTCGGAATCACATGTGGGACCGAGGCACTTCTGCAGCCGTAAAGAAAGGAATTATCCTGCGGAATAAGAATGAATTCCTGGCTACACTCAGAAGGAATTCAAGAGCAGTGTCCTAAATAACACACAGCTGTGTTTCTCATATTTTGTGTTTCCTCTAAATGTCCTCTTTTTATCACTTCCAATTTCAGAGATCAGATGTGAATTCCCGGATGTCCAAGGCGTTAAAAAAGCCATTAAAGGAAATACTTATCGCTCTGGGACTAACATCACTCTGGAATGTGAGGATGGTTACATGCTGGAAGGCATCAGTCACACCCAGTGCCAAGAGGATTTCAGCTGGGACCCTCCCGTGCCAGCCTGTAAACTGAGTGAGCGGAATGGGAACGAAGCAAAGACCAAACAGAAACATATAAATGCATTTTAAACGTGCAAATGTCTGTCTGTATTTAAAAAGAAGTGTATAAGGGTGTGGTTTAAGAAATCGGGCGTTGTGGGTCTTAGCAGTGAGATGCTGGCACAGGGAAGCTGTGGCTGCCCCTGGATCCCTGGCAGTGTCCCAGGCCAGGCTGGACGGGGCTCGGAGCAGCCTGGGACAGTGGGAGATGTCCCTGCCCATGGCAGGGGTGGCACTGGATGAGCTTCAAGCTCCCTTCAACCCAAACCATTCCACGGTTCTAAAAGGTTTATTGGTAAAGCGATTAAGGACAGTTGAGAAATGCTGTATTTCGGCAGAACAATTTGCTGATTTTTCTGTTTTTCCTTCCCTCCAGCGTCCCCCAAGCCCGGCTCAGTAGGCCTAGGTAAGCAGCTTACAAACATTTTTGTCCCCAGGGCAGTGGCCTCAGGGGCACAGCCTCCCTCTGCCCAGCGGGCAGGCACACCCCGCTGCGCATTCCGTGCACACACAGTGAGAATAACCGGGGCTCTTCTCCCTCAGGAGTGGCAGCCGCGGGAGTTCTGCTGCTCCTGGGGGCAGGCGTTGTCTGGAAAATCATTTCCAAGCAGAAGGAAGGGTAAGGCAGCTCCTGGCTGCTTGTTCCTGTCATTTGTTGCCAAGCCCCCAGCTTTATACACTCGATAACACTTGAAATATTTGCCTCAGTGTGCCTGGGCCTTGTAATTTGGTACCTTCGGCTCAGGCTTGCAAATGATACAAGCTGGAATCCATGGTGTGGTTGCGTCATTTTATTTCAAGCTTTTCTTTCCTGAAGGAAACCAACGTGAGTGCTCTTTTACAAAGCAATTCCCTGTTTTCTTCTTTTTCACCTAGCTATTATCGTACATATGAAAACTATAATTGCAGAACCCCCCTGCACCCAGCAACCGAGCTGAAAGGCTCATGTCTTCCATAGGAGGTATGCATTTATATTCCTCAACATAAAATATCAGTTCCAGCTGCAATAACTGTATTGTCATTTGTTTATTTTGCTGACTGCATTGTCTCCCTCAATGACTATTTTCCTAATACAATCATTCAAGTAGAAACCTCTTTCCCCTTCATCTTCCGATAGAATATTTTCTTTTGCTGAATAAAAGATGCTCTAAACATACTGGGGTTTTAAAACATCCCATTTCTTTCTGAAACCACCCTCAGTGGGTGTCTTTCCTTTTCCATAACCTGGATGGATGCTGTGCACAGGTCAGACTTCCAGACCAGCCCTTGCTTCTGACAAAAAGCTGCTTTTAATTTGTACAGATTATGAAAAAACTGAAAAACTGCCATAGCTGTAGTAGAGTCAGAAAAGGACACTGACCTTGGCTTCTGAGGTTTTTTATTGCTTTCACATTTACTACAATGGTATTTTTACTTACAGGTGAATCTACTTTATATGGTGGATCTACTGCAGCCAACAGTGAATTTTCACTGTTAGCAGCACTTTGCCCTCAAAGTGGCACGTGTAAACAATAGCTCTTTGGGGCTGTTTTTGGTGATTTCTTTGAAACAAAGCATTTCCCAGAAATTCCCTCCTCCCTCTCCGGGTGGCGATGGAATCTCTGCACATCAGCAGGAAAACAGGAAAGCTCTAATGTTAACGCCAGGATATCATCTCCTCCCTAGGCTGGGCATCCGTGCTGCTGCTACCCCTGGGCTCGCTCCCCGCAGCGAGGAAGCGCTGCTCCCGTGGAGACTGGAATTCTGTGACAAAAACCCCACATTTTACTGTAAACCTCTAATGCTCTTCTGCTCCCAGTACTTTCTGTAAGGATCTAACGAGGCTCAGACTGCACACAGCGCGGACACTGCCTCAGAGGGAATTCTGTGCGCGGCTCCTGATGAAGAATATGTCCTTTATCCCCAAAAATCTGGAGAGCCAAGTGGATAAACTAGCTTTGGCAGGGAGAAACAAAGTGTAATGCACTGGCCATAACCCCCATTCCCCGTCTCCCTGCGCCCACCAAAACACTCCTGTGCAGGGGTGGGAGTCACCATGTGTTAATTAATGTCTTAATTACAGCTGTATTTACATCTTTGTTTCCTCCCAGCAACGCTTACGTGCAGCATTCCTCTACGAATGCTTAATTTAATAAAAGCTGATGATGACAATTCTGTGTCTTCTAGGTCTATCTAGAACTTTAAGTAATTTCTCTTGTTTTTTAAAAATTTTTGGCTGTTCTATTTTAATGCTGCCCCGCCACATATGGGATTTAACCCCCAAAGGCGAGCAGCCCTGCACGGGGGTGTCCATCCTGAGCTGGCTGTTGTTTTTTAATTAATCACTGTTGGCGTTTGAAGCGTGGCACCTGCACAACGAAATACACTTTGATTTTTCTCCTCTTTCCTTGAGCTGCCCAGGAAAGGGTTCCATCTCCTCACACCCAGGCCTGTAATGCACTGACGGTGTTGTAAAATGTGGAATATGCCCACATATCCCAAGATTACGATAAGTCAGGGCATTCTTTGGTGGAAGATCTTTGTACACTTTCAATCCTAATCCAAGAAAAAGGAGATCTAATGAGTGGAACAGGCAGGAACATCTCTTAGTCAAGGACATCCCAACAAGAGCAAGCTTTAAGGACACAGTAAATCAAGGTGCTGATGTGTGTCTAGGTGTACACCGCTAATTTGGCAAAATAATCACGGTCCGTGTATCCTACAGCCGAATAATGTTTATTATCCTGGTGAAAACCACACTTTCGGGTCACACGGAGCCGCCCCCGAGCATGCGTGGGACTGAGCTGGGATTGCGTCACTCGTGTGGAAATTAACTCACCCCAACAGAGCGGCGCTGCTGCGAACCGAGCGGGCCCGGCGCTCCCGTGTGTAATAACGGCGCGGGGAGCCCGTTCCGCGGAACATCAGCGAGAGAACGAGTGACCGAGCTGTGACCGAGCTGTCCCCGGGCCGTCCCCGCTCGTGAGGGGCCCCGCGCGGGCGGGCCCGGCCGTGGCTCCCGCGCTGCGGGCGGGGCGGG
>VWZW01000741.1:532381-554146 GCA_013397115.1 Edolisoma coerulescens | reverse complement strand
TTGAGGGCGGTGGTGGAACCACGAGGGTTCGGGCGGTTGCGGGCGGGTTCGGATCGCAGAACTGCGGGGCTGCTTGGGTTGGGAGGGAGCTCGAAGCGCATCTCGTTCCCCCCGTGCCGGGGGCAGTGACACCTGCCGCTAAAGCAGGTTGCTGTGAGCTCCATGCTGTGTGGTCTTGGAGTTGATTTTAAGCTCCGCCTTCTGCCCGTCGGACTCGCTTTCCTTTTTCCTCGAGAGAGGACAATGAGCTCCGTGAGTGGGGCTGGCTTGTTTGTTTTCCGTTACGCAAACCAAAGGGCTGGGCGGGGAGTTCCGTCGTGTATTTTACTATAAAAAAGGCAGGCAGACAAAAACTAGGATCTGGAAGGAAGTGCATTGTCTGATTAGAATGACTAAAGAACTTGGGAAAACAATGAAGTGACGTGTAGAGCTGGGCGCTGGCCGCGGTTAAAGTCGAAATTAAAAATTGGGAAATGAGTTAAATACATCCTTAAATCCTTCTGAGTTACCCTGGCTCCTGTGCTGGTACACCTCAGCGTGTTTCCCTTCTTGTTGCCAAGGGGCTGTGTCGCTTTTTCCTCCCTGTCCAGGCGCGTGTCCCAGGCCGGAGCGGCTGCAGTACGCCGAGCTCAGCGAGAGCTCCAGGGAAATGCAGAATTTTCCCGTCGGGAGCCGGGTGAGGTTCAGCTGCCGGCCGGGGTATGTGAGAGTCCCGGGGATGCCCCTGGTGCTGACCTGCGGTGCTGACTTGCAGTGGTCACCCACAGGCGCGTTCTGTACAGGTAATTCTTTGTAGCCCTTTTTTTCCCCGCTGACGTGTAACAGTTTGTGTTGGTGTTTTGAACGAAGCTTGAAAAACTTCGTGGTGGTGGTAAGAGCAATAAATGCCGAAGACTTTGTCTTTGTATGTAACTACAAAAATGTAGATTTTTTCTTTCTTTTTTTTTTTTCCTCTCCCCTAGAGAGAAAATGTAAATACCCAGGAGACCTGCAAAATGGTTATTTTGACGCGACAAATCTTACATTTGGTTCAAAATTGACATTTTCTTGTAAAGAAGGGTAAGTGTTTGGTGAAGTTAATGAATCCTTTTACTTTTTTTTTTCTTAGTGGTTACACCAGATTTGAATGAAACCCAAATTTTTTATTCCAGTTCTGACCTGAAATCTGAATTCCACCTGTAGCAAATGAAATTACAGCTAAATTTAATTTGATTCCCTGGTTTAATTACTCTTTGCATCAACCCAAAGCTTTTTAGTGAGATTCTGCAGAACTAGAGTGTTATCTCTAGTGACTTCTTTTAATGCTCCTGTGGCAGAGGGAGTAAATATATATTCATCATCATTATTGAATAATTAAGTCAGAAACACTAAGGAGGTTTTTTTCTCCTTTTCCTTTAGGATTGGTAATTTTAGGACTTTAATATTAGAGGGTATGTCTGAAAATGGTGAGATTTCCACAGTTCCCTTAGTGATGTCTCATTTGTTTCTGTTTTGCTTTCAGAGTGAGGCTGTCAGCAAAATAAACAAGATTCTGTTCTCATTACAACGAAACCTTTATGTCCCCATAATCACAGAACAGAATTATAATAAGCAATTTTTTGATGCTTGTTGGAGAAATGAGAGATTTAATTTTCCCTTCTTAAAAAACTTTTACCTCCCTAGATACAGATTACTGGGTAACGAGGAGATTACCTGTGTTATCAAGAATGAAGGTGTTGACTGGAGTGGAATTCTGCCTCACTGTGAAAGTGAGTAAATTACTGCTGTGTTTGATTTTCTGTGCAGAGGGTGGGAGTTCATTTAAAAACAGCTGTGCCATCAACTTTCCAGTGTAAAAAATGATGATAAAAAGCAGGAATGAAAAATATCAGTTATTGTGGTAATTATCTCATGTTAAAATCAACCTCTGGTTGAAATTGAGGTTCTGTCCTGTGACTTCAAGTAGCTGTGTCAGATTTTCGATGAAATTACTTCAAAAGCAAGGCTTGCTCTTTGAGATGAAGCAGCTAACAGAGCAAAACCCTGTTGGACCGATTTTTGTGCTTTATTTACAGTAATTCCTTGCGAGCCACCTCCCAAAATTGCCAACGGGGACTACGAGGAAAGAGCCAGCTACGTGTACCAGAGCTCAGTGACCTACAGGTGTCAGGACGTCCCCAGGGGCAGGGATCCCTTCTCCCTCGTTGGCCCAGACACGATTCACTGCACCTCTGATGCACAATTAAATGGAGTTTGGAGTGGACCACCTCCAGAATGTCGAGGTTGTTGGGATTTTCATTCTTTCTTACAGTGTCTGTCCATTTTTTTTGGAAGCGGGGTGGGGAGAATGGATTTTCCCTCTAGGAAAGAAGGAGCAAATGCCCTGGTAGGAAGTTTGGTGCAGCTCCAGTGGCAATCACATCAGCATGGTGGATATTGATTGGTTATGACACAGAATGTGGCTAAAATTTAAGTTAAAGCTTGAAAAATACCTGTGTGAGCATCTTGTTGGTAGAAGTGACAAGGCCAAAGTGAAGGAACTGAGACCACAAATCCTGGGTAGCTGCAGAAAAATTGTGTTAGGGGCAAGGATGTGGGAGATGGATTAGGAATTGTAAAAAGCTAAGGAAGAGTCCTTTTCCTAAAAACACAGCTCCTATGGAAGTGCAGGAATCAGACAGATTCCCTCCAAAACAGCTGGGGGAAATTTGCAAGTAGGGAAAGGACGTTGTGTTTGTTGCAATGTCTGTGTTAACAAATGTTTCCCCTCTTTCAGTGGTCAAATGTGAAAACCCCAGCGTTGAAAATGGGAAGAAGACATCTGGATTTGGACCTTCCTACAGTTACAAGGACTCAGTTGTGTTTGAGTGTGATAAAGGCTATTTCATGGTTGGAGCAGAGATAATTACCTGTGAAAAAAATAACACCTGGACTCCTCCAAAACCAACTTGTGAGAAAAGTAAGACTTTCTGTAAGATTCCGACTTCTCTTGTGTGTGAAAGTGTTGTAGCTGAAATGGAGCATCGTGGTGTTCTGGTGATGTCATGGGTAAAGACAGGAGAAAAGGTGGGGAATACAGGAGAAAAGATTTGGTGCAGAGGATTAGGAATCTGCACAATGAGGAAAGCTGTAATATCCTCCTGGAGTAATTGAAGTCTCTGTGTGTGGTTTTTTTATGCAGCTCTTCAGCTCCCACTTTATAGAAATTATTCTAGAGCTCAGAGAAATAATGACCCAGTATGGGTTTCTGAGCTGCCACATCATAGGATTGTATCACCTTAATGAATACCTACAGTGATGTTTTGGTTTTCTAAAGGGAATATTTGTACTTGAAATTAAGGGTAAACTGCTGAGGTGCTGTCACGGGAGAACGCGTGTGTGCGGGGTGAGTTACTGAGTTGGGAGGTTTCTCCTCACTAAACTTGGTTTTAATTCCTGCCTTAGTTACTGCAGATGTGTGTCCTGCCCCAGAGATCCTAAATGGGGTCCTGACTCCAGCCAAAGCTGCCTATGGAAAGGGAGAGTCTGTGCAGATCAGGTGCCACGCTGGCTGCTCCTTCCCCGACGGCGCGGCCGAGGTGACGGTGACGTGTCGGGAGCAGAGTTCCTGGGGTGCTTTGCACTGCTGTGCCTGTGAGTGAAACACACTCGCCGAAATCGGGGCCAGACTGACGCGTTCCAAATACCTGATGTAGCCATACATCTTGTATTATTTTTTTCTTCTCCCCCCCTTTTCTTTCCAGGCGTGTCCGAAGGTTCCGAAGGTTCCGAAGGTTCCGAAGGTTCTGAAGGTTCCCAAGGTCCTGAAGGTCCTGAAGGTTCTGGTTCCACGCCAGTCATAAGCTATGGCAGAGTAACAGCTGGACAAAAACCTTCCTACTCTGTGGGGGATTTCATCACCTTTGAGTGTTACACGGGGTACACCTTGCACGGGGAGGCTCGGATTCAGTACATTGGAGACAACCAGTGGGTGCCTGCAGTGCCAACCTGCCAGCTGAGTAAGTATGGGCTGCAAAAACTCCCTCTAGGGTGGGAATACATCCAAGGGAACAGTCCTTTTATAGTCAGGAGAAAGAATTTAACGCGACTTCCTTCTTTATTTTGATGTGAAAAACAGGGTTTGATAAAATTAATTAAAATATTCATGTTCTAAGTTAAATAAATATTATTATTTAAATTGGTCTGCTTCAAAGATTGTGTTGACAGAAGTGCTTGATGACTTGAAATAGCTCTGTGAATATTTTTATGGTAATGTTTGAGTAAGAAGCACCTGTGTTCCTCTTGTGATACTGATTCCCTCTCTTTTTAGGTGGATACATTATAGCCATCATCTGTGGTAAGTATTTTCTAAAACCTTAAAAAATATGATACAAATTATATTTTTTATGTGAAAATCCATTTTTGATTCCAGTCACCTGTGATTGCAGCAGTGTGTTTTTGGAGTTTTGGTTAAAGCTGCATGACTCAAAAAACGATTGCTTAGCAATTAGAGTTTAATTTAGTGTGAAATGTGTATTTTCTCATGTGGTGAGGTCACATTTCAAAGGCAGTTTGCAACAACTTGGCCAGTTTGATAAATTTCAGAGCTTGGGTTTACCGGAGGTGTGAGTGAATAACTCTGCCAGGGAGGAGAAGTGTTCAGTCCATCCTCTGTCCTTGCATTTGTTACCCAGATTTGTATAAACTTGTCAAAAGTAATGTTGGGGCCTTGTCATTCCTGTTTCAGTGTTCCTGAGCTGGGGGGGTTTTGCCATCTTGGTGGTCACTGGTTTTGAGCTGAACTATCTCGCAGAGCCTTGAGTAAAGCATCAGATATTTAATTTACGTGGCTCATTCCATACATAAGTTGGAGTGTGGGGTTTTTTGGGGGAAGTGTAGAGGTGGTACAGAGCTGTAGATGAAAACAAGGCTATTTCTGCAAAATTTTTTGGTGCTTTTTTGTCAGCTGGAGATGATCTTTATCACTCTAAGGCTTTTTTTTTTTTTTCAATTCTTCCTAAAGTGATTGTGGTAGTTGTGGTGTTCCTGGCAGCCTTCTGGATCCACAAGAAATTCTTCTCACAGAATGGGTGAGTAAGCTTCCTTTTTTATTAATATTGCAAATTCCCAAATGACTGAGCCAAAGCTGTGCTGATGTTTGAGTTCCCTGAGCTTTGTGTGCCCTTTCTTTCTCAAATACCTGATTTTTTGTGAGCTTCTCCCAGGAGCTGATGGAAGCTAAAGCCTAACCTTGTATTTGACTTTGGTTTTGGATCTGCCGTTCAGCTAAGCTGCTAATTAATTAACACTTGCACTAATTTCAAGGAAGGAAAAACCCTGCTCTTAAGCTTGTGTTTGGCAATGTCCACTTGCCAAGGAAAGTACTTTGTCCATCTGCTTAAAACATGTCAGTTTATCTGCTAAAGCCAGGGGGAGTATTGGTTGTGTGGGCTTGTGCTGCCAGAAGGTTTTCAGGTTTTTCTTTTCCTCCTGCAGCCCCAGTGTTGGTGTCCCTATGTTAAAGACTTGCAAAATCAACTGTAAAAATATTAGAGTCGTGCATAAGCAATTAGTGTTCTGTTTTTAATGAGACACGTAGGGTGTTTTAAACTTTATCTTCAGAACAACTGGGGTTTATGTCTGGTTTTTCATGGAGGGGTGGCAGGAGATTTAAATGCCTCTTTGTGCATTGCTTTTTGTTGTGATACCTGATTTTATCTTCTGGAAGAAACCTTTTTGTCAGAGAAATATTTTGTAACATGCAAAACGCTGGCAATCCAGAGCAGGTTAAGTGGTGCACACGGAATGTTGGGGTAAGCATCTCATCAGAACTGTGCTGTCTTTTACCAAAATCTGTTGGGGTTTATCTGGAGTACATGAAACAAAGGAAGGGATGCTTTAGATGAAGTAAACCAGAGGGAATATTCCTGTGGTTCATATTTGTAACGAAGTACACACAGAGGGCTTGGGAGAACCCTGAAGGTGGTTTATATCCAGTGAAGTTTTGGCCTTAGTGTCTTTTCAGTAGGCAGTGCAGTATCAATCCGAGGGCCAGAGTGTGCTGCTGAGCCGTTTGGTGCTCTTGAGCCTCTGCTTTTCATCCAGTGCTTGGATATTCTGCAGCCTGGATGGGCCAGAGGAGAGCTCTTGGCAGTTCAGGGCAGCACTTGCTGCCTTCATCCGTGGAGAGACTTCTCAGGGCGCAGAAAGCAGGAGGGATCTAAAGCAGCTTCATCAAAAATTAAAGGATGTGGCATTCCTGAACGTTTGACAGCATGAAAAGCCTTTATTGTGCCCAGTGCTTCCCTTTCTCTTCCTCTCTGTGAACATCTGACTGTTAAAGCTCTTTCTTGTCTGAAAACCCTGACCTAATCTCCTTTCATTAAGGCCTCCATCTCCCTGTTTAGTGTTCTGAGTTCCTGATGCAGCTGAGCCTTTGTGAGCTGTTGTGCTTCCAGCCCCTGATCCTTGCTGGTTTGTGGCCTCCAAAAGGCAGCAAATCTCTCCTCGGCCTCTCTTTTTTGAATGTTTAAAATGCCACCTGCATGGGACATTCAATTAGACCTTTCTCCCCTTCTGCTGTGCAGCTCGTACACAGTTGATGAGAGTTGCAAGGAAACATGTGTTTTAAAAACTAATGTCCCAGCTGAGATGGAAGAAACTGCACACATGAATTAATTGAATCTTTAAAAGGTATAACTTTCCACTTCATTTGTCCTTTTTGCAATGCAGCTTAAGTGTCTTTTTTATTGTGGTTTACTTGGAATTTCAGGATGGAATCTGCCTAGCTGGGAGCCTTGGCTTCCTGTAGGAAAGAATATCGTAACCTTTCATTCATTTTGGGAGAGCAGGATGTAATATATACAGAATTATCATCTAGCATTGTCAGTAAGAGCTTCCAGGGATTGTAAATCACATTTCTTGGTGTTGTCTTTGAAGAATGAGTAGCATGTTGCATACGATTCTCAGCAGAATGTTTGCACCCGTTCCAGTGGTGAGTTACTTTTCTTAACTAATAGTTTAATTCCCTGTAATTAGAAGCTGGAAACCACCCTTGGACACTGAAACTCTAAAGGTAGTTGTGCATCCCTTCAGAGAAAACCAGATCACATCTCTCACAATTATTGATTCATCTGCATTTTTGCTTTCTAGAAGAGAATAAATGAAGGTTCTAACAAGATCTTTTGAAACCTTCTTATGAAAAGGTGATTTCTCTTTCAAATTCAGAGTTCTGTAGCCCTAAAAAGATCAAAATTCAGTTTCTTGTTTGCAGCTGATGTCCTCTCTTGTATTTTAACCTAATGCCTTTATTTTAATCAGTGGTGGGATGCATGTGATGAGTGTTGGCGTTGCTCCTGCACTTGTGTAGGGTCAAACGAGCTCTTCCAAAATCTGACTCTTCAAACCTTGTTTGGACTTTGCAGACAGGACAGCTCAGTTTGACTGCCTCTTGCCAGTATTTTGTCGTTGCTACCGTAACAGAGCTGGAGCTACAAATATTCTTTTTTTTGGTTGCATCTTCTTTTTTTTTGTTGCTTTTCTCCATTGCACGAATTCTGAGGTGATGGGTTCTCTTATTCCAGCTTCATGCAAAGGTCTTTTCATGTGCATAGTCTTGATTTTATTGACTTGTGAAGGACAAGTGACTTTTCAGTATTTTCGCTGAGTTTTTATGTGAAGATTAAGCTTGGAGTTTTCTTCCAAAATAATGTCTAGATTAAGGAATATCACGTTCACTTTGAAGAAAGATGTTTTAATTAAGATAGGATTCGTTTTCTGGGTTAGTTGGGCTTATTTTTGGAGAGAAAAAAGGAACCAGGAGATAGAGTAGAATTCTTCATTCCAATCTTGCCTTTACACATGATAAGAGAAATTACTGGTCTGGTGTGTGAAAACACTGTTAACTCTGGAGGTTTTCTTATGGAATGTGGAACTCCTTAGAGACTTGGAGAAATAGCACTGAGGTTTGGTATGGGGTGGAATTTTTGGTAAAGCAAAACAGGAGTTATTCAAGAACTTGGGACATGTATAAGAATATTATTGTGAATTTTAATTCTTGTATGTTTAAGCACTGTAAAGCTGCTGTTAGTGGACTGCAGAATCAAAATCCACACAAACTAATATTTCATTTCTGGTTAGAAAATACGTACTGAACAGCACACTGTCGTTAAAATGAATCTCAGGGTGCACGGTGGAGTTCTGAGAATCCTGTAACTGTTCTGGTGTTAGTTTTTGGGAATATCAGTCATCACTTGAAACGATCCCTTTGGATCAAAGGCGCTGCTCCTCCTCGGGTCATTCCGAACAGTTCAGTAGCTGGAGCTCAGATCTCCTCAGTGCAGCAGTTGCTTGGGAAAGAGAGGGTAAAGAATGACCCAGTTTGTGCCTTTACCTGCTGCTTTAATGGTAAAACTAAGGATGTGCTTGCAGTGTGAATGTTAAAACCTGTTGAAATGTAAAACCTCTGATTTGACTTGTTTTTTTGTTTGTAGGAAACGTGACAGCACTCCCAGTTCTGCCGAATATAAGATGTGTAAAGCATGACTGACCTTGCTGGGGGGGTGGGAGGGACTTTGCAGTGGAATATCCCTGTCAGAGCTGGAAAATGATTGCCCTTGCAGTGAGTTGCTGTCGATGAGTTCCTTGTGCTGTGTCTTGCTCTGCTGGTGAACTGGAGGAGGAGATGCTTAATAGGATAAAAAGTGTGTGTGTACATAGATAACGCAGACAGATCCTGCTTTGCCTCCCGTGCCCCTCGTTGTCCTTCTGTGCATGTCAGCTGGGGGAAAGGCAATCCCTGTAGCATGCCAAGGTCTGTGGGAGTGCTGGAATGTCACTGTCCCAGTGCCAGCTGCTGCTGCCTGCTGCCCTCACTGCCACCTCTTGGCTTACAGAAGATGTCCAATGTTCTCCTCTCTCCTTTAGAGCTCTGCTCACTCACACCTGGTTGTCCTTCCCGTCCCTTTTCGCAGTTGAGGTGGCGTCAGTGGTTCTCTTGTTTTCTTTGTACTCTGAAATGTGTTGTCACTCATTCCCTGAAGAGTTTGGTGCCCTTGAAGGCGATGTCTTCTGGAAACTATCGCAATTAAGATCTTATACTCTACCTCTTTGTTTGCCAAAGGTGGTTGCTGTATATATAATGAATTAAAGTGTGCCTTGAAATCAGAGTTTTATAGCTTTTCCTTTGCTTTTAAGAAGGAAAAAAGCCATATATATTTCTGATTCTTTGCTATAATCCCCCAAAGACTGCTGAGAGCTCAGTGGTGGCCATGTCCTGTCATGAGTGCACTGGAAGTTCCTTAGGGTGCTTGATTTTTAGTGAATTTTGATGTCAGTTCTGGAGCTCTTCTGTTGATTTTTAAGGATAGAAACGGGTGCTGTGTGATCTCCCTTCCTTGCTTTTTTACTTGAAATCACATATTCCGCATTTCTAACCTCTGCCTGCAGACTGTGATGTTAAATCAAGCTCTGAAGGGCTGGATTTGGCATCACATTCCTGTTTAGAAGCAGAAGCTTTTCCCTGTCTCTCACTTCTGATGTTAAAGGAAAACCAAACCGGTTCAGCTGTGGCAGTGCTGGTAGATGTGGTGGTCTCATTTGCTGCTTGTTCATCAAGGTTTTAGTCCAGATCCTGACCCCAGGAGCTCCCACCACAGTGTTTGCCATTAGTTGAGACTCATTGCAACTTCTAATTCCTTGGCAAAGCCCAGATCTTAACTAGAACTGGTTTTAGCTTCGTGAATCTCCCTGGCAGCTTCTAAGAACCAATTTTCGCAGAAAACCCAAACAGCCTCACTTCAGATGCCTGAGGCAGCATTGAAACTGCTCTGGCTTGTCTGTGGCTGCTTGGCACCGCTCTCCCTGTCATCAACAGATTGTTGGAGTGGCACAGAACTGTTCAGGGCTTTATAGGGCTTTTTGGGCCAATCCCAGCAGTTGTATTGTTGGAGTTCATAATAGGCTGTGGTTATTAGAAAGGGGCTTTGGCTCTGCAGAAGGATTTGCTGTTCGTGGCCTGGCTGATAGCTGAGTTTGAGAGCTGTTTGTAAACACTGGGATGTGTGGCTGGGATTGAGTGTGGCGGTGGTCAGGAGCTCAGCTTGCTTTGTGTGGCATCTGCAATGTGCTAAAATACACTGGAATGCACTTGACTGGGAAGTGAAATCACTGTAAAAGTTGGACGTATTTTTACACTTCTTTCTGGATGTAAAGATTAGCGATGATTTGTAATATTCCAAATAAAAACGTTAAATTATTTAGCAGTAAGTGTTTGTCTTTCATTCATCACTGTGCTGGGCAGCTCTTTTCCCATTGTTCTCCAGATGATTTTTCGTGTCCCAAACATCAGGTGGTAACTGCTGAGATTGAAGTTTGCAGTTTGTGCACAGAGTTACTCAGTGGTAGTGTAGGGGATGTGTTTTAATTGGCTCAGCAGCCTTTTGGGGTTTTCTTTTAGAATTGCAGAGGATTTCCCAGAACCTCCAAAACTTTCCAGTGTTGACTCCTGAAAAACTTGGTGAAAAGTTGGTGGAGAAGAGGAAGATTATCCTGGGGCTGTTCTGATGGAACACTTGAGGCAAAGCCCAGAGGGCGTTTTGGCCCCTTTGTCCAGCGTGTGACAAGGGAATAGAGCCCTGCTGGGTTTAGGTGACCTGTTCAGGAGAATGGATTGAGGAATTGGATGAGTTTCACTCTTGAAATGTACTTAACTTCCGTGGCAAAGCCACGTGGGGAATCAGCTGCCTGATAGAGCGAAGCCTTTCAGAGGGTGGAGTAGAAAAAAATAACTTATTTTGCTGCATTTCTTTTCCAGTTTGTGGTTGTGGTGCTCAAAGTGAGTTGGTGTGGAAGTGGTGCCAGACTAAACAACTTCACACTATGAAGTTTTGGGTTTGCAGTGAGCATTGATGGGATAAGCAAAGTTTCTGGTGGAAGGTGTCCCTGCCCACGGGCATGGAGTGGGATGATCTTTAAGGTCCCTTCCAACCCAAACCATCCTGGGATTCTGCTCTGTGATTCCATGAATTTGACTTAAATACCACAAATTAATTTGGCCTAATTGTCATGAGTCCTGTGCTGTTTTTCTAAAACTCGGTGCTGCAGGAATTATTTCATTTTGGAGTCTGGAACTGAAAATTAAAGAGCCGTGAACACAAGAACTCTGTGCTGAGGGAAAGGCTGCATGGAATAAAAATGTGTTGTTGCCATCTGCTGGTAGCAGGTCCAGAGTTACCTGGTTCAGGGTTAAATAATGTGAAGTGTCAGTGCTTGGTGGGTTCTCAGCGTCACACTTAGGGTCAGTGTAAATTAAACCCTGCCTGTGGCAGGGGTTGGAACCAGATGATTTTAAGGTCCCTTCCAAGCCAAACCATTCTGATTCTCTGACTCTAAATACTTCTGAGGGTGGTGAAAGTGGAGCTGGGGGCTGAAATGAAGAGACTTGCAGCACTTAGGTGTTGTCCAGCAGGGAGTCAGGTGATCTGTCTGCCTGAGACAGAGCCCAGGAGCGTAGAGCACACAATTTTATTTAAAAGGGGAAAAAAAAAAGAATCTGTGTAAAGAACAGGTTAAGGCAAACAAAGAGCACATGGAGCAGAAGTGGTCGGAAGGGTGGGAGGCTGTGCTGTCACACCCAGGCCCTGGCTTGCTTGAGTTGAAGAATCTGAGTTGTGTTTGAAGAGAGGCTTCTCTCTGTGTGGAAGCATCCCACCCTTACGTGGAGGGGATGCTGACTGTCCTCCTTCTGTGCAGGGTGTCCGGCCTGTGGGGGGAACTCCGGGTCAGAGAACAGCAAACCACTGGTGTTTGGGAGGCCAGGCTGGGCTCTGGATGGTGTTTGTTTGTGACTTGGGGGGTGGGGGAAGGAAGTTTTCCATTACTGTTGCTTTTCCCCCTACATCATAACCGATTTCAAATGGTGCTAGACAAAAACTGAGACTCTGAACACCAAGAGAAATCGGTCAGCCTGTGTAAGAGACGTTTTCCTGGCTCAGAGAAGGATCCTCTTGTAGATGGCAGCTATGCATTCTTTAGAGATGACTACTCAGTGCTCTGATCAAACCTTCATCCGCACAGGGATCAGCTTTTCCACGGCTGGGAACACGCTGGGAACCAGGGAGGGCAACCAAAAAGAGCTCAGCTTCGTTTTAGTGGTTGGGATGCAGGGCTGGAGAAGTGAAATATTGCTGGAAGTTACCAGCAGCAAACTGGAAAACAGTTGTAGAAAAGGGAGCGGGTTCTGTGTGTGCTGAGAAGTGATTCTGGAAAAAGGAGTGGGTTCTGTGTGTGCTGTGTGGCATCTTCACGATGCAGGGGGTTGGAACAGGATGGTCTTTAAGGTCCCTTCCAACCCAAACCAGTCTGGGGTTCTGGGATTCTGTGATTGATGGAGGCACTTCTGTGTTTAACTGCTGATGTCAAATTGTTGGAGGGAGTTTCTGTGTTTGCAGAGCAAGTCTCTGGGAGCTGTGGAATGAGAATCCTGTGGTGATGGAGTCCCCGAGCAGAGAGTGGAAATCCTTTTGCTCTGAGGCAGTAAATTAAATGTTGATCCTAGTTTTTGGGTATTAAACACCTGTCAAGGTGCAAGAAGTACCACACTGGTTTTCATGCAACTTCTGGATCACTTCACTCTGGACAACTAGAACTCATATCCATTGTTTATTGAGCAGAAGTACACGAGCAGGAGGCTGTTCTGGTGTGGCCCTGGCTTGGGAGGGTGCATACAGTGGTTGGAGAAGTGTCTAGAAATCAGATGATGCTACAAAGTGGATGGCTGGCAAGAAAATAACCTTTGGAAAAGGGGCTGATTTGAGGAGCAGAGGCTGTTGTTGAAGTGAGCAGGTGCTTGGTCTCCTCCCACGCTGTAATTCTTGCTCCTAGAACACTGATTTCAAATGGTGCTAGATACAAAGTGGGAAAATCTAAGCCACCATGTGAAACCAGCTTCCAGAGGAAGACACATCTTGTGCATGGCTGCAGGCTGAGGGAGAAAATCCTTCATCTCCACCGTACCTAGAGAAAAATTCATTTGTTTAATTTTATTAGACAGCAAGACAGTTACCTTTGGCTTAGCTACTTTATGGATACACTTTTTTTTTGTGGCATCTTGTGGATGGTTGAGGCTGGTGCAGGAGACATTGAGTGTGTGGTGAGGAAAGCCCCAGCCTGGCAGCAAGTGGCGTTTCCTGCCCTAGCCAGGGGAACGCACTCAAGTGGTGATCAGGGTTTTATTTCTTGGTAGTGCAGGGCACGATGCTGGTGGGGTGAGTGTGGGAGGTTTGTGTTGTACAGGAACGCTTTTTCCATTTCACTGCAGGTGAAACCAGGCTCTAAACCTCATTCTGTCCAAGACAGAGAGTGTTCTGGCTTTCTGTCACTCACTGATGAGAGAGTACAGGACAGATCAGGTGCTTTTTGTGACAGGGAAAGGAAATGTGACCGTCCTGGTGGAACTTCCTCTGTCAGCAGTCCCTGTGCTTTAAATAAGCAAGGACTTGCAGATTTTTGTGAGACAACTTTTAAATTCTGCAGGCGGAATGAAAATAAATGGGATTGGAAGTACCTTGAGTGTGGGTCAGAACAAAAAGGGAGCATTCATAAATTGAACTGTAGATGGTTCAGTGGAAGTTGTCGAGGAAGGAGAGTGTGAAAATGAGTGGCTGATGGTTCCTGGAACTGCAGCAGGGCTGAGCAGTGCACTTAACCTGCAGTGGCCGTGGCTCAGAGCAGAGGGAACAGATGGGGAGTTGTGAAGCCTCTGAACTGCTCCACACATGCATAATTCAGGAGCTATCAACCCTTGGATAAGTGTCTGACCTGTGCTGGAGCAGAGGCCGATGTGAAATGGAATAAAGCACAACTGGAGTCGCAGTTTCACTTATCGATGCCCTGGGTTTTTGGCAACTCCGTGTATTCCTGTTGTAACCACATCCAAAAATCTGCTCGGGTGCCTCCATCCTAATGCACGCTCCCAGGCAGCAGAGGGAAAGCTCAGAGAGAAGAGCTTGTCCTTCCAAGAAAGAGGGGTGGAGGAAGGGGAAATAACTGGACTAGATTCCTGTGTCTGGATATTTACTGGCGTTTCTAAATCCATTATCTGGGGCACCAGGGTGAAAGACGAGTGGAAAGCAGGTTCCCTCCCCAGTGCCTGCCGTGCTGGCACAGTTATTTGTGAGGCACCCTCTATTATCAGGTGAGATTTACTCCTGAAAAGCTGGACCAGGAGCTGCTGCTGAGGAGAGGCAGGTGCAGCACAGATCACAGAATCACAGCAGCATCCCTGAGAAGCAGGAGTGAGGTTTGCTGTGGTCTTTCCTTGCCTCAGTAGGAGGCATTACAAAGAAATCTTCATTAGGGCTTTGAAAAATAGTTGGAGGAAATGTCACTTCATTTTGTGCTGCTGAAAATGGGAACTTGTGTCAAAGTGTGAGACTGAACACCTCTGCACATCTTCCCCTCTGCAAAGGAGACCAACCTTTCCAGAAATATCATGCAGCAGATGAAGACCAATGGCTCATTTATTATTTATAGTTTTGATAAAACCAGGTTTCACTTCAGCATAATTAAGATGCTGCTGCCCCTCCTCCAGGCTACCTAGAGTTTGTCCTGTTGCCTTCACAAGCTCCCCAGAAGGTGTCAGCCCTTCTTGCCAAGGTGCAGGTGCACATTTTGGGAAGGGTTCATCTGCCTGTGCTCTCCTTTCCAAGGCTCCCAGTGTGTCTGGGCAGGAGCAAAGGAGCAGTTCAGGATGCTGTGATCCACAGCACCCTGCTGGGAATGGGCACATGGGCAGGAACACGGGATCACAGCATGGTCTGGGTTGGGAGGGACCTTAAAGGTCATCCAGTGCCACCCCTGCCATGGGCAGGGACACTTCCCACTGTCCCAGGCTGCTCCAAACCCTGTCCAACCTGGCCTTGGGCACTGCCAGGGATCCAGGGGCAGCCACAGCTGCTCTGGGCACCCTGTGCCAGGGCCTGCCCACGCTCACAGGGAAGAAAAGGAAGCAGTGCTTGTCTCAAACATTTGCTCTGTGGAGACCAGCAAATACTGTCCCCTGTCCTTGGCTTTGTCACGGCGTTCTGGACTTCCCAGTAAATAATAGTAGGGAAAGTATGATGTCAGTCTGTGGTTTTCCTCCTTTTCAGATGTTTTAGTGGCAGTGCTGTTCTGTAGCTTTTTCAGAGGAATATCTCAAAGGCTTTCATGGACTTCATACTGCTTTATACATTCCATGGGAGACAAAAAAGGGGAATCCCTGCCTTCCCTGTGAAAGGGAACTTCCTCTCTACCCTGAGACCTTTACTCTGCAGGAACAAGGCAAGCCCGGATGCCACAGACCTGATTTTTCACAACCTACACCTTCCATAGAAAGGCAGTTCTGGGGCTTTTACAGAAAGCAAAACAGATCTCAGTGTGCATCATAAATTTTCTCCTCCATTTTCAACATCACAGGGTGAAACTCGTGGTTCATCAGGCTCTGCTCTCCCCTGGAGAAAATAATCCCTGTTTTACATGCTGAGAATCTGAGCTCGATGCATCATCCTCCCAGTGAAGGAATGAATCAGGCCAGGTGCAGGACAAGGGGTGTGACAGTACAAGTGGTGACCTGTAAGGGGAATGGAAATGAGTGAACTTCTAAGGTTTCAAAAGAAGCCTCCTCGGCGTGGGGGAGCCTGTAACTGCATCTCTTTGTTGTGCAGGTCTGCTGCTGCGTGGGTCAGCTATGGACAAATGTGCTCTGACTTGCACTTGGAGCCAGAGCTCGGTGTGCAGCGCTCGGTGTGTCAGCAGCACTGGGCTGGGCTGAGGACAGGCAGGGTAGGGGCTGCACTGCTTAGGAAAATCGGTATTTGTGCCTAGGAGATGGCTCTGGAGATGCCACTGCTGCTGTGGACAGCAAAAACAGGCCCTTCCCTCATGAGTTTAAAGCATAATGGAGGTTTTTTGTTTGTTTAAGACCACAGCAAAGACTCCCCATTACAATCCTGAATGGAAGGTAGCCTATTCCTTCAGTCTTACTCTTGCAGCCTTACAACTGCAGTATAAAAAGAGTAAAAAACTGTGTCTGAAACCCCCCAAAACCCCAAGGCAGGCTGAACACTGGGACAGGATCGGGGTAAAAGCCTGTGTAGCCTTGTGTCCCTTTGAACTCTGAGCACTGGGACAGTCAGGCCTGCTTGATTTGAGTCACTGATTTCAATTCCTGTTAGGGGGAACCTGTCAGAGCACTCAGCAGTGTCTGGTTTAGCATGGTGGCCATTAGAGGTGTGCTTAGATATTGGTGCTGCAGTTCCCCATCTTGTGATCCCCCCTGCTCATCTGAAATTGCTTTGGCTTGCCTGGAGTCCTCCAGTTCTCCCCCAGTTTTGCTCTCAGGGGGGTTCCTGGGCAAACCCCAGCCTGTTTGGAGGGCACGGGAGCTGCTGAGCCCCTGGATCCTGTGGAGGATTTCAGCTTTCACAGGGAGCAGTGAGGTGAGACTGGGCAAATTCACCCAGGGGAAGAAAAGCATTGCACTTACATGGCTGAGGTCAGGGAAGGGCAGTAGGAATGAAAACTCATCAAATTTAGCCCTACACAGCCTGAGTGAGCAGCACACGGCAGAACTCACTCCACTCCGACAAATGATCCACCCAAGCAGCTGCAACCAGAAAGGCCATTTTCCATTCCTAACTTCTGTACCTAAGCATCACTTTAGAATGTAAAGTACTGATTGCAGGGCTTGAAAGCACTCACAGGGAGATGATTGTTGTGATTTGTACAGTCAGTTCAGGAACACGGTGTTCCCCCAACACCACTGCCCCAGCTCCTCTAGGTAATGGCAAGGGAAGCCATATTTTTCTTTTGTGTCATTCAAGAGACAAAGGAATGTCCTGTGCCAGTGAGGAGCAGAAGGAAACAAACCCTGCCAGATGTTCACTGAAGTATAACCTGCCTTTAAACCAGACCTCTGAAAACAAGCCTGTACTTTAACACCACCTGCAGTACAAGCACCTGGCAAAACAGCTGGAGGAAAGCACTGACCAAACACTCCTGGCTGACTCCGCCAAGCACACGAGCTCCTGGTTTGTCCCTGCTCCCAGGATTTCCATCGTTCCATCCCCGAAATGTCACCGTGTGTCCAAGAGCCGTTGTCAGTCTTTAAGAAGCATTTGAGCTGCATATCCAAATGCAGACCCAGGGGCTGCTGTTGGACTCTGAGCACCGTGAGAGTTTGTGGGGGGAGCTGAAGAGATGAGCCTCACTCAGAAATAGCTCTTCCTTGGAAAGCTGGAGGGCTGAATCACAGTGTGTTGGCTCAGTTTTTAGCAGACGAGCCATCACATCTGCCTCCCTGTGGGCGAGGAGTCGTCACTGGCATCAGGATTGGCAGCCAGGTTCTGTCCCTTTGGAAACCAGGGAATAACGAAGGGGAAGGCGAAGGCTGATCGTGAGCAGGGTCAGGCTGCCCGGGGCTGGGGGCTTGGTGAGGTGGGCTGGCAGCTCTGGGAGGAGGAGGGGTCTGCTCGTGGCCCTGCTTGGCCTGCACTGCCCCCCCTGCCCCTCTCTGCTCACAGAATGTGCCCCCAGGTTGAACTTTGGGGACTAAATAAGTGACTTTGCTCAGAGGCATTAACCACTCCACTGCTGCCTGTGAGGCTGAGACATCCAGAGCCAGCCCTAAGCACGTCCACGGCTGATGTTGTCCTGAGACAACTGAAAATACGAGTGACATGGACAAATAGGAGCACCAGGGAAAGATGGGGAAACCTGGGGCGGACGAGACGGCTCCTGAGCTGAGGTATCTGAAACTGAAAGCACCTGAGAGACACCCCTGGCTTGACAGGCTCTGGGGAGCCTGCAGGATCCACCTGATAGCTACAGAGATGCAAATATACACAGGGGGTTTTTTTCCTAGAACGGAGTGTGAGTCCTTAAATACACGCCACTCCTGATTCCCAGCAGTCCAGAGGAAGTCTTGGGGGAAAGAAGATGAGGGAACTAGTGCAAAGTTTTTGAAGTCTTGGGGGAAAAGGGGATGAGGGAACTAGTGCAAAGTTTTTGAAGTCTTGGGGGAAAAGGGGATGAGGGAACTAGTGCAAAGTTTTTGGAGCTAGCAAAGAAACAAATTACAGATAGGGATTTTAAAATCTTTCAGAGACACAGTATTTTTACGGAGTTCTGGGCTCAGCACCCCCACTATGGCAGTAATGTTAATTTTCAAGCCTCCCCTCCAGGTTCAGGCATGGGCGCAGTTGCAAGAGAAGTGGATTGGGAGTTCCTGAACCAACTGGTTGCTGACCATGAGTCAGGGAAATGACCTTGCAGCAGGCGGCTCGCGGTGCCGCTCTCGGAGCCGTGCCAGGATAAACGGCACTGGCATCTCTGAGTGCTGGTGGAACCATTTTGTGACATTCCAGCTTGGCCTTTTCTACTGCTGCCTTTGCACCCAAATGTTTGGGTGGGTGGGAATGGGATAGAGTATTCCCTTCTTTTTCCTCACAGCCTGGGCTTGGGACTATCTATACACAGAGATAAAGAGGATATGGACAACTCCTGTCTCTTGCCTACATCCTCATCCATTAACATCAGCATTACAGATATTTAACCAAATTAAATCTTACTCTCCCCCCCAGCCACACCCATATTAAACTGTAAGAAAACACCATGATAAAGTTTTAAAAATCCTACGCAGCAGCACTGAATTTTCTGGATAGGTCTGGGAGGGATTTGTCAGAGGAGAGAGGGTAGAACACTTGGCATTTAGACATTTTAATGAACGTTCCCAAATAAGAAAAGAAAAACATTTGCTTGTAGACTTTAAGCTTCTCACAGCATCAGAAAGCTCCTGACACAGAGCCCAACGCTGTATTTGTATAAGATGGAAATGAACAGCAGCAGCAGCAGCGCTGCAGGCTCCGAGCCTGCTCTGCGAGCAGCAAATGGCCAGGGGTGCTGTGGCTCATCCGAATTCCCCCACCATCCGGGGGGATCACTAGGTGGGTCTGATACCCCTGACCCTTCAGGTGTGGTTTGAACTTTAACATCGATACGAAATGAATGTTTCTAACCATATTCAAGCTTGTGCCCTCATCAGCTCCACTCCCTAAAGCACCGACAGGAACCAACAGCAAAATTCGTCTGCGTCACAGATGGAACATGACCATCGGCAAAACAAGGAGGAGATGGTGGCTGTCTTGTCCCTCACGGAGCCTTTCTCTGCTAGCAGAGAAGCAGAGGTAATGCTTTTAAATTTTTATCATGGGCATGTGAAATCCTGCCCTTCCTTCCCCGAGCCCTGCGGTCCCTGAGCGCTCCGAACGCCCGAGAAAACTGCGTGTGTTTTGCCGGCGCGGTACCGAACGCTGCGTCACAGTGCTGCACCCAGGCCGAGGCCGAGCAAACCCCACTCCCCAGAGCAGGGAAAGCCAGACAGAGGAAAATGAATCAGCTCGCAGAGTGTCACACACACGAGTGTCGGAGGGAGGGAGAAATCGCAGCTTTCCCCGGTCCTTTTGCGGCACTATGCAGAAAACGATTACGGAACAGTTACCCGGGTACAGCTCCCGGTGGCAGTGCCATCCCCGTGCACACCCTCACTGCTGTCCTACAGAAATGTGCCATGTCCCCTTCTTAGCCTTGTTTCGTGCCAGTCCCACAGATTTACCTGCTGACAGTAACCTCAATTCCTGAGTAATGAGATTTACAGCTGAAGTTTAACATTGAAATAACTCCTCTTTTATCTGTCTCCTTGCCCTCCCTGCGCTTAGGCACAGTTAAACCATGGCCGTGGCCAAAACACGGGGGCAAAAGGAATTAAACCGAATACATCCCTGCTGAACACGCTCAGCAGCCAGTGGCACCTCCTTTAAAGCCATGAAGCAGCACTGGCTTTACAGATTAAGGGGTTCTCCACCCCACAACGGTGACGGGGAAAACCGCAAAGAGTTGTCCATGCAACCAACACTCAGGAAAACAGACTCGGCCCACCCATCATCCACACAACCCAGCTCCTGGCCGTACAGAACCCCCTCCACAGCTGCCTGGGACTGTTCTCGTGGGTCTGTGTGTATTTATGCCTGTCTGTCTGGCTGCAGGGACCACTGCTGTCGCTGCTGTTCCTGGTGTTCCCCTGCTCTGCGGATCTGGCGCAGCAGGAGCCGAGGATGCTCCGAGGGAGCCAGCGGAGGCTCAGTGAGTCAGGAGGGGTTGTGACGACTGCAGTAAGAGGCTGAAATTCCCTATGGAATCTGGCAGTAAAGGAGGGGAAGGAGGAAAGATGGAGATGGGAAAGAGGGAGAGAAAGTGGGGAGTGGCACGTACAGTCTGTTGGGTTCTTCCCTCCCCGTCCCTGCGCCGCACTGCCGTTGGAAATGGCGGCCCTGCGCAAAGGACGGAGCCGGGAAAAATCCGCAGCGCCTGCGGCCTTCGCGACCAAAGCGCCGGAATTCTGTCCGGGGTGTAAATCCAGCCCTTGCCTCTCTCCCTGTCTCTCCCAGCCCACCCTGCAGAGGCCAGGCTGCAGCCCAGGCGATGGGGACGGCGGCCGCGCGGTGCCTGAGCTGGTGCTGAGCCCAGCGGTTGTTGCTAAACAACTGACCCTGACGCTGGAGATGTCAGCCAGTGAGAAACAGATTAAACACTCCTGCTAGCACATCCTGAAACTTGGGTAAGCCTTGGAATGATGAAAGGCTATGGAATAATGGTCCCTGTCGTATGAGAAAGCAAAGTTACCACTCCACTGCATAATCGGGAGACTTCCTCGGCCAGAAGGACCAAGCTCAAGGCTGGTTGTGTCCTCAGCACTTCCAGGCAGTTGCCATCTTCATTGCTGGTCGCTTTAAGAAGAGAGGTGAAAAAATAGTATAGTAAATGGTTAAGAGGGAAAAGTGTTCTCCCCTTCACTTCCTCCTCCTCTCTCTGGAGCTGCTCTCTGCCCTCAGTCTCCCATTCATCCTTAACCAGTCCTTCCCAGTCCTTCAGTCCTTGCTTTCTAACGCTGTTCTTTCCTTTGCAAACCTTTGCAGACCCATCACTGAGGGCAGTCTCCATCTCTCCATGATGTTACCGAGCCTCTGGCAAACTCACACTTGTGCAAACAAAAGCTGACTTTGGGCAAGAGTCGTTTTCACTTCTGTAACTATTCCCACGACATAATTTCCAGGTGCAATCCCTGCCCCAAGCAGTTCAAAGTGCTGCCAACACTCCAGCACCTCACAAGGGAGAAGGAAGCAAGGAGAAAAGCCCTGAACCCCAGTCCTTTCCCCTGCACCGTGGGCTGCAGCTCTGACACGTCATTGTCGCGACTGGACAGGGAAACGAGACCTCCTGGGAGCACCCATGGGCGAAGGGCTGCACCCAGCACACCGAGCAGTGACCGGCTCCTGTCCTGCCTGCTGCCCGAGGGACGCCTGGCACCCCGGGATCCGAGGTGGGCACAGAGCGAGCAGCGGGTGGCGAGCAGCGGGCAGGGAGTGAGCCGTGGGCAGGGAGTGGCAGGCAGGGAACGCTGGGCAGAGGGCAGGTAGCAGGAGTGGGAAGGGAGTAGTGGGCAGGGAGCTGGGAGCGGGCAGGGAATGGGCAGGGATTGGGCAGGGAGCAGGCAGGGAAGGTTACAGGGCAGGGGCAGGTGCCGGTCCTCGGAGTGCCGGGATGAACGTTCAGATCTGACACGAGCAGGCAGGGAGCAGGGATTGGGGCAGCAGCCGGTGCCAGCCGTGCCGCACGGCTGCTCCGGTTGACACGAGCAGGCAGGGAGCAGGGAATAGGGAGCAGGGTGCAGGGAATAGAGAGCAGGGAGCAGGGTGCAGGGATTGGGGGTCA
>VWZW01000741.1:482276-516814 GCA_013397115.1 Edolisoma coerulescens | reverse complement strand
GGGGCCCCCCGGTCCCCCGGGATCCCTCGCGGAGGCGGCGGCGGCGGGGCCAAGGTCACCCCGCAGCGACTACAACTCCCAGGAGGCAGCGAGATCCCGGGGGCGGCCCGGGGCAGCGGAGGAGGAGTGAGGGGTCCGCTCCTGACCCCCCCGAGCTGCCTCCCCCCCGGCATTTTCCTCTTCTTCCCCATCGGAGCTGGGATGTCCCGTCCCAGGGGATGCCAGCGAAGTCTCTGAAAATCCGGCACAAACAGACACGAATCTATTTCGGGATTTTCAGCAATTAAAAAAAAAAAAAAAAAAAAGAAGGGGGGGGGAAAAAAAATNAGAAATAAATGTCTGCCGGCCGGGTTTGAAGTGCTGCGTGTTCCTTGCAGGGCTGCAGCCCCTGCGTGTGCCACTGCACATCTCCAGGACCACCTTCCAGGACCTGCACAGTCATTAGTGGGTATTATCCTCGCTCCCTCTTAGGAAGTGGTGGGATAATCATTCCCCATTTAACGGCTGGGAAACTTGGCACAGCACACATTAAGTGATTTGCTGACAGGCACACAAGAAAATTGCGCTAGTCAAGCGTTCTCCCAATTATGCCATCCTTGGAACTGCATAATTACCCTGCGTGATTCCAAACACGGCTCCGACTCCCTGGGCAGGGCTTCATCTCTGCAAAGCGTGCGGCTGAAATCAGCCGGCGCCCACGGCAGGACCCGTCTGTGCCCCCACCGCGGGGCACAAACCCGCGGCTCCGGTGCCCCGGCCACCCGCCGCAAAGCTGGGCAGGATGCGCAGGTATAAACCGGGGGGACACGAGAGGTCTGGGGGGGCGGAGGGATGCTCGGCTGCTCGGGGGTGCTGCACAACCCCCCGCTCCAGCCTTCCCCAAACGCTGCTTCACCTCCGCGCCCCGCGCAGCGCCGCCAGAATTCCGCAGCCCAGTGGAAATTCCCCAGCGGTGCCAGCGCTGGGGCCTCCAGGGACCGGCAAAACCTCCCCGGACCCAGCCGGGAGTTGGGGCGCTGCCATGGTGAGCAGCATTCCGGCCGCCGGGAGGGATCCTGTGGAGCAGGGGATCTGGGGGGAGCGGGGAATTTGGGGGGAACAGGGAATTTGGGGGGAGCGGGGATGGGGCTGCACCTGCCCCTCGCCGCTCTCCCGCCGCCCGCCGCAGCCCCGCGTGGTTTTCCAGGCTCCCCTGCCCTCATTCCGATGGGCCCTGCCTGCCCAGCCTCCTAATCTGCACTAAGTGGGACTGCCGATGAACGCCGCGATAAATTTAGAAAGAAATCTTTGTGTGGGTCAGAGGAAAAACACGGCGGCGCGGGGAACCCGAGCTGCGGCGGCGCGCTCCGATTTCCCCCGGCGCGCTCCCAGCACGGCTCCTCACCGCTGCGGCTCCGCTGCCGAGAGCAGGAGGCTGCCACGGCGCTTAGAGGTGGGCCAGACTCCGCTGGAGTTTATGAGCCGAGGATGCCTCGGCTTAAAAGAATGGTTTTTAAGTAATTTAGAGGGAAAGGAGCGGGAGGAGGCAGCGGAGGCTGCGCTGCCCCGGCTCCGACCGCGACCTGACATTTCAGCCAGAGCCTCTTAAAGAGCAAGTTTGCCTTCCCCGGGACTTGTTTATGAGCACGAGCAGGGAAAGCAGTTGTGCTTAATTCCTCTCTCAGGCTCCTGCCTGCACCGCCTGCTCCTTCCCAATCGCTTTCGTTAATCTCTTAAATTGTTTTAAAACAACAACAACAAAATAATGGCATTAGCGGTGCAAAATCCCCCGTGAAATCACCAACCCAGCCCCACTTCCCTCTCTAAAATCTGAACGTTTCAAACTGTTTTATCACTTGCTGGTAAATTATATTGTACCAGCGTGAGGAGAGGAAAAGAATTTTCTGAATGTATTTCCTTTAATAAGCTATTAAGACCTTGTACTGCTAATTAAACTATTAATTAGACATCTTATCATTCCTAAACACGTTAGCATGTTGCCAAAGCAGCAATAAGCCTCTGGGGCAGGCAGGAGATAAGGAAAGAAGGAAGATGCAAACATGAAGATTAAAAAAATATGAAGGAAAAAAGAATCAAAAGAACCAGAAATAGCAAATAAATAACTAAGAGTCAGAAGGGTTATGCACTGCTTAATTTATAGCAACAAAAAAGAAGTAACTTGAGAACGAATTTCCTACGTAGGAGCCACTGGGACATTTGTGTCTTACGTGGGACAAAAAGGGACAGGACTTTTCAGACCTTTGTTTTTCTGCAGTCAGAGCAGTGGAACCAGGAGTGGAACCCATTTTCCCCAGCACCAGAAGCTGCCATTAGAAAATTAACAGGAAAACTACTCAAAATTGTAGTTTTGGTGGTTTTATTCTTTTTTTTTCCTCCAGAAGAAAAACACAAAGAATTTTCAGTAGGAAGATCTTAACCCAAGGGAATTCCTGCGTCTGACTCCGCACCAACCCACAAACAGCGCCCCAGGCTCACCCATCCTTGGTTTTTTTTATGTGAAAAGAGAAAATTCCCAGCCTCAGAGCACTCAGGATGTTCTCTGCACGCTGTGAAGGTGTTTCCTCCTGCCCCTGTGGGTCCTTCAGGAATGAGGAGTCCGGGAGCACGGGGACAGCTCTGCACCACCCCACGGTCCTGCTCACACGGCCTGGGACCTTTGGGACCCCAGTGCTGGCTCTCCCTGATCTCTGCCCATCTCAGGGTTTGCAGCACATTAAAATGTTTTTAGACCCCAATTCCTCAGCTTTTGCCTTCGACAGTCGGTCTCAAGGGATGGATAATCTCATTTACGTCTGTTACTACAAATCAAAACAGCGGCAAATTAAATGGATCTGAAGGCCAAGATTAAAGGCTCCAAACACATGGGAAGTGCCTGCAATGCAAAGAGCTGTAAATATAATTTTTTTTTTTTCCTGGGGGATGGAAAAGCCCTACACAGATGCTGTTCTTCTACCTTGAAAGCAAAGACAGAATCACGGAAGCATTAAGGCTGAAAAAGACCTCTAAGGTCAAGTCCAACCATTAACCCAGCGCTGCCAGGTCCCCCACCATGGCTGGAAAATGAGGGAAAAAAGGAAATGAGCTTGAGCATCAACCTTTTCCGGCTCTGGGAAATGCCTTTATGGCCGTCTGAAGGTGGCAGAGGTTTAGGCTGGCTCAGAGCTGGTGCTCAGAGGGACTGAGCCCAGGGCACTGCCGGTTCCCTGGCTCGGATTTCAGGGATGTCCTGGCCCCACTGATGCATCTCCAGCTTCTTCTCCATCGGCCCCCTGAGGTGGGACACGGGGTGTCACCGCAGCCCTCCTGTGCCACTGAATTCCCTGGCTCAGACCAAAAATCCTGCGTGGCCTTGCAGGGGATGGAGCAGCAAAAACGGGAGAACACCCACACGAGTTCGCCCGGATCCGGCACGGAGCAAGCAGATGGGAAAGAAATTGATGTGAAATGCACGTCAGAAATGTCATGGTGGATGTTCCCCTTTCCTGGAATACGAGCTCCAAGTCCCGCTGTTCATATCATTCTTCCAGAATTCCATGGTTTCACTGAGCCCGGGGCTGGATTGCAGCGCCGTGGGCTCTGTGCTGGGGCAGGACCCGTTTTTTGGGAGCTGCCTCTGCCTGGGCATCATTCCCCGAGTTCCAGCTGCCCTCTAGAGCCCAGACCCGAACGTTCTGGCGGAGCACAGCCAGCAGATAGCAGCATCGGAGTGCGAATGGGCCTCCTGTGCCGCCCCAAAGTCCTGCGGGGTCCTCGGGGTGTGCGCACCCGGGGGGCTCTGAGCTCCCCCCGCTTCTCCGAGCGGGAGATCAGTGACAGCAAACAGAGACAGGAGCTGCTCTTCCCCTCCCAGGATGGGCTGTTGGGCTGTGATGGTGCAGGGCAGGGGTGTGCTCACCTGGGAGGGCTGTGCTGCTTTTATCGTGAGGAGGATGGAGCATCCAACCGAGGGACACGCTTAATGAGAATTAATTAAAACTTGCTTGCTTTCATAAATTTGGCTTCATCAATGCCCGGAGTAAGCCACCTTCGACTCACAGTAGAATTTTGAGGTAGTTCAGATAGGAAGACGTTCCTTCATTTCTGGAAAAGTCTTTGATTTCAGCCTGCAGAAGGATTTGGGGGCTGCTTGGGTGGGTGGCAGAGCTCCTGCTGCTGTTCCAGGCTGGGAAATGGACATGGACATGGCATTCAGTGGCAGTGTTGCACTTATATTTATATTATTTATATTTATATTTGTATTTAACTCCTTGTATTCCCCACCATTCTTCCCCAGAGGATGTTTTCAGGCCAATTATTTTCCTCCAGAGGGTCCCTTTCAATACAAGGCTCTCCACCAGCTGAAGATTGTGTGGGAGCAGAACCTGAGCTCATGAACCAGGTAGGAGCACTTGCATCAACCTTGAACCACGTTTCTGGGAAATCAGGCCGCTCTTGGAAGCTGAAATGGATCCAGACCCCCCAAAATGGCCCAAAAAAGCAGCTGTGAGGCTGCAGGGGACGGTGAGAGGAGGGGGCAAGGAAGGAATGCAAGGGGGCTGATAAGGAAGGAATAATAATAAAAACCTTTTTGCCCGGCCAGGGCTGAGCCTGGCTGTGTTTACACACAGGCAAAAAACTTCCTGAGCTGGAAGTGCAGCCTTTTCCAGCCTTTTCCAACCTTTTCCAGCCTCTTCCTCTGGCTCAGCACCGGCCCTGCCCCGCCGCCCGCTCCCGGCATTTCCCTCAATCTGGAGGCTTTGGAGGAACCTTTTGTTTTGCCGGAGCACTTGACTGTAACTTTATTGTCCCTGCCTGGCTGGAGGACATACCCTGAGCTGTGAAAAGTGCACCTGACGTTTGATTAGATCTCCGGCCCTTGATACAGTGCTGATGAGATAAACAACTGCCAGGAGAAAAGCCGGCCCCAGCTCCTGTCCCACCTCCCATCCCTAATCAAGCCTCTGGGAGAGCTTTCCCTGGGAAAGTGATTTCGTTTTCCTGCATCTGTTCCCCCTCCAGCCGGGCTGCCAGAGGTCAGAGTGCCCCAAAACGCAGCAAAGCAGGAGGCAGTGGCTGGGCAGCATCCCCTGAGGAGTTCCTGGTGTGCCTGTGCCAGGGAGTCAGCACTGGGAAAGGTCAGACATCCCGGGGAGGAGAGGGAATCAGGAAAGATCCCCATTCCCAAAGCTGCTGCCTTCAGTGCAGCTCGAGCATCCCTGCAGGAGAAGGCACTGAAGGGCTGCCCTGCATCCCCCTGCCAATTTCTGGGGCAGGAAATGTTGCTGGTTATTGCAGAGTGCCCAGAGCGAGGGAGCCCTCACAGAATCCCAGCATCACTGAGGCTGGAAAATCCCTCCAAGGTCACCCAGTCCACCCTGTGCCCAGTCCCCACCTCGTCCCCAGCCCAGAGCACTCAGTGCCACCTCCTTGGACACCTCCAGGGATGGGGATTCCAAACCCCCCTGGGCAGCCCCTGCCAAGGCCTGACCGCCCTTTCCACGCAGAAATTCTTGCTGATGTCCAGCCTGCCCCTCCCCTGGTGCAGCTTCCCTGCTGTCAGCTCAGCCCCAGCCCTGCACATCCCTCTGGAGTCTCATTTATTTTCTCAGGAATTAACTGGGCGTCTTAAACATCAAAAAAAACCAAACCAAACAAACGAGGTGTAATAGTCCGCCGCACGTCACTCGTGTTTGTCGGGAGAGGGGGAATGTGCTCAGAGCAAGCCAGAGCCTTTAGTCATGGGATTTCTGCTGGGGAAGAGGCTCTCGGTGAGGCGTTGTCCTCCCGTCCTGCTGGCAGCAGCCAGAGCCACGCATCCCGCAGGGATAAACACGCTGCACTTCCAAGGACACAACGGAGAAGCCGGTTTTTAGTACTTAATTATTTTTTCTTTTTCAACCGGGATTATTTACAGTGAGATCTGGGAGAAGCAATTCACACCAAAGCAAACAGCCTGGAATGTTTTAATTGTGTTGAAGCGACTCTTGCACCCACAAAAAACCAGCCCCAGGTGGTGATGGATGTTGCTGTCATTGCTTTGAGCACTGTACCAGAGAAAAACCCCTTCCCCTCAGGCGTTCAGCACTGAGGAAAGGTTGGGATGAATTCACTCGTGAGAGGGTAGATCAAGCTTCAAGGGCCATTTTTGGGCTTATTTTGGGTGTGGAGGTGGCTGCTGGTGCTCGTGCTGAACCACCACCCCTCCTGACCTGGCACCAGCAGCACAGCCAGGGCTTTGGCTCCCTAAAAATGTGCTTGGGATGGGGAACAAACCTGCCCTGGGTCCCTGCTGCTGCTGGGAGCTCGACGTGGCTGCAGCAGCGCTTCCCTCAGGAGCAGGATCAGCACAGAGAGGGGTCAGACCTGCTCCTGCTCCTGCTCCTGCTCCTGCTCCTGGGATTTGGTGCTTCCCAAAGTGAAAATCCTGCTCTTTGTTCATGCACCTGCTGCTGGTGCAGGGAGAGGAACACCCATTGCAGAGCTGGGGTTTTATCTCCCACTCATCCCTCTGGGAGCCCTTGGGCACCTCTCATTCCCAAATCCCTGCCCCAGGTGCCAGCAGGGAGAGTGGCCCAGCTCCCACAGAGCCCCACAGCCCTATCCAGAGTTCTCCATCTCACTCAAGGGATAAACTGCTGGCTCTGCCTCGTCACAACCCCCAGCCCCTGGCAGGAGAGGCTGGGGAAGGTTTTTTCCTCTAAAACAACTACACAGTCCTGGTAGGATTCAGAAAGAAACAAGGTTGAGGCCGATTGACATTCCAGCCTTCAATTCTGTGTGGAAAGTTTTACAGAGCTTCAGCAAATTCTGCTGGAGTAGGAAACAGTAGAGGAGCCCTAAAGCACAGGAAGGGGGGGTTAAATGCCTGATGGCCTTAGAAGAGGGAGAAATCCTGCACTTAAAGATGAGATTATAAACAACTCTGTTAACCAAAACTATCTGAAACCTGAGAGGTTTTTGTCACTGCAATCCCAATTTAACTACTTTAGTCAGCCTAACATATTGCTACCAGAAATTCGGGCTGCCTGGAGTCAAACTCTGCCTCTGCTTAAAAGCTGTGGAGGGCTAAGGGCACTTGCATTTGTCCTGATGTTCCCCTGACAACAAAAGCAGAGAACAGCTGCGAAAAAGTGTCTTGTGTGGTCAGTGGGAGGAGGAGGAGGAGGAGGTGGAGGCAGCAGAGGAGCTGCTCTTTGGCAGCTCTGGCCCTCAATGTGCTTTAGGCTGATTCTGAAGTTCTTCACAGAGACAATACCAATACAGAAGGTCTGCAATTCCCTATCTGTCCACAGAAATCTCCTGCCCTGCCCTGTCCCTCCGCTGCCCTGGCGGCTCCCGCGGGGGCTCGGGGCCCGGTCACATCTCGGTGTCAGCGGGGCTGTGCTGCCGGGCTGAGTGGCCGTTCTTGGAGGTCGCCTGGCCAGTCCCGTTCTCCTGGGTGCCCCCGTTGAGGTTGGGGAGGTTTGGCTTCTCCTGCAGCTCCGCCGGCTCCTGGCAGGGCGACATCAGCATCGTGTTCCCCTGGCTGCCGCTCTCCGTGTAATAGGGGTCTTCAGCCTGGGCAGGGACACAAGGGACAGAGTCAGGGGGGGCAAAGGGCGGCTGGTTTGGGGGCAGGGGCTGCCCACAGCCCCCAGGCAGGAGGGACACACAGCCACAGCTCAGGGCACTGCTCTCACTGGCAAGAAGGGGAGCAGAGGGCCTGAACCCACGTGGAGCAAGAAAACCACCCAGGAACTGCAGTTTTTCCTCCTGCACCTGAAAGAGAAGCTGTCAGGTCTTGGTGTTTCCTCCTAACCAGGTTTTGGAGCTGACCTTGCCTTGGGACAGAACCTCTGCCGGCCACTTCGGCCAAGCAAGAATCACCACTGAATGGAAATGATGGAAATTGTCTTTTTTTCTTCTCTTCCCTTTCCTCTGAGGTGCAGAGCTCGCTGCCAGGTGCAGAATTTCACCTCTGCAGGGCTGGGGGATGCTCTTGCCGTGAAGAGCAGGTGCCTCTGCAGGATCCAGGGCCACCCAGAGCTGCCTCCATCCCCTCACAAGAACTCCCCAGATTTTGTGCAGCCCTGGAATGGGCACTGGTGATCCGGGGTGGCCATTCCCAGCTGGAATTTCCTCAGCACTCTCCTGGCTGGCGTTCACTCAGCCCCTGCTCCATGGCTGGGCTGGACACGTCTCACCTGGAGTCGGGATTGGCATTGCCAGGGGTTTCCATGCCACACATTCCCATTGCTGCCAGCATCAGGGACACGAGGCAGCGTCCCTGCCTATGACAGAGGCACCTCCCAGCTGTGGGTTCTGGGAACTCCTTTCTGGCCAGGAAATACCCTGATGGCCTCCCAGGACACAAAAGTCACTGGTGGGGAGGAGTCCTCAGGGTCAGCCTGCCTGGATTGAGAATGGGGGAGAATGGAAATAGGAAATCTCTGCCTCTTTCTTTCTCGATACGTTTTATTACCATGGCTGGTGGGGAGAGAGAGCCTTTATTACAGCACGGGTACAGACACGGGGCTCAGACAAGGAATGGACATTAAAGGGCGTCACTTTTAATGACAGATTCGTGGGGTTTCGGTGGCTCTGGAGGAGTCTTGCTGGATGAGTTCTTACTGCTGAGCAAAAATAAGGGTTAGACCTGAAGCCCGTGCGGGGAAGGGGCGGTGCTGCTGCAGGAGCTGGTGTTGGAAGGCAGGAGAGGTTTCCCCTCGCCCTGTGCAGTGCCCCTGCCCCTTGCCTTGCCCAGGCTGCCCCTCGACCTGGGGACACACACGGGGGTGGGTACAGAGCCACAGGGGGTGGGGAACCCCCTTTTCTCCCCCCCAGAACCCCTCTCTGCCCCAGGCTCCTCTCTACCTGCGGCTCTGCCACCTGTAAGCACTGACCAGCCTCTGTCCCGTGGGGCTCCAGCTGCGCCGCTTCATCAGGAAATATCCAGCCAGGCCCAGGAACGCCAGCAGCAGCCCAGATGTGACCAGGGCGATCAGGGTCTTCTGAGAGGAGTCCCGGCGGCCCCTCGCGCTCTCCTTTTTAAGGGATTCTATTCCAAACTGGAAGAAAAAAAAGCCCAGCAAAGAGAGGCGGGCGTGGGACAAACAGGAAACGTTTGCATCTGCTGCACAGGCTTCAAACAATGCTGCTCCTCACCTCCTCGGGAAACAGCACGAAAACAAAGCTGGGCTTTGCTGCCCCAGCCCTGGGAGCCCTCACGTCCTCACTGCCTCATTCCCAGCCTGGAGGCTCCTGTGGCACAGGGAATTTCTGTCCTCTGGAGCACTCCCCGGGGCTTAGAGCACCCCTGTGCCTGGCTGAGCTCTCTCTCTGCTGCAGCTCTGTGTTTATGCCCTGAGAGACACCCAGGGCTCAGCCCCACGGGCCAGTGGCAGCCCCAGGGGAGCGCTGGGAGGAGGAATTCATTAATTCAGCCCGGTCCTCTGAAGGAGCCGAGTGCCAGCTGCATCCTGAGAGTTATTGTTGGGTCTGAACCTTTGCTAAGAAAATGCTGCAGCGTTTCACAGAACCAGTTCAAGCATTTCTGCCCCCATGGGCTGTGTTGGTTCTCTTCATCACAGCCTCACTGGTGGTTGGCTCCAACCACAGAATCCCAGGCTGGTTTGGGTTGGAATGGACCTTAAAAATCATCCAGTGCCACCCCTGCCATGGGCAGTGACACCTCCCACTGTCCCAAGCTGCTCCAAGCCCCGTCCAGCCTGGCCTTGGGCACTTGCAGGGATCTCTACACTCCTCAGGCACCTCCAAACCGGAGGCAGGCCCAAGTCTCAGCGTCTCCCCCAGTCTCAGCTGATCTAAAACTCTCATCTCTCCAGCCACTTTTTGCAGCTGAATTTGCTTAAGGGATTTACCTTTTCCCAGTGAGACTTCTGGAGCGTGTTCAGCAGTTTGTCAGGATCTGCAGGGTTTGAAACAGGAGAGCACATGACACCCATGACACCCATTAGAAGTGTACATCTCACACATTAATTACACCCATTAGATATGTACGTTACACACATTAATTACATACATTACACATGTACATTCCATACATTAATTACACACTCAGCAGCTCACGGCACACCAAAGAGCCCGGCTGTGCACAGAGGAGCCAAGGTTGCTCCTGGAGGCAGTTCCACGGCTCCAGGGATGCAGCAGGACCCCAGCAGAAAGAGCAGAATTGCAGAGAGGTTTCTCCTCCCAGGATCTGTCTCGCAGCCCTTCCCGCAGGGAATCCCTGTCCCATTGCCCACACCAGGGTCATTATCCATGGACCACAGCCAAGGAATCCCCTCCACTGACCTTTCTCTCCTCTGAGGACGAGGAGCAAACAGTCCCTGTCCAGGCTGGAGGGAGTGAGTTTGATCTCGCAGGGGGAGTCCACGGTGTGGGTTCTGTTCTCACACACTGCTTGCCACAAATCCGATCCCTCCCTCTCTACGAAGTGTTCCTGCAAAATTTTCAGGAAGGACAGACATTAAACAACCCAACGGAGCGATTCTCTGCCTCAGCCATGCTGGTGGGGGTGCTGTGCTTTCCCATGTGAGTTTTGGTGGCTCCTCTGCAAAGCCGAGCTGGGTGTCAGACCCTCCCCTGCCGCTGCAGCACTGCCCAGAGCCCCAGCACGCTGGAGGTGGAGATGCTCGTTTCTCGTGTCTTAACTTAATGAGAATAAATTAAATGAAGATATTATTAGCAGCTCTTGAAAACAGCATTTAAACAAAGCTAAATCTAGGATCTGAATCTCATGGCAAGTCTCCCCAGTTTTCGGGCTGGAACAACTGAAGAGCCCTATTGTTTCAGAGTCGCAGGCAGGGGCTGGGAAAGGAGGGAAATAACAAAGAAGCATTGAGCCTTCCTGTTTAGGAAATGTCTTCAATGTTTTTGCTAGGTTGCTGATCAAAGGCTAGGTAAAAACACACAAATTTCTCACATTTTAGAGCTGAAAGGACTCAGGGGTGGAAGAGGAAGAGGAGTGAGGAGCTGCAGGCTTTGCAGGCCGGTTTCTGTCTCAGGATAGGCTTTCTCCTCGGGGCTATTTTCAGCCACAGCCAGGCTCGCAGACAGAGCCCAGCACTGCTAAAACCCCGATCAGCCTCCCCACACCCTCCCAGCTGGGCACAGCGGCCGTGCCCACCCCGAGAGACAGAGGCAGCTCCACCGAGCCCTGCCCTGCCCCTGCCCTCGGGAAAACCCCACCACCGGGGCTGTGCAAGAGGAGAACCCCCTGGTCCTGGCCAGGGCTCAGTGCCCTCCTCCCGCTGCCCTGGAGCTGCCCCAGGACCGTGCTGGGGTCCCTCTGTCCCCCGAAAATGCACCCGACAATGCAGAACCTCATCCACGGGAGAACAACAAACAAATCACTTTCAGCTGTTTCTGCAGAGCTTGGCTCGGGGGGAGGAAGGCCAAGATGGAACAAGAGACCCAAGTGTGTATTTTCCTTTCTGTGCTGTGGAAAGAACTCATCGGAGTGTCAGAGTTTCCCTCCGCAATTAGCGCGCCGGGTGCCAGCTGATTGCTCATTTGCCTCGGGAAAGGCCAGCAGGAGAGAGGGACACGCGGTCCCTCCTGGCTGCTCCCCTCTAGGGCTGCTCTTATCTGGTTCCCAGCTCCAGCCTGAGCCGCCTGGTCCCACCCTGGGGCTGCTGAGGGGAGGGTTCTGCCGTGGGGTGGGAGCTCCCAGAAAAGCACGGTGGGAATTGCGGGTGTTTGGGTCGTTTCACGCGCAGGGAGGGTTCGGGGTGTGCGAGCTGTGGCTCTGTGGGATGCCCTGGATGTGCTGTACGCACCCGTTTGCACATGGGATGCACAAACCCTGTGCCCAGAAGGGATCAGAGCCCACTAGATGGCATCTGAGATCGGAATCGCGGGCTCCCGCAGGACCTTCCCTGTGGATTCCTGCTCGAGCGCAGTCCCTGTAAACAGGAACGAGCCTAAATGCCATTTAATCACTCATCTGCAGAGGAAAGCCAAGGAAGACTCACTCATGCTAAGTGGCTCGATGACAAAACCGAAATGATATATTTTAGATGTATTTCACACCCGGGGCACTGCTGTCTCACAAGATCCAGCACCATCCACCCTCTGTGCCTCCAGTGGGAAAGGTTTCTTCCTCCCACCCGCAGCAGACCCCCCTCTGCTGCTATAAATGCCTCATTTTTGGTGCACAAGGCCAAGGACGGTCACGGAGAGCCTGGGGTTCCCTCAGGAGTTGATGGGGACACTGAGCAGCTCCTTGCAGTGCCCCGCGTTCTTTCCTAGGGCACTTGGCAAGACAAAAAAAGGCACTTTTGTTCCCAACAGGGAAGAGGAAGAAGAAGAACAAAGGCAGCTTCCTGTCAGACACGGTGGGAGATGCTTTAGAAGCTGAACTGACCCCAGAGCTCAGGCATGAAAAAAAGGAGGATTTATGCAAGGGGGAGGTTGTATTTCCCCTGGAACCGCTGTGATCCCTCTGGGATCCACCCCTGCGGGATCCCCCTGGGACCATCCCGTCCCGCATCAGCCTGGCACGGCTCAGCTGCTGTGCCCCGGGGGTGACCGATGGGAGCTGCCCACCCCGGCAGCCCCCCGGGTGTGCGGGGTGACCGCAGTGCTGCGGGACCCTCGCAGCCCCCTCCTGCCGCGCGTTCCCCCCGTGGAGATGCCCGGGGCACTCACGCAGGTGCTGGACTTGTTGAGCTGCAGGCAGACGGCTCCGGTGTCACCCTCGTCCCTGACACCGTGGCAGGCGATGGCAGGGAGGGGAGGCTGGAAGGGAGAACACAGGGGGGGTGTCAGTGCCCTGCTGGGGGCTGGGGGACGATCCAACCTCCCCGTGGTCCCCCAGCCCGCGGCACGCAGCCCATCCTCACCTCGGGGCTGTCCCCGGCCGCGTGCAGGGCTGTGGTGGCAGCTGGCACGGGAGGATGCTCCGAGGCGGCCGCAGAGCTCGTCCCGGCCGCCGTGGGGCCCGAGGTTTCTGCCCGGCGCCGGGGCTGTGTCAGGGGGCTCTGGGTGGTCGGGACCCCCGCGCTCCCCTGCGGCTCCGGGGACGTGCCCGGCAGGGACGTGGGGGCCGGGCTGGGCTGGGGGCTCGTCCTCAGCTGCCCACCGAGCCCTGACGAGGTCGGGCTGATGGCCACGGACCCGGCTGCGGCTTCAGCTTGGAAGAAATGCGAAGAGAAGGACACGGGAGAAGGATTAAACCCCGTGAGCCCGGGGGCTGAGGTCCGGCGCTGCTCCGCCACAGCCAGCAGCGGCACAAGGCCGGCGCACGAATACATCTAATTATTATTAACACAAACCCTCCCAGGAACCACGGGGGGGACAAAGGGAGGGGTTACCCGATGTTGGTTGGGCACTGCCGGCGTCTCCGGTGGCTGAGGTGGCAGCGGGGGCTCCGCTGGCTGTCCCGCTGCCGCTGTCCCTCGCCCCCACGTCCGTGGCTGTGGCTCTGGGGGTGTCTGTGGTGCTCCCAGCAGCGCAGCCTGAGGGAAGAGGAAGCTCTTAGGGGCTGCCGAACCCCCAGCCCAGCCCTGAGCCCCGGTGGGAACGCAGGAAAGGTTTAGCTGCTCTCCCAAACTCGCTTTTTCTTGCCCCAAACTGGCAGGATGCCTCGGGGCACATCTGGGAGAGGCTCAGGGATGAAACTTCTCAGCTGGGTGAGCACCAGGCTCTGGTGCAGCCCTTGCAGGGGCTCCAGGGCTTTCAGGAGAATGAGAAGCTCGTTCCTACCCTAACCCACCCCATCCTCAGCTCACTGGAGGATGCACAAAGCTCTGCACAAAGCTGGATTTCGCAGTAGTTTGGGTTTATAACCCTGGGAGGAAAGAATCAAGCCTTGGAAGAAATCACTTGTGTGCCTCAGGATAGATAAGTTGGATTTACAGTTGCAGGCACAATCTCAAAGTAAATAGAAACATTCCCACTGGCTTGGGATCAGCCCTGACTCATGAGCGAAAACATCTTTGGAGGTAAAGCAGAATGTTTGGAGAGCGGTTTGCTGTTCTAACCTAAAGTTTATATATTGCTTCCTGCTGTGTTACAGAGATGACACTTGCAGCTTGTCCTTCTGAAACGAGCTGTGTGAGTCAGTGAAAATGCATTTGTCCCCATTCCTTAGCCTCCTCTCTCCCTAAGATCTATTCCCACTTTTCACAAACAGCTTCAGTCCCTACCCGAGGGCTCTCGGTGTTTGAGATCCTTATCCAGGCACTAAAGAGAAAATCATACAGAATGTGTTGTTTCATTTGTAGTTCTGCCCAGGGGAGCCCCAGCTCCAAGAAAAGTTACTTCATCCTCCCAAACCACCCTGAGAGATGGAGCAGCTCTGGCAGATCCTGAGCAGCCGCCGGCGCCGGCTCCGGGCGGGATCTGCTGCCAGGGAACGGCACCGGGCACTGTGAGCTGCGGGATGGGGCACTGGGGACAGGGCTGGCAGGAGCTGTTCTGCATCACAGCACCAGGACTTGGCTGGGCCAGGTCCACTGAGCCTGCAGGGTTTGTGAAGAGCAAAGCCTGAGGTCACTGGGGTTCGTTTTGGCCGTGGGTGGCAGGGGCAGAGCTGCTCTGCTGGTCCTGCTGTGGGAGGCTGGGCCAGAGGGGAAATGTGGGCTCCAGACTGGAGCTGTGGGGCTGCCCACACTGGTGCTGCCCATCCCATCCCATCCCATCCCATCCCATCCCATCCCATCCCATCCCATCCCATCCCATCCATCCCTCCCCATCCTGGGCTGCAGCTGCTCTGGGGGGGCCCTGCTGAGGGCTCAGTGCAGGTGTCTGGAGCTGGAATTCAGGTTCTGGCACCGCTTTCATTTCAGGGAGAGAAGTTCCTTCTTCTCCAAGACAATTCAGTTCCAGCCGGTGAAATCACCGAGTTTTCCTGACGACTTCTAACAAATCAAAAGCAGGAGGCAGGACTGCGTGCCCGGAGCGGGGAGCGGCGCGGAGCCAAAGCCGGGCTCTACGCACAGCTCCGTGTTTTCGTGGCCACGAGCAGGAAACTTCACATCAGCAGAACAATGCAGCGCCTGGGCTTGACCTCCCCAAGTGCCACAGCCACCCAAGCACCTTTGAACTCTTCCAGATGTTTGTAAAGCACCAGGGGTATTTCTAATCAGAGCCTTTTCAGCACTGAATATTGAGATGGAAGCCTGGCTGTTGCTCGGTGGAATTTGGGAGAGGAGCTGTCATTCTGGATTTCTTTCTCTTGCCTCTCTTGGAGCATGTGCAGGGGCTTTTCCACAAAACATGGGTTAGGGGTTTTTTTAAACCTTTGGGCTCATGAGATAAATAATGATCCAGATGTGGGCTGGATAATCCATGGGGTGCTCAGCTAAAGAGGGTTATTCATTGCACCATCCATTTTTAATGGCTTCATTAAACTTTGTCAATTTGTTGGGATCGAGGGTTTAGAGTTTAAGCCAAGCTATTTATTAACCTGGGAGAAACCTTCACCTGGCAGTGCAAGCACGTGCAGGAGCAAAACCATGCAGGGATGGGAAAGAAAATTGCACTTCACAGCACCCATTGTGTTCACCCCCCTAGGTTTAAAAACTAAATGATTTTTTAAAGATGTTTTAATAATGGGGCTTAGGAAGGATCTTAGATTGAATAAAGAAAAGGCAACAATATAAATGTTAAATGTGCTCCAAGACTCCCCCCTGAGCACTGAGCCAAGGCCACAGAACAGCTCTGCAGTGGCAAAGGTTCAGGAAAGAGGAGGAAAGTTTCCACCATTGGACCCCAACCCTGCACCCACAGCAAACAAAACTGGGGGAGGTGAATCCCACTGGGAATCTCCGGGCAGGACCTGCACCTCCAGTGCTGATCCTGGCTCAGATCTCTTGGTTAACCTCTGGCAAACCTTCTGCTCAGCCTTTGGCTCCTTGGGCAGCTGACACACAAACCCTGGGCCGGGGAGCTCCCCCAGCTCTGGCTGTAGCAGAGTTCATTCCCAGGCTCCATGAGCACTCCAGGAGCTCCAGGCGCTCTGGCAAAGGGATGCCCTGAGCTGGCACGAGGGCACTGCTGGCCCCAGAGGCTGCAGAGGAGGGTGGGGAGCCACGGGATGCAGGACAGGAGGGTACAGAAGTGTGGGATGTTGGAGAGGAGGGTATGGAACTGTGGGATGTTGGAGAGGAGGGTATGGAGCCATGGGATGTAGGAGAGGAGGATATGGAACTGTGGGATGTAGGAGAGGGGGGTATGGAACTGTGGGATGTAGGAGAGGAGGGTATGGAACTGTGGGATGTTGGAGAGGAGTTCTGGAACCACGGGATGCAGAAGAGGAGTTGTGGAACCGTGGGATGCCGAGCCCTGGAGCTGCAGCCAGCCCCAGCTCCCCGCAGCAGCCCCTCCAAGGGCTCCAGCCGGCATTACTCATGCCTTTCCAGCTCCACAGCTCTCAGCCATGTGGCAGGAATTCAAGCGGGTGGAGCCCTCTTCCCTCTGGAAATATCTGATAAAAATCCCTTCCCTCCCCCTTTTCCTTCACCCAGACAGGATGTGGGTGTGGGGCCGGGGCGGGGGCTGGGGGAGCCCCCCGAGCTGCCACACCAAAGCCCAGCTGCTGCTCCAAGGCTTTCCTTGGGATTGGGGCCTCTCGGGCAGCCTGGGAGCCCGGCACCTTCCCGGGGGTTGAGATTTCTCCTGGCTGGAGCAGCAGCCTCTAAAGGATGTTAAACTCTGGCAGCTGGAAGTTTTAAAGTCTCTTTTTCCTTTCCTGATATTCAGAACTTTCACAAGTGTTGCAAAAAGAGTGAAGGAAAGAAAGAGTGCTTGAAAATGGCAAGAAAAGAGATTTTTCTAAAAATCAAGTTTGGCGGAGATGAACGAAAAATATATTAAAAAGAAGGATAAAAGGTTAGGTAAAAGAAATAAAGTGCTTTCATTGGGTGCAATACAGTCCATACTCCCTTTTCCATGCTCACTCTGAGCCAAGCACAGGACATCTCTCCACGTGGTTTATCCATCCCCAATTTTCCAACACAAGCTGCTCACAGCATCCTCCCAGGAGCTTGGGAGGGTCTGGGAACAGCAGCCCACTTTGCAGACCAGGGGCGGCTGTAAACCTCCCCCTGCTCCTTGAAACTCAGCAAGAGCCCCAAAGAACCAGGCAAAGGCCAGAGGGAGCATTTGCAGGGGATTTGCTGCCTTTGAGGTTGGGTTTCCCAGGGAATTTGCTCCTGCGGGGTTGGACCGGGCTGCTCCTGGCTCCGGATCCCAATCCCAAACTCCATCCTCCCCACACCACATCCACACACAACGTTTGCAGGGCTCCTGCCCCTGCCCCACTGCGGCACAAGGGGTTTTTTCCTACAAAACACGTGGCTTTGGCTGGAGGTGTCCTGGGAGCAGGAGGAGGCTGCTGCTCCCACCCTCAGCAGCGCTGCCAGGAGCGACTCGAGCCCAAACCCACAGAACTGGGATTTCCACGGGAGTTGCACAACCAGAGCCTTTGATGGATTCTCTGGGATTCCCCACGGAGCTGAGGAACAAGCAGAGCCCCAAGGATGAGCTGCCTGATTTTCCCCAGCAGCTACACCGAGGAGGAATCAACCTCCTCCACTTCCCAGCCAGGAATATCCTGCGGGGATGCTGGGCTCGGGCTGTGCAAGGACATCGTGCAGCATTAAAGCCCCTGCTGCCCAGCAGCTCTGTCCTTCCAAAACCCAAGCTTTTTATCACTTTTCCATCACTTTTGCTTTGTACAAGGAACTCAAGGTTTGCAACTCAAGGTTTGCATCTCGCCTTTGTCTCACACCCTCACTCAGTTCTGCCCAACCTCACAGTCCTGAGTGTTATTTCTCTCAAATAAAGTTGTTTTTTTTTTCAATTCCCATAAAAATTAACACAGACTGGAGGGTCAGCCAGCAGCTCAGGTGAGCAATTTACCTGGGCAGCCAGGGGAACACGAAAGGAGCTCTGTGAAACAGGAGAACAAAACCCAGCGAATTCCTGCAATGGATCTCGTCGCTCACGTTCGTGTGAGTGAGAAAAAATTACATTTGAGGAGACACCCGCAGGCTCCTGGCTCCTGTCCCAGCACACCAGGCAACACACAGAGTGCTGCTTCACTTTTTTAGTCCTTTTTTATTACCTCATGGTTGTTGGGTTTGGGACAAAAATGATAACATTTCCCTAAAATATAACCCTTTAAAAAGTCGTACCAAGAGAAAACCTCGGTGCTGTTATTCATTGCTTCACATGATGAATATTTGAAGAGCTGCAATAGGAGATTTTAATATTTATGGAGTTTCATTTGATTTTCAGCAAATGTTTAGTTCCAACCACAAAACAAAAGTGTGGCTCGTTTACACCAGCGCAGGCTGAGAGACAGCTCGAGCTGTGGCTGCACTCCTTGCCTGCTGCATTCCCATCCCCTCACGTTATCCAGAATTTTGTAGGCACTTTAGATCCCCATTCCTGTCCTTTTCAGAGCAGCAGCGAGTTTTCCCCCCAGCACATGGCTGGGCGCGTGCTGGCCGGGACGCTGATGCTCTGTGCAATGTCAGCGCAGCGCTTTTGGGCGGAATTTAGGTGGAACCGCAATGCCCAACTCCTGCAGAAGCATCTTCCCCCCGGGCTGCTGCTCCCAGGAGCTGCCCCGTGCCCCGGTGCCTGGCGTGACCCGGGGGTTTGGGGCATCGATACTCACCAGCCAGCTCCACCAGGCAGGCGGCGAAGCACAGGAGCTGCCTCCACTCCATGGCTGTGGGAGCCGCCGGGAGCAGCGCTCCCCGCGCCCGGTGCCTCAGCCCCGCAGCAGCTCTGAGCTCATGCAGCTTGGTTGGAGTTCAAGCCTTTGAGATCACTCACTTGTGGGGTGGGTTTCTCTTCAGGGGTTGTGCCTGTGGTTCGGGACTGCGAGGTGGAGTTTCTCCGCTTTGATTTCCCAGTTTTATATAGTTCGTGGCAACCTCACTATCACTTAGGTAATTTTCTCCTCCCCACTTTCCTGCCAGCAGCTTCAAAACAAACAAAAGATCAGCCCTCTCCCCAGCGAAGGATCCCAAAGGCTCGCCGGGATTAACTCTTTCCTGAGAGCTGCCGCTTTCCTGTCCAAGGGAAGGCAGGGACGCCGCCTGATCCAGCTGCATGCAGGGATCGCAGCCGAGCCTGCAGCTGAACTTCCCTCAAAGCAAAGCAAACACAGCCCGAGGAGAGCAGGGATGTGGAGAAGCCCCAGGTCCAGCCCAGCAAGCCCCGAGCACGGTCCCAGCACCGTGGAAAACGGGGGAGTGCTGAAAATGGGCTTCAGAATCAGAAATTTTCTCAGCAAATTAAGCAAGGAACTCAAGGATGCGAAATCATCGCTGACCTGAAGAGAAGCAACTCCATTAGCTCCACTAAATTGACTCCAGTCAAACAGGGAGCGTGGATGAGATGGGCTGGAGAAGGTCTGGGGGAGAGAAAAACCCACAGGCAAAAACTTTGGCATTAAACCTGGAGCAGGAGAGGGAGGGGAGAGCAATAACATCCCTGAGCTCGGTGGGAATGCTCCGTGGGAGCCCTGCAAACAGCACAGGAGCACCAACCCCAGTTTTGTTACCTGGCTGGGCCTCACCAGGTGGGAAACTTGGCTCTCTGGTTCTCCAGTGACTGCAGTGCAGACACACGTGGGACCGGCTCGGAAGGGCAGGATGAGGGATGCTGTGTCCTCATGTGGGGACGTCCATCCCTGGAATGTTCCAGGCCAGGCTGGATGGGATTTGGAGCAACGTGGGATAGTGGAAGGTGTCCCTGCCCATGGCGGGGGGTGGAATGGGATGATCCTTTATATCCCTTCCAACCCAAACCAGGCTGGGATTCAAATTTTGGCCTTTGGGTATAAAAAAAAAAAAAAAGAGATTAACACTTGGGAAACTCAACTCCAGTTCAGTCTTAATTCCATCTTTTCTTTTACAGCTGGATGATGAGGTGACTAAAGGAGTCATTGGGAACAGGAAATCGAAAAATGAGGTGGACAGGAAAAAAAGCTGTGGAAAGAAGGATGAGGAAGCTCTTACTCAATGATTACCATTTTGTGGATGCTCCTGTAATGCTTTTACAGTCACAGAATCACAGAAACTGGTTTGGGTTTTAAGGGACCTAAAACTCATTCCAAGCCCCTGCCCTGGGCAGGGATGGCCAACATTTGGCTACAGCCAGAAAAGGATTAAAAGACACAAAAAAAAAAGGGTTAAGATTGTGTTACCTCCAAAGAAATCCTCAGATAGTATTTCCACATTTATTGTAGGACAGAATTCTAGGAGCTTTTGCTTTTAGCATAGTACAGGAGTTGGATGAGGAGATGTTTAAATGCCTCTTCCAACTCAAAGCGTTCTGTGATTCTGCAGCAGGAAAATGTTTCTTGGAAGGAAACATCTGTAGCTCAGCAAAGGGCTCCAACAGCTGTACAGAGATTTCTGTTGTGTTCAGTAATCTGTTACTGACTGACAGAGACACACAGCTCTATTAAAGGCCAAAGTGGCCCAGTAAAATGTGGCCTAAAACCTGAGTGTGGGCACAGCCCTGCTGCCTCCAGCAGCTCCCACCAAGAATTTTCCCTTTTTTCCTCCCTCAGACGCTCGCACGCACGCTGGGAAGCGCCTGACTCAGTGTGTAGCCAGGTTTTACATTGCATATCAGCCCAGAAAATGAATTCAGAGATAAAATGTGAAAGGCAGAGTGAGACAAGAGTCTTATTTAAATAACAGATATGTTTTTGTCTACGAAAGTGAGAATTTGGGTTGAGTAACACAACTGAGAATCAGAATGACAGAACTATGGAGTGGTTTGGGTTGGAAGGGACATTACAGATCATCCCATTCCACCCCTGCCACGGACAGGGACACCTTCCATAGCCCAGGCTGCTCCTGGAGGAAAGAAACCAGCGGGATCATCCGGGTTTGGCTGCTGGGTTTGTTTCACCTTTCAAAACCAGACTGAAAATAGAGAGCTGGACTAAAAATAGGCTGTGACCGGGTCTGGCAGATACCGCGCACGGGAAGCTCGTGGGTTTGGTTTCCAGTGGAAGCTGGTTTGGGTTGGAACAACATTCCCCGTGTCAAAGATGTGGGATTTCGTTCCTATTTGTGCACTCTCCATGTCAGAACTCCTTTTGGGATAGTGGCTCAGCTAAGCACAGGGAAATCCAACATTTCCTCAACGGAAGAGCCACAAAGCCACAAAATAAGTGACTTATTAAGATTATTCTTTAACAGAATGCACTCAGAGGATTTCTGTGGACAGATGCAGGGATGCCTCCATCCATCCCTCCAGCCACTCAGGGTTTTGAGCCTGGTCATTCCTGTGGCCTGGGAATTGCTGTGCTGGACACACGGCACGGGGTGGTGGCAGTGGGACCCTCCTTCCCCCCACAGCTGACAAAAAGCTGACCCAGCCTAGCAAGGAACAGGCCAGGCTTTGTTGTTGGATATTTCTGTGTACACACCTCCAAGCATATCCTAAACATCCCAAACATCCAGCTGTGACCAGGCCCTTCAGTAATTTCTGTTTATTCCATGAGTGGGAGACAACACCTTCCCTCATGGATACAACTCTCCCTTTAAAGCTGTTTGAAGCGACTCGAACATGCTGCAAACGAGTCCTGCAGAATTACTTCCTTTCTCTCAGAGCCCTGACACATTTTTACAGCCAGGAATCGAAAGACCACAACGAGGAACATGCCCTGGAATTATCTCTCAGCACTCAGCATCAGCTGTATCAGGTTAGCAGCGCCTGAGCCGATTCCAGCCCAGCATTTACGGGACCGAGTGTCCGAGTTTTGTACGGCGCAGGGACGAAGGCTCCTTCACGTGGGCTGGGATTTTGTCCAAGCGTTTAAGGGTGATTTAATTTAATTGTGAGTGATGCAATAGACATATGGCTGGGAAGCTATATGCCAGGAAACATGTTTTCTGTAAGTATTTTAGCAGGCAGATGGCACACAATGGTTTCGGTGCAGTCATTTCCTCACCTCTTAGAAGTTACTATTTTGGACAGATGAAATAATCCCATTCCCACCGTCCTCCCAAGGCACCAGCGCTGCTCACCCAGAGGATGTGCAGTGTTAGAGGGTTATTTCTGTGCGAAATCACATCAAATAAATCACCCTTACACCCACCTACCCACTGCCATTCATGGGTTTCAAAGCACTTTAATAACTTTCCCACTTAAACCGGAGCGAGTAATAACTCTTCACAGCACTTCCAGAGGCACGTGGAAGCACTTGGAGCAGGGCCACGCCACGGGGAAACCCCAAAAGACACAAGTTCTGCATCCCAGCCCTCGGCCTTAGCAACCAAACTGCCCCATTCCCAGACAGAGCAGCCCTTCCTGGGAACGACAGCCCCTCTCCAACGTCCAGCACGCTCAGCCCCCAAAAACTGCCGATGGAGGAGGAGGAGGAGATGCTGCAGGAGGAGATGCAGCTTTTGCGAATGGTGGACAGCCAGAGCAGAGCATGGAGCTGCAAATAAAATGGGATTTGGTGAAGTTTGGGTTGTTTCTCCTCATTAAATGCTGTTGGGATCACGCCTGCTCTGGGCTAGCAGGAGGTGCAGCACCAAATCCTGCCCAGGGCCGAGCGAGGGCAGCTCCTGTCCCTGCAGGAGGACACAAACTCTGCTCCAAACAGAAAATTCCTGAGGGATGAACTGATGGGATTCATCTAAGAAAGGGCAAAGAGCTCCAAAGCTGCCCTGATTGTATCATCCTTACTGTGATTTCCTGAAAAACCTATCATCCATTTGTTTTATTGGGCTGGGATTTGCATGGAGGCGTAATTATATTGTAACTCTTGGGGCAGGAAATGCTTCCTTCAGTGGGGCTTCAGAAACCCATCCCGAGCCTCCTGCCAGGGCATCCTTTGTGGGAAGGCAGCTCTGGGGAGGTTGTGGCCTCAGTTTCTGCACCAGAGTGTCCTGAAGAGCCCTGGCAGTGCCCTGGGCACGCTGCCCTCCTGCACGGGAGGCTGCTGGGGACACTGGAAGGTGCTAAAAGGTCTCCCTGAATCCTTCTTTTTTATCTCCTCCAGACATTCCCAGGACTTCAGCGAGAGCCAGTCCCCTCACAGTGCCAAAGGCACAATTTGAGGGGGTTTTTAGATGAATTTCATGGTTGTTGTTGGATTTTCTCCTTCCCTCTGCTGCCGCTTTTGCCGCACTGGGAGCAGAGCTCCAGCACGGGCAGATACCATCTCCACGGACCTCCTTCTTCCCGTCTCAAACCCAGGAGGGATTCCTTTCCAGGACAACAAAGGGCTTTATTTAGCCCTGGTGCTGGGGCAGCCGGCCTGGTTTCCTGCCTGTGCTGCTCCGAGTGCTACCAACTGTTTCCAGGTCACTCCAGCAGCTCCGGCCGAGCATCTCCCGGCTCCGTGCCCGTCCTGTGCCACAATTCCTTCCTTCCCACCCAAACTCCCGTTCCTGCGCCTGGGAAAAGCATCTGCTCCCTGCAGGCTGCTGGGTTTGCCCATTCTCGCCTTGTTTTTCGAGGCAATTCCTCCTGACTCGTTCCACCTCCGGTATTGCAGCAGGAAAATATTCCTCTGGGGAAGAGTTTCATGGAAAAACACTTAAGAGCCTTGATTTACATGGCAGCCTGCCCCTCAGCCCGGGATTAAAGGCCTGGGAATAGCCCACAAAGCGCTGAGCACACAGAAGGCAGTAAATGAGCGTTGCCTTGATTAGATTTGAACCAACAGTCTCGGAGTAAAAGTTTCAGGCAGAAAACTCCTCAGCAATCTCTCCAGCAGATGGTTTGCCTGGCTGCAGCCGTGTGTGCACTTGGTATTTGCTTTATTATTTGAAGATATTGATTTTAGCAGAATGATCATACCGAGCAATTTGTTTTAATGGACCACTTTTATTAACAGTGTGTTGGAGTTGCAGCAGCCATGCATCTTTTTTCTTTCTTTTTTTTTTTTTTTTTAAGATTTCCAAGAGCTTTTTGGAATAAAATGTGTGATCTGCAGAGCAAAAGTCTGAGATTCTGAGGGGTTTTTTCAGCTGTTTCTCTTGGAGAAATGACCGTGCTGGGTGGAAGTGGGTGAGTAGTAGCTGTGCAAGAGGGTGATAAATAGCACAGCACAGTTAAATGCAGTTGCAAGGGTTGTGAAGAGGCAAGAATTTGCTCAAGTTAAAAAAAAATATATATATAAACCATATATACATGATTTTATTTCTAAAAACCATGTTTTAATTGCTATCCCGTCCCTGGAAGTGTCCAAGGCCACGCTGGACAGGGCTTGGAGGAACCTGAGATAAAGGAAAGTGTCCCTGCTCATGGCAGGGGTGGCACTGGAGGATTTTTAAGGTTCCTTCCCACCCAAACCAGTCTGGAATTTTATGATAATCCCTTGGGAGGAGTAAATAAGTGAGTTACCCATCTCTGCAGGATGCAGCTGTATCCCTGTGTGCCATCAGATGCACGAAGTGTGATTTCAGGCAGCTGCTCTCAGTGCGTTGAGGTACCGAGATATCCTCAAAACTTGGTGGTTTTTTTATTTTTCTGGAAATTTCCCCATTAGTTTGAATGTACCAAAACTAGTTGAATGTACCAGGACCAAGAAGGAGCTGCAGGAATGTGAAGGAGCAGAGAGGAGAGGACAGAGCTGGACCAGTCTCATCCCTGTCCCCATCCATCAGTGCCCCGGCGGTGCCGGAGGCTCATTAACCTGATTTCATCGGCTGCTTTCCATCACTGCCCCCTCCCAAGGCTTGACTGTAATGAACAGCAGCGCCACAAAACACCGATAAAAATCATTAAAGCATAAGTCTCGTAATTCAGGGCGAAGATTGGCTCCTCCATCCAGATCTGCAGCCCGCTAATTGCAATTTATTTCTGCTGTTTATGGATGTCATAGGAGCACACGAGCTGGATTCGTGGCTGGGGCTCTCCATCCATTGCCAGGGCTGCAGCAAGCCCATGGTGCTGATGCCCCAAGAGAGCAGAGTCCGAGATGGATGAGATGTTTAATTTAAAATTTAATTCCAAATAAATGCTGTTTGCAATGCCGTTCATTTTAAGTGCAATTATGGGATCGTGGAATCATTTAGGTTGGAAAAGAACTTTGAGATCATTGAGTCCAACATTCCCCAGCACTGTCAATCCCACCCATGGCCCCAAGTGCCACATCCACACATCTTTTAAATGCCTCCAGGGACGGGCACTCTTTTCCAATTGGACCTTTTCCAATTCTTGACCAAACTTTTGGTGAAAAAAACATCTCCCATTGGCTGCTTTTATGTGTTTAATTTATTGTCTTTACAAATAGACTTCAAATACCACCACCTGATGGGTTGCCTTGTTGATCCCAAGTTTACTCTTGCCAGAAGCCTGGCTGGCTCCTGCTGAGCATCCCCTCTGCCCAGGGAATTAGGGAAAAAAATCTCAGTTGCACTGCCTTTGTTTCCAGGGAGATCCCCCCCTCCAGCTGTAATTCATGCAAAGGAAGTACAGCCTGAAATAAAAACCAACTTTGGTGGTGCTTCTCCGAGAGAAACCAAAACTGTAACTAGGAAATAAAGGCGTGGCTTTCGCTGTGAGTAAACACCAGATTAGTGCCAGGTGTTCCTGGAGCACCAGAGGAGATGGGGAACATCTCCTTGCCATGGGGTGGCAGCGATGAAAGGCAGCTCGAGCAGCGCCGGGGGAGCGGGGCTGCAGAGGGCTCTCGTCTCCACCCTGGCAATTGCTGATAATAAAGTGCTGCTGTTTTCTACCTGGGAAATGAGGTCCCAGAGGGACGAGGCTTTCCGTTTTTCAAAGGAGGATTTGTTCAAATGCAGGGACAGGAGCATCCTCAGTCATTACCGACCCCTGCTGCTCCTGACCCACTGCTCTGGAAACCGCCGGGGCCTGCGTTCCAAACCTCCTTTTGTCTGGAGTTTGAAGTCGTGTCCTTGTTCTTAGGAGCCATAAATAAAAAAAGAAATAGAAATCTAAGAGCCACTTCTTTGGTTGTCTCCTGAAGAGAAGGATGCAACAGCAAAACTATTTTAACTGCAGTGCCAGATGACCTGAAAAAATGACAGGGCCTCGCTAACAGCTACGAGCTCACAGCTAAATTCAGACACCACTTATTTATTGATGTGTTTGTACAATAGGAGTGGCTGGGAAGGCTGCAGACTCCCAGGTACCTTCTGATGGCTCATAATAAGCTCAGACAACACAGACCGACGGTGAATAATAGAACAAAAAGCTCCCAGGATCACTGGGAATCAAAGCGCATATGGAAGTAGATGGTATCCAGTGAAACCTCCTGGGAAGGGGAGCGAGGGGCAGCCACGGAGGAGGTGGGACTCACAGGACAGCCCCATTAAATGGGAACATCCCACAGAATTGCCATTTAAAATCACAGTGCTGTTTTACCCCACAGATTACAGTGTGTCTCACACAGTGCTGCTGAGAGGGTCCAGCTGAAGAAGCACTGCGAGTGAGTTTGGATGGGATTTTGGGAATAAATTGTCCCCTGTGAGGGTGGGGAGACCCTGGCACGGGGTGCCCAGAGAAGCTGTGGCTGCCCCTGGATCCCTGGAAGTGCCCAAGGCCAGGCTGGACGAGGCTTGGAGTGCTGCTCAATGTGGCAAGGGTGGGGGCAGTGGGAGGGCTGAGGGAATTCGCACGGGGAGTTCGGGATGGGGAATGCTCTGCACTGACTGTTTTTTCCACCTAAAAGGGCTTTTCCTGCGATCCTGTGGGACACAGCTCCCCCCAGCCCCATCTGTTGTCGCAGGCAGAGGTTGGTGATGGGAAGTGATGCCGCATCATTCAGAGGAAGCTCCGGGGTGGCAAAGGCCACGCGGTCGATCCGGGCAGGCTGAGGCTCCATCACTTACCAGGAGTGCTTCGGAGAGAGCCTTGGAAATGCAAACCCCGTCCTGGGACCTCTCCTGGCCGGTTTCAGATTAATTCTTACAGGTTTGCAGGTTTGTTTTTACGGAGGAGAGGAGGTTTGTTTGCTTTTCCTCCCCCTGGAGTGTAACCATCATCTTTCCTCATTAGGAGGGTGGCAGGAGGTCAATAGAGGCTCCTGCCTGGGCGAGATTCCTCTGTAATTTGGAAGGGAAATTTCCAGAGCTGCAGTGCCCGGGGCACCTTGCAGACAGTGTTTGAGAGCAAACTCTGGCCCACACAACCCCTTCCCTGACCAGCTCCTTTGTTAAACACAAAAGCTTTAAAATTACCCGGGAATAAGGGATAATTGTGCCTCTGCTGCTCCCCAGGACCAGCCCTGCTGCCTCCGAGGTGCCCCAGCCACTGCTTGTGGAATTTTATTACCCAGCACAGGAACAAAGGACAGAAAACCTCCGCAGGCAGGGTTTGTCAGCCTGTCCTACCCAGAGCACAGGTCGAGGGCTGCCTCCCCTCCCTCTGCTCCCTCCTCCTTGTCATCCTTCTTTCTGCTTTTTGATTTCCTTAATTATTTTGGAATCTGGAGAATAATCCTCCGTCAAATCCTGCAGAACAAATTGAACGTCAGGTTTGCAAACCCTCCCTCTAAAGCAGATGGCACCACACGCCCGTGAATCTCCTCCCAGCTTCCAGAGCATCCCAAGGCTGACAGATTATCCATTAACGGGCAGATTAATCCGGAGCTCCACAAGCAGTGGGAAGGGAAAGGCAGCTTTTGTCTCCATAGCAGGGAAAACGGGCACGCTGCTGCGGACAGCTCGGGGGAGAGGGGCAGCTCCAGCCCTGAGGAGCTCGAGGAGCAGAGCCCTGGGCGAGGAGAGCAGCCCCAGCCAGCGGCGTCCCGCAGCCCCCAGGGGCCTGGAGAAGAAAAATAACTTTGTACTGGGAAGGGCAGGGCTGATTCTGGGTGTTCCTGGTTATTTCTCTTCCCTCTCCAGCAGGACCCAGCCTTCCCATGGATCCTCTCCCCATTCTGTTTCCTGCTGGGCATTTTGGCCCAACAGCAGCCAGCGCTGCTTCGCCGGCCACCCCGCAGCCAAGTGAAGGATTTTTGGTGTTCTCTGAGCAGGCAGAGCCCCCCCAGTGCAGCATCAATGCCATCCCCTCCCTGCCACTGATTTGCTTGGCAGGTGTGAAATATTAATTGCCTCACATGGGAGCTTGGCTCACTGTCTGTCGCGTTTGACTGAAATATCATTCTCTGCTGCAAATATAATTACTGGGGGTCTGGATTTTAAAAATAGCCTCTCGCCTGTCTGTTAATTAGGAGCCACGCTTTGCTACACAACGAGATATTTTGGTTAATTATAAAAGAGAAAAGGACAAATTTGTCACGTCTTTTGTTTTCGTTCCGCCGCGTCTCCCGGTGACAGCGGAGGGGAGCTGTGATGGAACTGCTCAGCCGACAGCACCAGATGTCCCCCCCAAAATGGGGAGGGGGCCAGGGCTGCTGGGGTCTCACAGCTGAGGGGGTGCTGCTGCCTCCCCTCACCGCAGAGGAGTTTAAACAAAGGGAGGAAAATTCAATCAGAACCCAGAGCTTCGCTCGAATCCTCCCCACGATGCTCAGGGAGCCTCATTCAAACCCCTGATTTATTCTTATTAAATGTTCTGAGCTGAGGCAGCAGGGGCTGCAGCTCCAGCACCCAGCAGAGCCTCTCCTGCCCATCCTTGGGCTGCCAGCACGGCAGAGGTGGCACAAGTGGCACAGGTCCGTCCTCTCCCCATCCTTCCCAAATGAAGAAATTCCATCTGCTCCAGGTTGCTCCCACCACTCTTCACACCCACCCCTGGCTTCTTTCTTAAAAAGGAAAAAAAGCCCTTTCCAGTGCCAATGGAGGTGATGAGTTTGGGAACGGCAGGTGAACATGCTCCTCTCAGCCTCGTGTGCTAATTAACAATGTGTTAATAAACCTCCAGGAGACTGAGGATCAACAGAGGGGCTGCATTCCTGGCAGGCAGCAGAGGGAGAGGGAAGGGCCAAGAGAGGCTTTGTTCCCATGGAATCCCCAATTCTTGGCTTGTGCCAGACACAAGACACCGTTCTGGTTAAGAAAACCCATTTTAACACAAGTTTTGGAAATAGCCAGATCACCCTGTGAGGAGGAGGAGGAGCCAACAAACAGTGGGAATGTACAGAAAATCACCTGTTCCTGGTGCCATGGATTCCCTGCTCTTTCCCCAAGTTTTAGTCCTGTGTGTATTAAAGATCAGCAGCTCTGCTGTGCCCTACAATGCACTGATAGACTGTTTCCTAATTATTTATGTAATTATCTAGCATTTCAAAGAATCCATGATAACAGCTCAAATTGATGTATTAAACAAGCACGATAATTATTCCAACAATATTGAATGGCTGTTCTGTCAAATAATCATTTCATAGAGATGAAGAAAGCCTTCAGAAACAGCACCATAATTCAGGATGCTTCCAGATTAATGTCACAAAAGTTCCACATCCTGTTCACAAAGACAGGCAGAACTTTCTATATGGAAAACTAAATGTGTGTATTTACACCTATGAAGGTATCACACATCAAACCCGGTAAGAAACAATAGAAGGGGAAAAAGGCACTTTTTTAGCCTGGAATGGTTGTGCAAGGATTTCACTGCTTCAGAGACTTCTGCAGGCATCAAAGTAATCAGGAATAGAAAATGTTGTCTCTAAAACAACAGCCTGGAGGGCATCTTTGGGGCCCAAATTTCATTCCAGGTCTCCCCTGAACCCAAGTCTTCCCTCAGTAGTAGGCACTGGAAGAAATAATAATAATAATAATAATAGTTCCAAAAGAGCACAGGAAAATCCCACCAAATGAACTGCAACTGCAGCAAATCTGCACTTCCCTTCTCCTTCTGCAGATCCTTCAGGAACAGGAGGAAAAGTGGCACAAATTTTATAGCCTTGTGATGAAGATTAAAAAATAAAGCCCAGTAAAAAAATCCCTGTGAATTATTGAAAGTGTAGCTCATTATAATGGGAGAAATGAACCTTTATTTTCAGCAAGTGACACAGGAGCAGAAAAATGTCGGGATAACGATGCTCAGGCAGAACAATTATTTTTTGTGACAGAGAAGCATAAAGTTTATCACTTTGATTACCGCCCTGATTGGGGTTTTTTGTGTGCCCAGTTCAGAGCTCAATCAATCAGGAGGGTTTCTTGGTGCAGGAACTTCTCCCTGCTCAGAGCTGAGGTGCTGGGGCGGGTGCTCGGTGCTCCCTCGGGATGCTGCACCCTCACCCTGCACCCTCTGCCTAAACCCCTGAATTTCTCACAGCCCCGATCCCTCATTTCACAACACTCTGACACAAACATTGTGAGCTTGGACAAAAGCTCAGGATTTACAAGTCCCACCCTTGGCCACGGCCGAGCTGAGGGTGTGATGCTGTTGGTAATGATCAAAACCAGCTGCTGCGGCAGAGAGGGGAATTTGGGGTTCTTTCTTGCGGTGAAAAGGACAACAAAAAACCTGCCCAGGCTCAGTCAGAGCACCCAGAGCTGTGCTGAGCACACCTGTCGGGGAATCCTTCCCAAGAACAGGTGGGAGGAGCAGGGAGCTGTGCCCACCCTGTGCTCCGGCTGTTTTCCCTGGCGCTCCTCTCCTCGGGCTCTGTTTGTGTGACACTTCCCCCGTAACCCGTGTCAACCCAAGAGCGACGTGACATAACTTTTATCAAGGGGAAATTTAAGGCTTTCAGTGCCTTTAAAATGCTGGCATCAGTCACCAGACTGTGCTCTCTCTCTCTGAATATTACACCCATTATGTGCAATTCTTTCTCCTCTTGGAGAAATATTAGCATGTACTTTTCTCCTCGTCAGTCATTTCTTTTGACCTTTGCATCATCAGCCGCCTTCGAGAGGGTCACATTTATTCTGATGTCTGTTAGCACCGCCACGGAGCCAGGTGGGAGCAGGATCCTTGTGCTTTCACAGGGAATGTTTCCTCCGGGGAATTCAGGGGTTTCAGACTCAAGAGGGAGGCTCCCATCACTCACCTGAGCAGAGCACACTCGGAGCAACCCATGGAGTGGCTAAAATGCATTTTATCCCGTTTATTTCATAGGTTTCTTTCTGCCACAGCAGCAGCTGGTCCTTGCAGGTGCTCAGAGGGGCTCCCATCCCATCAGGAGCGGGGTCACATCTCCAAAATTCTTTCCCTCATAGCTCAGCTCCTGCGCTGCAGAGCATCAGGGCAGCTCAAAGGGCTGATCCACAGTCCCTAAAGCCCTTTGGGGTGAGAACCATCCCATTGAGTTAATAAATTCTTGCTTAATTTTATCCTTCTTTTCCAGGCGAGGCAAAAGCCTTAAAACTCAGAAGCAGGAAAGAACAGAGCCTTGTTGCAGCCCCAGGGTGGCATTCTGAGGCCAAGCTTTCAGATATTTTCAAGCCAGTCCATTTACAATCCCCTGCCTCTGCACATAGATCAGGATTTTTAGGATTTTTTTTGTTTTGTTTATCATTTGCCCTGCTACAAACCAGGACCCGAGCTCCCAGCTGGGCTGGGAGGACAGGACATCGCAGATCATTATTCCGGACCCCTCGACCTCGAGGTCATCACCGGCATCTTCCGAGCTGGAGAGACAGGGCTGACAGCAGTGCGTGTGTGCCCGGGGTCAGCAGCGCTTTCGGGGCATAAACAGGGAGAATGGAGCCAAACAGCGTCAGAAAGTGCTTTAACAAAGCAAACTGATATAAACCCGAAATAAATCCGGTGTCACTCCCCACCCAGTGCGAATCCTTGTGATCGCTCCAAAGCCTGGCCAGCGCTGCTCTCCTACCCCAGCTCAGAGCCCACGGGAGCTGCTCCAGGAGCTGCTGATCCAGGGAAAAACAATCCCCGGGAAGCCGCCAGATGGCAGCCGGAGCGGCGGGACCGGAGCATCCCCAGCGCCTCCTGCATCCCCGGCGCCGCTTCCTCGCCCTGGCAGCGCCCCGGGGGCAGCGACAGGGCCGGTGTCCCACGGCGGGGGGCACGGACCGGGCACCGCCCCCGGGGCACGGAGCTGTGCCCTGGGCACCCGGGGCCGCCGGCAATCGAGCTCCGCTATCATCAACTGCGTGCATAAATTATCCCCGTAATTACAGCACGCGCACAAATTGCACCACATTAATCACTCCAGGACGCTAATTGCTGTGCCCACCGCCCCGNCCCACCCCGGGGTTCTGCTGCTGATTTAGGCAGAGCTGTTCCCTCCCCTGCCCGCCGCGGGGATGTGCGAGGTTCTGCGGCAGGAAAGGCTCCCTGGACAGCCGTGATTAACCCTCCGCAGGGCGCTGCTCCCCGAGGAGGAGCCCTTGGCTCTAACAAGGCTCTTTCGTGCGCGGGCTGGTGGCGGCTCCCGCGGCGCTGGGGCCGTGGTTGCGGTAACAGATGCTGCGGGAGAGAAGTTCCCGTCCGGGAGCTCCTGTCCTGCTCATTACAGCCCCCGCGAGCGGCCGCTTGCACCCCAAAGCTGCTGTTTAATGAACCCGCTCAGCGGCGAGCAGCAATTAATCCTCGAGCACCTCGGCTCGGCCTTGATAAATGCAAAGCCAGTGAGTCAGAGGAAAAATAAGTGAAGAGCGAACCCTCCTGAAATCCTCCTCCGCAGGGCAGCCAAGCAATCCCGGGCTGTGCCATCGGGTGGAGTTATCCCTGTATCCCACCCCCCGTTCCCTGTCCCAGCCAGCTGCGGTCTTTCAGAGGGTTTATCCCCGAAACACACGGCGAGGAGGGGTTGAAAACCCTCCCGTGTGGAAACGGGAACCTGTGCAAATGTGCTCGGGAGCTCAGAGCAAGGAGCAGCTGCGATCTGCCAAACAAAGGCGGAAAGTCAAAGAGATCGTTCTACAAACACGCGCGGGGCACACGCGTGGGCAGGGCTGGCCCCGGCTCCCGGGATCCCCTCCCGTCCCCGCAGGGTTGGAGCAGCGTTTTTCTGTGCTGGAAGGAGAGGATTTGCAGTGCCTCGGTTCTCAAATCCCCTCTGCCAAAGGCCGCTTTCATCCCCAGAGCAATGAAAGGCAATTGAGGAGGACGTGAGCTGAGCTTTGAGCTGCAGGGGAGGTCATAAAGCGCTTGAAAGTCTCCTTCCCTTCTAGGTCAGCGCTTTGCAGACAGGTCAGGGATCCACCTGTACGTTTAACCCCTTTTTGAAGCGAGAACCCCTCGTTTTCAGGGCTCAGCAGAGGTGGGAAAGCTCCGTGCACTTCAGAGCATGGCAGGAGCCCCACACCTGTGGTTTGCAGTGGATTTTTCTGCTCGAGACTCATCCTGCAGCTGAACCGAGTTCACTGAAGGTGACACAGCTGCAGAGGGGTGGCTGTGGCGGTGTGACCATGGCCAGGAATCCTGCTGGAGGGCAGAGCTTCAAAACTGAGGTGAAGGTGCTGACAGCCAAACAGCCGGGGGCAGCGCAGGGTGTGTGCGGGGTCACCTGCCAGGCGGGGCTGGCAGCCGTCAGACCTTCCCAGAGGAGCTCCAGGGATCTTCTGGCATTCTTCACCCGCCAGGCCTGAATACATTTCCTGCTGTGGGTTATAAGAATTCACTCTTACACTCTAATTTAATGAGGTGTCTTAAATGTGGATTTAATCACAGCATTAAGGTAACGGTCACCGCGTTCAAACTGCAGAGTGCAAACATCTTTCCTGAGCAGACAGCTCTGCTGCATCCTTATTAATCCAAAAATCATCTCCATATTAATCACTCCACAGATTATTGCTCTACCCATATCCATTACCAACCTGCTAATCCCCCAGCTTGTGCACTGGGGGCATTGGCTCCCCACCAGCACCTCCTCCCTGGATAGAGGGAGGTGAACCCGCTTTGGGAGCTCCCCGCAGAGCTCCCCACTCCACAGCTCCCCATCAAAAGGCAGCCAATTCATTAGTGTGCGTGTGTGTAAATGAGGTGTTTGTTTGAGACCTGCAATTAGCACAGCGCCGAGGCCACTGCGGACACGTTTCCTACACCCTCCCCTGTGCCAATGCACACCGAGCTCCAGCAGCTCCTGCTCCGACGGGAATACAGGGAATTACAGCATCTCCAGAGGGTGATTTGCCTTCCAGAAACACTGATCTCTTTTATTCACCTACAGCAGGTGAGGGGAGTTCTACCCTTTAGCTTGATGAGAGCAGCTGGCCAGGGCCATCATTCCTCACTCCCAATCCTTCTGGGGACATCGGACCGTCCTCCTGCTTCCCCCCGTGCAGGCAAACAGGCCAGGCCACGCACGGAGCAATCCTTTGAGTTCCCTCCCAGAGTGGATTGGAGCATTTCTGGTGCTTGATCTGTTTGTTTGGTGCTTTTGTTCCGTGTGACTTGCCTTGAGCCGCGTCCCTCCCAGGAAGGGTGCTGGCACGCTGACCCGGCCTTGTCAAAGGCTAAAACGCTATTTGAGCACGTATAAAATATGCACGAGGTCCGTGACCCGGGCTATAAACCCCTGTACAGCCCGAGGCGATGCCTTTGTGGGGAGCTCAGAGACATCGCAGGTTCCCGCTGCAGAAATCAAATGAACGTCAAAAGAATCCTGAGAAGCGCGTGCGGGAGCGCCTCTCCCCCCCGAGAGCATCCGACGCTTCCCTTTGTGAAGGCTGAGCACGGCAGAAAAAGAGGAACTTTTAAGCATTTCTATCTTCTCCTCAAAGCTCAGCCTAATTGAGTGCGAACAAAAGAGAAAACGCTTTCTCCTCGGCAGGCGG